>JAXLNO010005465.1:32332-63735 GCA_038087875.1 Malacoraja senta | reverse complement strand
ACACTAACCACCCCCCTTGATATTATATTAATATTATTAAATGGCCAACTATCTTAATTTTGTAGATCTTGTTTATTTTCTGGCTCTCTAACTACTTCCATTAACTCATGAACTGTATGAGAGCCACAGCCTTCCCATGCCAGAGATCCAGGTTCACTCCTGACTTTAAGTGCTTTCTGCGTGCAGTTTGCCCATTAGAGTAATACCGTGTGGAAACAGGCCCTTTGACCCAACGTGCCCACATGGGCCAACAATGTCCCAGCTACCCTAGTCCCACTTGCCTGCGCTTGGTCTATAAACCGCAAACCTCGAGACGCTGAGTACGCCCTCAATGGGGCTGCGGGCCGACGGGCCGTTGACGCGCTGGCTCTGTGACGCTGGCTGAAGGCAAAGATGGGTTGTACCGCCGCTGCTTTTCGGCGTCCTCGGAAAGAGGACGGCGAAAAGCAGAGGGGGAAGAGCCGATGTTTGGGGTTGAGCAAGCGTGAGGGAACCGGCCCAGGGGGGGGGGGGGTAGTGGAGGAGAGGCGGGGTGGCAGCAGTGAAAATAGTCAGCGAAAAAAAAAATATCTGCGTTTTTGGAGGAGAGCCGCGCGATTGAGCCAGCGTGAGAGAGCCGGCCCGGTGGCGCTATGGAGGCTTGAGTCCAGTGCCAACTAGCTCCGTGCCGAAGAATCTGAAAACGGGAGAAAATCGGGGTCTTACCTGCAGCGATCGCGATCTGAATGGCTGCCTGCCACGTGACGTCATCAGGCGCGTGACTTTGACGGTATGTCGATGCAACATACCCCCCCCCCCCCCCCGTGGGCCAAAAAAAAACCGTTAAAGGGAAACCACCGATGGAAGAGGTAGGCCTAACTGAGGCCTCAGCCTCAGGTACAATGACGGCCCAGGAAGACCCAACGAAGAAATCAAAGCAGAAAAAGTCTGAAATTGAAGATCTTAAAACTTTTCTCGCTGTTGAAATTAAACAGATTCAACTACAGTTGAAAACCTTCGAAGGAAATTTGAAATTGAATCTTGAAGAGGAACTTAACTCTTTCAAGGAAGATTTTAAAGCAGAAATGGATTCTACCGTTCAAGAAATACTGGAAGTCTGGAAGAGGTCGAGGGACGATGAGGCCAAGGAACAGATGGAAGTGCTGGAAGCCAGGCTCGTTTCGGTGGAATCGAGCGTTAATAGGAGGTGGTCCCCATTCATCAAGCACTTGATCAACATAGAACAGCGATAACCGAACTTGAGAACATGGGCGGCGACAAGTGAGGAAACTGTAAATCGACTCCTTATTGAAAACCAACGCCTCTCCGGTATGGTGATCAAAATAAGTGATAAGTGTACCGATTTGGAGGGGCGTCAAAGACGCAAGAATTTAAGAATTGTAGGGGTGAAAGAAGGAAGTGAGAGGGAAATGGGCCCTCGGGATTTTGTGGCAGACCTACTACAAAAAGCCTTAAAATTGGATCAAAAACCTTCACTCGGTCGAGCACATAGAGCGCAGGGGCGTCGTACACAAGATGATGCCCATCCAAGACAAATTATAGTAAAGAGGTGCAACTTGATCATGAATTTGACGAGATAATGAAGAAAATCGTCCGAAGCGGACAGCTCTATTTTGAAGGTGCGAGGTTCAGTATTTACCGAGATTATCCGGCAAAGGTCTTCAAGAAAAGAGCGCTGTTCACTGAGACAAAAAGAATACTGAAGAATGTACCTGATTTGAGATACGGCTTGCTTGACCCCGCAAGACTAAGAGTCACCTACAAGCAGAAGGAGCAATTTTTTTACAGACCACGAAAAAGCACTGGAATATGCCAAAGAAATTGGGAACGTGACCACAGACTGAAGAATTTACATTACTCCTCAGGAGTCAAGGATTAACGGGACTTCACCAGATTTAAAAGGACCTTTAAAGTTCTTTTAAGAGCTTTAAGGACATTCGAAAACCGAAATGGACGGTGGACATTGGAGAAAACCGTGGTTTTTTTTTGTTTTAATCTTTTTTTATTTTTAGTATAAACTCTAAGAACAATAATATCATAGTTGTGACCAATTGTTATTAATCACTATTACTATTTAGTATATTCATATCTAACTATATATGTAACTACTAATACTTATTAAATATCTATATTACTACTAAAATTATTAACATTTATATTACTCATAAAAATTTAATACTGGGTATGATCTGATAACAATGATTAATAACTAACAGTCTCTGGTTAACGTAGAAATGAGTTACATACTTATATTCTATAAGAAGATGTGCAAGAGGTAATTCAGCCTACGTCATAATAAGGTTTGACGGTTTTTCTCTTTATTTTTCAATTTAAAATTAAATTTATTGATTTAGCGAAGATATTAATATGGTATGTAGAGAATAATAACGTTGTGAATTTATGCTGTTTTCGGACTTTTTTTGCAGGGATATGTGCGTATATATGTATGCATATGGGTATATATATATATATAGTATATATATAGTATATATTCTAGTATATATATATATATATATATATATATGTATATATGTATGTCATGTGTCGTGGTGTATGTATGGGTATATATATATATGTTTGCTACTCCCAAAGAAGTTAATAGATTGTCAGAAATATTCTTCTTTTTTTTCTCGGGCACGGAGCTGGGATTTTTTTTTTTACAAAGGCTACGGAAGTCTTTAGAATTCTAGCCACGTTAGTGTGGCTATCACTAACTACACTAATTGTAGATGTAGTTTTTTTTCTTTCACCCTATACTAACCAATTCTATCACTTTTTTCACTTTAAATATTTTTCATAACTTAATGTTTGATTGGAACAACAAGACTAACTCAAGGAGATGTGTTCGGAATAGCGATGTATATGATTTTAAATTCATCTATTTGAGGTTCGGGAGCAGGGTCAGGTTTTATGTGTTGCACCTTCTGCTCGGTTATAGACCACCTTAGAAACAATATGCAAGATGTTAATATGACAAGAGGGGGTCAGGGAATAACATTTTGTAGTTGGAATGTTAAGGGAATCAATGAACCAATTAAGAGAGGTAAAGTTTTGGCACATCTAAATTCAATCAAAACAGTTATAATATTCCTTCAAGAAACACACCTTAAAAAGGGAATCTCAACATAGATTTAAAGCTAAGTGGATTGCTGAATCATATCATTCCTCTTTTTCCCATAAGTCCAGAGGAGTTGCAATATTAATTCGTAAAGGAATACCTTTTACGCATTCATCAACAATAGCGGATATTGATGGTAGATATATTATATTAGTTGGAGAGTTAAATGGAGAAAAAAGTGATTCTTCTTAATGTATATGGGCCTAATTTTGATAACCCTATGCTTTTTAATAAAACATTTAATATAATTCCTGAATTTACACAACATAAATTAATAATTGGGAGGAGACTTCAATTGCACATTAGATTCATACTTAGCTAGATCATCAAGGCAAAAAAAAAGTAAAATCTCAATCAAGTGTATTTTTAAATTCATTTATTAATACCACTAATATTAAGGGATGTCTGGAGAATTGAAAATCCAACTGGACAGGAATATTCATTTTAGCTCACCAGTACATAAAACATACTCAAGAATGGATTATTTTTTAGTTGACTCCACGTTTATCCCATTTACTTACAACTCAAAACACCATAATATTATAATCTCAGATCACGCACCTGTAACATTCATGATTAAATTAAATGAAATGTCCGAGAAACAAACATATTGGAGATTTAACCCACAAATTTTGAACGAAAGATCATGCCAGGAATATCTTACTACACAGATTCAAATATTTTTTGAGGTAAAATGACAACCCTGACACACCTACTTCTCTTATGTGGGGAAACGTTTAAAGGGTTTGTTCGAGGTGCATTAATTTCTGCTCAAGTATTTTATAATAAAGAGAACAGGATTAAACAACAAACATTGGAAAGGGGAAATCAAGCAACTAGATATAGAAAATGCCGAGAATGCCATTTATTTTAAAACATAATAAAATTGCTGTATTGAAATATAAATTAAACAAAATGTATTCAGAACAAGTAATAAAACTTTATCAAAAAACCAAACAATTACATTTCGAGTTTGGAAACAAACCACAAAAACTATTAGCACGTCAGTTACGAAAAATATTCATAAAATTAGAACAGAGACAGAATTATTAAAAATGCCCAAGGATATAAACAAAAGATTTCTTCAATACTATCATAATCTTTATTCAACTAAAACTGTAGTACAACCAGAAGGAATAGCAGATTTTTTACTAAAATGTAATTTAAAAGGTTTAGATTCAAACGATAGAGAATTATTAGAAAGGGGAGATTACGATAAAGGATATTGAGGAATCTATTGGCTCTTTAAAAAATGGTAAAGCAGTAGGACCAGATGGTTTAGGCTCTGAATTCTATAAACAAATTTATGACTTGCTCTCCCCACGTTTACAAAGGCTGTCGTGAGCATATCTATACTCAACAGAAACTTCCAGATACTTTAAATGAATCTATAATAACACTTATTCCTAAAGTTGATAAAGATCCGGAAGATCCAGGATCATATACAGCAATTGCACTTTTAAATACAGATCAGAAAATATTAACTAAAATACTAGCGCATAGATTAAGTACAGTGATGAATAAATTAATACACCCTGACCAAACAGGCTTTATTCAGAAACGGTACTCATATTATAATCTAAGAAGATTATTTAATATTATTTATTCTAAGAGAATTATTAATGAAGATCTAGCAATAATCTCACTTGACGCTGAAAAAGCTTTTGATCAGGTTGAATGGTCCTATTTATTTTCGGTGATGGAAAATATGCAGCTAGGGGAGAAATTCTGCACATGGATAAAACTGTTATATACAAACCCTACGGCTAGAATATTAACAAACCAAAGGTTGTCATCTAAATTCAGCCTATCTAGAGGTTGTAGACAAGGATGCCCGTTATCTCCATTATTATTTGCGCTTGCTATTGAGCCACTCGCAGAAAGAGTTAGGGGTCATCCGGAAATACATGGGTATAACACAAAGGATACAGTGAATAAAATTTCTCTATACGCAGATGATGTACTAATTTACATTACAAAACCAGAAATTTGTATTCCAAACTTATTAAAGCTAATAACCCAATTTGGTTCACTCTCAGGATACAGAATAAATTGGAATAAAAGTGAAATTATGCCAATAAGGGAACACAACAAACAGATAATACAACAATTTCCATTTAAAATAGTAAATGAAAAATTTAAATACCTAGGCATTTACGTAACTAAGATATATATAATAATTAATAATAATAATCATTTTATTTACTGGCGCCTTTCTAAAACCGCAAGGACACCTTACAATGCATAGAATCACAAAAAAACAAAAAAACACATAATCGGAATAAATTAAATATAAAAACACCACAGTACACAAATCAAGGACAGAATTCAATTTCAAGAGCACCAAAAGAAAATAAGAAACACAATTTGAGGAGAGAGCAACGGCGACCAATTCGCGCCAGCATCCACTCTCCCCTCCGACCGCCATCTTGTACACGGACTGACAGGCACAGGCACAGGCACAGCACACAAAATCATCCCCCCACAATGACCACCACTGTGGGGGAAGGCACAATGTCCAGTCCCCAACCCAGTTCTCCCCAGAGTCAGGCCCAATGAGGCCTCCACAGTTGCCTCTACGGAGGCCCAATGTTCCTGGCCGTCGGGAGAGTCCTCGGAGCGGCTGGAACGGCCGGTTTCCCGACAAAGTCGATGGCACCTGAAGCCGACAGGGCCGCGCTGATTTGGAGCCACGAGGCTCCCGATGTTGGAGTCGGCGCCGCCGCCCGCAGCTGGTCGCTCCGCACTCCCGCAGCCCGGAGGTGTTGAAGTCGGCGGTCCAGCTCACCGGAGCTCCAGCGCGTCAATGCAGCACGGCGACCCAGGCAAGGCATCGCCCGCTACGCTCCCCGATAGCGCTCTAGCGCTGTGCCGCCACCGAAGCTGAAGGTGCTGGGCGGTCCCCGTCAGGAAACGGCGCTCCATGCCCGCTGGTAGGCCACGAGGACGGGTCGACGAGGCAGCCTGGAGAAAAAGCTGCCTCACCGACCAGGTAGGGACCTAGAAATAGTTTCCCCCTTACCCCCCCACATTAAAAGTAAAAAAAACCCAAACAAACAAAGAAATAAAAAACACTAAAACTAAAGAAACAGTGAATTTGACGGACGGCTGCTCTTTAGCAGCCGTTCCTCCAAGATGGCGGCTCCCACCTATACATCATTATTTAAAGCAAATTTTCCCCCATTACTGAACAAACTGCATAAGAATATTCAATATTGGAAAACGCTTCCTATCTCAATGGTTGGCAAAATGAATGCCATAAAAATGATTCTTTTACCGCAAATATTATACCTTTTTCAGACAATTCCAATATATTTGTCAAAAAACTTTTTTTTTAAATTGGATTCCATTGTTAATGATTTTATCTGGGCTTATAAGAATCATAGGATAAACAAAAGACATTTGTGTAAATCAAAAATAAATGGAGGCTTGGTTTTACCAAACTTTCTGTTTTATTTTTGGGCAGTTAATATTAAAAATATGAATTTCTGGTTGGAAGAAATAGATCAACAACCAGATTGGTTAAAAATGGAAAAGGAAGATTGTTTACCTTTTGATATCGGCTCGATATTATTTGCTACGTCTAAATTAAACAAAAAAAATTATAGGGAAAACCCTTTAATATTTAGTGCTATACGAATTTGGAAACAATTAAAAAAGACATTAAAATTAGATAATTTATCACTTTTTCTTCCAATTGTGAATAACCCTTTGTTTAAGCCCTCATGGTTGGACAGGGGTTTTACACAATGGAAGAATTATGGAATTAAAAATATGGGACAACTTTACAAGGATGGCACTTTTCTGACATTTCAGGAGTTGCAACAGACTTATGGACTTCGAGGAAATGATTTTTTCAGATATCTTCAACTCAGAGATTATGTAAAATCGAATACTCAAAATTTTCGAATTAGAAATTCAGAAATTCTTGACGAATGTTGGAATAAACATCCTAATACAGAAAAATTAATATCTTATATATATAATATTTTATTAGACAGTGACATTCCATCGACGGACTTACACAGACAAACATGGGAAAAAGAATTAAATCAAATAATAACGAAAGATACTTGGGAAGAAAGTTTACAACACATACATCAATGTTCATTAAATGCCAGACATTCTTTAATACAATTTAAAGTAATACATAGGTTGCATTATTCAAAAACAAAATTACATAAAATCTTTCAACATATCTCACCTATATGTGATAAATGTCAACATTTAGAAGCTAACTTATCTCATATGTTTGCAAACTGTATAAAAATAAAAAAATTCTGGGTAAATATTTTCAGTATAATATCTAAAGTGACCAGCACACAATTGGACCCGGATCCAAAATTAATAATACTCGGAACATTAGAATTAAATCAAACATTTACAACAACACAAAGAAACTTTATTGATTATAGTATAATAACGGGAAAAAAATTAATTCTAAAATTTTGGAAAGGCCCTATAACCCCCACAATCAAAATGTGGATTATAGAAATGACGGAGACCTTAAACGTGGAAAGAATCAGATTTTCCCTGTTGGACAAACAGGAATTATTCGTTGGAACATGGTCTCCCTTTATTGATTATTTAAAGGGTCAGAATGGTTCAGCACAGGAACCTAACTAACACTCGGGCTAAAGAATGGATGAAATGCTATACTCTGAAATGTACGAATATATCTCGAATGAAGTTTTTTATTTTAATAAATTTTTCCATTCTTCTTTAACTATCTTTTTCTTTTCTGTTTTTTATTTTTTTATTTTATTTATTTTTTATTTTTTCCTTTCTCTCTCTTTTCTTCTCTCTCTTTTCTTTCTTTACTTCATCTATCTTTTTAGTTCTATCTAGTTTAAAAAAAACAAAAAAGGCAAAAGGTATTGGAGACAATGTAATAATAATTGACAATATTATCAATTCAAAAATGTACAGACTCCATCATGATGTTACTAGGTTGTGTACTTATCTCCAATAAAAAATATTTTCAAAAAAATAAAATAAAATAAATAAAAAGAGAGAGCCAGCCCGGGGGGGGGGGGGGGGGGGTGGTAGTGGAGGAGAGCCAGGTGGCAGCTGTGAAAATCGGCAGCGAAAGAAAAAAAAATTGCGGCGTTTTTGGAGCAGAGCCGGGCGGCAGCAGCCGTTATGGTGGCTGGCCAGCAGGAGGAGACAAAATGAGTGAGTGGGGGGGGGGTGGATTTTATTTAAAAATGTGTACATAAAAATGTCTAAATCTAATAAGGAGTGTGTTAGGGTATGTAAAAGTATAATGTCTAGCGAAATGGAAAAAATCGTGGAGTTTTCGCGTGTGGTTTTGGCGGAGCAAGGAATCAAAGGCCAAATCTGACACCCACAAATAAATAAACACACAGGCACACACAGAGTTTTAAAAGTATATAGATAGATAGATAGATAGATAAGATAGATAGATAGATATGATATCGTTTCAGAGTACCAATGTAGTGTGATCAGATGGTTAGAGTCTTTCCATTTAAATACAAATTATTTAATGTGGTAAAAGCAATCAACCGATGGGCGGAACGGGACAAATGAATTGAATCTGACATTGGTAGCCCAAAAATTGCAGTAATAGGATGAGGTTGTAAATCAATACCTAAAACTACAGAAATAATATCAAACATTTATTTCCAATATGTTTCCAAAAGTGGGCAGGACAAAAACATTTGGGTCAGTGAGGCCACTTCAGAGTTACATCTGTCACAGGTAGGATTTATATGACCTTAACAACAAGCTAACTTATCTTTTGACATATGAACTCTGTGAACCACCTTGAATTGTATCAGAGCGTGTCTTGCACACATTGAAGTATTATTAACTAATTGAAGAATCCTCTCCCATTTTTCTATAGATAGAGAAATTTGGAGTATTCTTTCCCAGTCATTCTTAATTTTATCAAATACTAGACCAAGTTCAGACCCGTTGGGTCTGTTCCCCCAACGTGCGGTTGAGGGGGGGGCATGCGGCATCACACACATTAACCACCCCCCTCACACATACTAACTACCCCCCACACACATGCTAATTACCCCCTTGTTAATATATGAATATTATTAATTTACTCCTTTTACCCCATAATCGCCCAATCTACTGACGCTGTCAAGTCTTCTAATGTTTTTGTGCAGATTCCCCGCTTGAAAGAGATCTGATTCATCCACCCCAAAATGATGAACTGGATTTCACTCAATGACCAAACCACTTCTTTTCCATTTTTTGTTCTCCTTTTATTTTGGCAGATTCAGCAATTAATTGACAGTTTCACTTGATTTATTGCTTCAGCCATTACTTTGAAGGCATTTGGATGTTGTAGGTCTTAAGGTATTTAACAGTTTAGTCTTTTAGCAGGTGAAAAACTGGCTGCCAATCGGGTGCTGTAGATAATCAGTCCTGCATGCCTTCGCTGGCGATCGCGACAGTTTTTAGGACAGTCTCTTAGATTATACTGTTCAGGTTTTTAGCCGCAAGTCAACTTCCGTCTTTTCCTCGCTTCCGGTGCTATGTGCCCTTTTTTAAAGCCCCGGGCGGAACTTGGCTTATCTCCGCTTCTCTGTTCACCGTCTTTTATCCTCGTCGCCAATTGTTGTGTATTCGGATGCTTTCAACAGTCTTGAATAAAGGCTCGGACACGGGAGGAATCATACAAGCTTCTTTACTGCAGGACGCCACCTTGTATTTTTTTCTGCTCCTGCGTACTTGCCCCAGACATCACAAGACACCAATTACTTATCCTAATTATCCCATACCTAACACTCCTCCCCCTTTAACTTGGAGCCCGGTAACACCTATTATATTACATACATAATACTCCTCCCCCTTTAACTTGGAGGCAGGTAATACCTTTCATTACAGTTTGACTTGACAGTCGCAGAGCCCCCAACTCACAGGCACGTCTAGAGAGGGGGGGGTAGAGAGTGAGGGCAGAGAGAGAAGGGGGGAAGAGGGAGGGAGAGAGGGAGGGGGGAGAGGGAGGAGGAAGAGGTAGGGAGGGAGGGGGAGAGGGATGGGGAGAGGAAGGGAGGGGAGAGGGGGTGAGGGGTGGAGAGGGGCGGAGAGGGAGGGGGAGAGGGAGGGTGAGGGAGAGGGAGTGCGGAGGGAGGGAGGGGGGAGAGGGAGGGGGAGGGAGGGGGGAAGAGGGAGAGGGAGGTGGAGGGGGGGAGAGGGAGGTGGGGGGAGGGGGGGAGAGGGAGGGGAGGGAGTGAGGGGGGACATGGAGGGGGACAGAGGAGGGGACAGGGAGGGGGGGAAAGAGGGGGGGAACAGGGAGGGGGTGCACAGGGAGGGGGGACAGGGAGGGGGAGGACAGGGGTGGGGGAACAGGGAGGGGGGGACAGGGAGGGGGGGACAGGGAGTGGGAGAGAGAGGGAGATGGGGGGAGAGAGAGGTGGGAGAGAGAGAGAGGTGGGGGGGAGAGAGAGAGAGAGAGAGAGGTGGGGGAGAGAGGAGAGAGAGAGAGAGAGAGATGAGAGAGAGAGAGAGAGAGAGAGAGAGAGAGAGAGAGAGATAGAGAGAGAGGGGGGTGGGGAGAGAGAGAGAGAGGAGGGGGAGAGAGAGAGAGAGAGAGAGAGGAGGGGCGAGAGAGGGGGGGTCGCAAGGTTTTTATCAAAGGACTTGCGAGAGGCGCGACTGGCAGCACATTGGGTTTGCAGTGGGAGGGAGGGAGGGAGGGAGGGAGGGGGTAGGGGGAAGGAGAATGGGGAGAGGATGGGGGAGAGAGAGGGAGGGGGCGGACCTGAACTCGGTGAGCGGGCGGCTGGGACGGGGCCGACCTCGGGCGGCGTGGAGAGCCTCGGCAGCTCTTGCGTGATGATTCCCCGTGTCCCTGCGATCAACGGAGGAATTTCAGGTTTCCCAGAGGGAGTAATGCCCCGCGCGACAATAACTGCCGCCGCCATGTTCAAGCCGGTTTTAATCGATATATGATATCTATTTGTAATTTCAAAATCAACTCAGAAATAGTCGTTATTAATCCTTTCTGATAAGGGTTCAAACGCAAAATTTCCATTGGACACAAGTGATGGATTAAACCAGATGGTTTCCATCACCTTGTATGAATCAAAATGCTTCCCATAGAGCCCAGTTAACCTTTGCTGAGGCTAATATTTTTCTTACCAAATGATCTTGATCTCTGCTGATCCCATTTTATAACCATAGATGGACACAAAATGAGGAACTCAGCAGGTTAGGCAGCATCACTGGAGATAAGGAATAGGTGATGTTTTAGGACGAAACCTTTCTTCAGACTGAATCATTTGATAATACTTTACCAACATGGTTCCCAAAGGCAGCTGCCGTGCCATTCCTCTGTGAAAACATCTCCCCTTGAAGAACAGTGCCCATCAGAAGTGCTGTTTAATACGTTAGCTGGAAGTTGGCATGAGGGAAAATTTTGCTCAACATGCTATTCAATCTAAACCACGTAGCAAACTGTAGCAACATCTGTGTTTGGAAAACACATTTTCATCTGACCCACAGCTAACAATGGCCAGTTTCCTTGATCATTGTTTTTTTTTTTGCATATCTTTCATTCATTTGATCTCTCTATTACACAGTCTGTATCTCTCATTTCTCTTTCCCTTGACTCTCAGTCTGAAGAAAGATTTTGATCTGAAATGTCACCAATTCCTTTTCTCCAGAGATGCTGCCTGACCCGTTGAGTTACTCCAGCATATTGTGTCTATCTTTCATAATAAATATTGTAAAATGCTTGAGTTACTCAGGGTGGATAGGTAACCTTTGGGGATGGTACTCTTCCTCAGACTTCCTGACCAGATACTTTGCTTATCAGATGCTGCCTGACCCGCTGATTTACTCGGGCACTCTGAGTTCTACACAAGATTGCAGTTCCTTATGTCTCCATAATAAATATAATGGTCTTAGTATGTGTACTGAATGGACTGAAAAGATGCCATTAATTCTGTCTCTGCAAAATCCTCCAAACTCATCGGAAGGCATGCAAACCAATATCAGGGTCCTCACAGGACCACCTCACATTGCACCACCTCACAGGCTATCTACCCACCCAGCCTACCATCCAGCACCTGCCCCATCTGTAGAAGCCTCAACAATTTCTACATTGACCGCATCAGCTCACACCCCACACAACTAGAGCGGGAGCAATTCATTCTTGATGCAGACGGACTGCCGAAGGAGATGAAGAAATAACAGTCAAAGTATGCGTTTTCACGCTTCTATACCTTTTGCCTGATTGGAGAGGGGAGAAGAGGGAGTGGCCAGGTTGCCACTCGTGGCTTCCGGTGGCGCTATGGAGTAGGAGAGTCTCACGCCGACTAGCTCCGTGAAAAAAACGCTGAAAATGGGGGAAAAAGACAGGACCTACCTCCAGAAAACGGCACCGATTGTTTGCAGCAAGTTCGTGACATCATCAGGCGCGCGACACCGGCAGCATGTCGACTCAACATCCCCCCCCCCCCCCAAGTCGAGAAAAACTGGCAAGGCTAAAGAGGTAGGCCCAACTGAAGCCTCGGCCTGAGTTTTAACAGCATCCCAAGAAGATATCTCAAGGAAAAAAAAGACAGATGTGGAAGAATTAAGAACCTTCCTTACACAGGAAATCTCTAATATAATGAAAGAATTTAAAAATCTTAAACAGTAGCTGAAATCTTTGAAAGATGAAATTAAAGATCTAATTAAAGATGAGGTTACAGCTTCTGTACATGAAGTTCTGGAAGACTGGAAGTTAACCATGGAAGAAAATATGAAACAAAATACTGAAGAAGTAAATGATAAACTGAATTCGATGGAATCCAGATTTGATGCTAAATTGGAGCCTATCCTCCAGACATTAAATCAACACCACGAGGTTGTAAAGGAATTAGAGGAAATTGCTGAGACGAGCACCGAAACTACAAATAAACTTATTGCCGAGAACAAACGCCTATGAAAGTTATTACATCAAATAACCAAAAAATGTATTGACTTGGAGGGACGACAGAGACGCCAGAATTTAAGAATCGTAGGCGTCCAGGAAGGTAGAGAGGGGAATCGTGACCCCCGTGAATTTGCTGCAGATCTACTGAAAAAAGTCTTGAAACTGGATCAAGCACCGCTAATTGCCCGAGCGCACAGAGTATCGAGACGTCGCCCAAGGGAGGGCGCCCCCCCAAGACAACTGATAGTGAAGGTGCAATATGACCATGTTTTGGATGATATGATGAAGATAATTGTTCAAAGCAGAAACCTCGTATTTGAAGGAGACAAGATCAGTATATTTAGAGATTATCCTGTGGAAGTCGCCAAGAAGAGAGCGTTGTTTACAGAAACAGGAAGAATACTTAAGAATATAAACAATTTGAGATATGGACTGTTAAATCCTGCAACATTAAGAGTAACCTACGAGCGGAAGGAACATTTCTTCATCAAGCACACAGAGGCACTTGAATTTGCCCAGAGCATCGTGAATAAGCCCGAAGATTGAATAATATTCTACACCCAACATTCACCTGAAGATAGTGGATATTGTTATCCTGCAGAGAAGAAATGGAACTTTAAACTATAATATTTAGGAACTGCCCCCATTCCTCTTGCAGATTTTGTCCAAGATCTGCGTGAAGAATTGGGCAATTATCTCGCTACTGATATATAATATTTACATTTTAGTACTAATTTCTAACAATTAATTCTAATCATGAATACTAATCAATACGAATTATTGTTAACTGGATCAACTTAGAATTGATTAAAAGTATGAAATATAAGTAAAGTGTGATCCAAGTAATTAATTAATAAAAATTTAGGAAGTTTTTTTCCTTGATATTGTGGATATTTTGATATTTTGGACTTTGATTACTCTTTAACAATGTTTTTTGATTACTCTTTAATAATGTTTTGGGGTCTTTTAAAATAATTTTGTTGCTATACGATACTAACATTTCAATTGGAGACTAACAATTATTTCAATTACGGAATAAAACTATTGTTTCCCTCCCCCCCATAAATTGTTTTCATTGTAATTGAAACTTTTCTTTTAAGGAAAGTACGAAGCTAGTAATATATATATTTTTTAACAAAAGCTACGGAAGTGTTTAGATGTTTAGCCACATTAGGGTGGCTATCACTAACTGCACTAATCATAGTTGTAGTTTTGTTCTTTTTCTACTCTTTACACGTTACTAATGCAACATTTTTTTACCTTTTCTATCTTATGTTATATTATATTTTGTATTTGGAATTGAATTATATATTTTATTTAGGGAGATATGTCCGGATGGAAAACCGACGAGATGTAAAATTCATCTACCTGAGGTTCGGGTATAAGGTAGGGTTTAATGTGCTGAGCCATATGCTCCAACATAGACCACTTTAATCACATGATGCAAGATAGGAAAATTGGGAGTGAAGGAATTAAATTCTGTAGCTGGAATGTTAAGGGAATTAATGAACCAATCAAGAGAGGTAAAGTATTAGCTTACTTAAAACCACTTAAAGCAGATGTAATATTTCTCCAGGAAACACATCTTAAAAAGGAAGCACAACATAGATTGAAAGCCAAATGGATTGCTAAAACGTATCATTCTTCATTCTCACATAAATCTAGAGGGGTTGCAATATTAATTCGTAAAGGTATACCCTTTAAACATATATCAACGACAGAAGATATTGAAGGCAGATATATTGTATTAGTAGGGGAGTTATACTCAAAAAAGGTGACTCTCCTTAATGTGTATGGACCAAATTTTGATAGCCCCCTGTTCTTTAAGAGAGTACTTAACATTATCCGGGAATGTACACAACATAACTTAATTATCGGTGGAGACTTAAACTGTACACCGGATGCTTACTTGGATAGATCATCAACTCAAAGAAAATTAAAATCTCAGTCAATTGAATTTCTAAATTCATATATTAATACTACCAACATTAAGGATGTTTGGAGAATTGAAAACCCATCTAGTCGAGAATACTCATTTTACTCACACGTGCATAAAACTTACTCAAGGATAGACTATTTCTTAGTAGACTCTAAACTTATCCCATTTACCTATAATTCGCAATATCATAATATTATAATATCAGACCATGCTCCACTAACATTTATGATTAAACTAAACGGAATGACCGAGACAAAGACACAATGGAGTCTTAACCCCCAAATCTTAAAAGAAAAGCTATGTAATGAATACCTCGTAAAACAGATTAATATGTTTTTTGAGGCTAATGACAGCCCTGGAATCTCTGCCTCCCTTGTTTGGGAAACATTTAAAGCATTTGTGCGAGGAGCATTAATCTCTTCCCAATCATTTCTTAACAAAGAGAATAGGGCCAAACAACAGACTTTGGAAATGGAAATAAGGCAATTAGACATAGAAAATGCTATAGCACCATCTATGGCAAAACACAATAAAATTGCAGTATTGAAATATAAGTTAAACAAGATATACTCAGACCAAGTTATAAAACTATATCAACATACAAAACAATTAAACTTTGAATTTGGAGATAAACCACAAAAACTATTAGCGAGCGCGTCAACTTCGTAAACAGGACGGGGAAAAAACAATTTACAAAATTAGATCAGATAAGGGAGAAACACTAACACTGCCTAAAGATATTAATGATAGATTTTTACAATATTATCAAAAATTGTACTCATCTAAAACGACAGAACAATCAGCAGGAATGGAAACATTTCTACAGAAATGTAATCTTACAGGTTTAGATCAGAAAGAGAGAGAATCACTTGATGTAGAAATTACGGTAAAAGACATGGAAGAGTCAATCAGATCTTTAAAAAACGGAAAGGCCGCAGGTCCTGATGGTCTAAGCTCTGAATTTTATTTAAAAAATTACGATCTGATTTCTCCACGTCTACAGACACTTTACAAACAAGCTTACACTCAACAGAAACTCCCAGAAACTCGAAATGAATCTACAATCATACTTATACCGAAACCGGATAAGGACCCTGAAGACCCAGGTTCATATAGAGCAATAGCTCTCTTAAATACTGATCAGAAAATATTAACCAAAATCCTATCTCATAGATTGAGCTTAGTGATTAACAAATTAATACACCCCGACCAAACAGGTTTTATTCCAAAATGTTACTCATTTTATAATTTGAGAAGACTATTCAATATTATATATACAAATAGAATTCCTAATGCAGATCTAGCAATTATTTTGTTAGATGCTGAAAAGGCATTTGACCAGGTAGAATGGACATATTTATTTTCGGTAATGAAAAAATTTCAATTGGGAGAGAAGTACTGTACATGGGTTAAATTGTTATACTCTAATCCAACAGCTAGAATATTAACAAATGTTATCAGCATAATTTAATCTTTCTAGAGGTTGTAGACAAGGATGTTCACTATCCCCACTATTATTTGCTCTTGCAATTGAACCATTAGCAGAAAGCGTTAGAAACCATCCAGGAATACATGGATACAACGCTAGAGATACAAGGAATAAAATTTCCTTATATGCAGATGATGTACTAATATATATTACAAAGTTAGAAACTAGTATTCCAAATCTATTAAATCTAATAACACAATTTGGTCAGTTCTCAGGATATAGAATTAACTGGAATAAAAGTGAAATCATGCCAATAACAAAATTCAATTTAATTACAATACAACATCCCCTTTTAAAATAGTTAAAGTTAAACTTAAATATTTAGGAATCTACGTAACTAAGACATATACCTCTTTATTTAAACTACATTTTCCATCCTTACTTAATAAATTACACAAGCAAATTCAGTACTGGAAAACACTTCCCATTTCAATGCTTGGTAGAATTAATGCTATAAAAATGATTTTCTTACCGCAACTACTATACTTATTTCAATTAATTCCGATATATATCCCAAAAAACGTTTTCAAAAAAGTCGATTCCATTGTTACAAGCTTTATTTGGGATTATAAGAATCATAGAATAAGTAAAAAACATTTATGTAAGTCAAAGAGCAACGGAGGTTTGGCCTTGCCAAATTTCTTATTTTATTTTTGGGCAGTCCATATTAAAAACATGAATTTCTGGCTGGAAGAAATGGATCAACAACCAGAATGGTTAAGGATGGAAAAGGAAGACTGTTTACCTTTTGAAATAGGTTCAATTATATTTGCTCCCACAAAACTGCATTAAAAAAACCTATAAGGAAAACCCTATAATACATAGTGGAATACGAATTTGGAAACAATTAAAAAAAGCTTTAAAACTGAATAATATACCAATATGTCTTCCCATTGTAAATAATCCTTTATTCAAGCCATCCATATTGGATAGAGGTTTTATACAATGGAAAAATTATGGAATTAAAAAGATTGGACATCTTTATAGGGAAGGCGTCTTTCTGTCATTCCAAGAGTTACAACAGAATCATGGACTACACTCAAATAACTTTTTCAGATATTTACAAATTAGAGATTATGTTAAATCCAATACACAAGTTTATAGGACTAGGGAACCAGAAATTCTTGATGAATGTTTGAATAAGCATCCTAACACTGAAAAATTAATAGCTTATATTTATAACACCCTCTTAAATAACGAGGTACCACCGATGGAACTATATAGACATACATGGGAAAATGAGTTAGGTCATCCTATAACGAAAGATATTTGGGACGAAAGTTTACAACATAAACATCAATGCTCGTTAAATGCCAGACATGCTTTAATACAATTTAAAGTCTTACCAGATTACATTACTCCAAAATAAAACTAAATAGAATCTTCCCACATATTTCTCCTATATGTGATAAATGCCAGCATCTAGAGGCCAATTTAACACATACTTTTGCAAATTGTATAAAAATTAAAAATTACTGGACTGATATTTTCGAAATAATTTCTGAAGTTGTTAATACTAAATTGGCTCCAGACTCAAAATTAATAATACTTGGGATATCAAAACAAAGTTTAACACTCACAACAAGCCAAAGAAACTTCCTCGACTACAGTATAATAACTGGGAAAAAATTAATATTAAAATTTTGGAAAGGCCCTACAACCCCCACAATTAAAATGTGGATTGTGGAAATGTCAGAGACCCTACATCTAGAAAGAATTAGACTTGTCTTAATGGACAAGCAAGAACTTTTTGTTAAAATATGGGCTCCATTCATTACCTATTTGAAGGGATAGATTGACCCAGCGCGAAAACTCAACTGAAACTTGAACTCAGGATTAGATGTAATTATATTTCATAACCTACGAACTTATCTCCAATGACGTATTATAAGTAATTCATTCCACCTCTTTTTCTTTTTTGATATTTGTAATTCTTCTTTCTCTCTATTTCTCTTTTTCTATCTATATAAAAAAAAACACTAGAAGCAGAATTAATTGACAATTGACAAATTTAATAATGTATGAGTGATTGATGTATTTGAAATGTTTTTTTTTCCTATTATAATATGTTACTCTACCTTATAATATGTTTGCTTCTAATAAAAAAATAATTTAAAATTGTTTTTAAAAAGAAACAACGGGGCCAAAGTCTGCATTTTCACGCTTCTATACCTTTTGCCTGATTGGAGAGGGGAGAAGAGGGAGTGGCCAGGTTGCCACTCGTCCTTGATTATGCTGCTGGCCTTGCCGAGGTGAGGTATAAATGGAAGCAATAGAAGGAATCAATAGGATGCAGACGCACTGACTAAGGAGATGAAGAATTAACGGAGCCAAAGTAACCACAACACTTAAACCCCTGACGTGGCCTTTACATGTGGCCTCAACCCAGAGTACCATGTTTGTGTTTGTGTCTGTGTTTGTATCCATTGTAAGGCAGACCTCGAACAATGACAGGGTGGAGTACAGGATGGATATAGAGAGTGCAGGGTCACTGAATTCTCAATGATTTGCCGAGTCCAGCATTGGGGTTAAAAACTTTTTATTCAGGCTGAATGGTTATACGGCATCAGAGCAAAGTTTAAACTATCTGCAGACCCTAACTAAAAACTGAACATATAATTACCAAAACAAAGAAACTATGGAATTACAACTAAAGGACTGAAGACTGAACGTGACAGGCAGACAAAAGACACGTGACATTCAACTAACATTTTCACACAGAACACACTGCACTGCAGAACAAACAGGCTTGCTTATCTACATAGGGTGATTAGAATGTACCAAACACCCTAGCAGTGGCAACCTTGAGCTCACAGCTGCTCTTTGTCACGAGTTATACAACACAGATGTTTGCTAGGTGGCACTTAGATTGAATAGCATGTTGAGTGAAATTTTCCCTCATGCCAACTTTCAGCTAACATATTAAGCAGCGCTTCTGATGGGCACTCTTCTTCAAGGGGAGATGTTTTTACAGAGGAATGGCACGGCAGCTGCCTTTGGGAACCATGCTGGTAAAGGTCTATCAAACAATTCGGTCTGAAGACAATTTTCACGTTAGGATTTTTCCCAGTTTCCTCGCTTTTTTCCCCATCAATGGTGCACCGCTTCTGATTGCAGAACACTGAAAAGGGTTACCTCTAAAGATAGACACAAAATGCTGCAGTAACTCAGTGGGTTCAGGAGAACTCTGGAGAAACAGAAAAGATGTCATTTCGGATTGCCTAAGGAGATGAAGAATTAACGGAGCCAAAGTAACCACAACACTTAAAGCCCTGACGTGGCCTTTACATGTGGCCTCAACCCAGAGTACCATGTTTGTGTTTGTGTCTGTGTTTGTATCCATTGTAAGGCAGACCTCAAACAATATCAGGGTGGAGTACAGGATGGATATAGAGAGTGCAGGGTCACTGAATTCTCAATGATTTTCCGAGTCCAGCATTGGGGTTGAAAACTTTTTATTCAGGCACAATGGTTATACAGCATCAGAACAAAGCATTAAACTACCTGCAGACCCCAAAACTGAACACATCATACAGTAACTACCAAAACAAAGAAACTATGGAATTACAACGAAAGGATTGAAGACTGAACGTGAACACATTGCACTGCAGAACAAACAGGCTTGCTTATCTACATAGGGTGATTAGGATGTACCAAACACCCAAGCAGTTGCAACCTTGAGCTCACAGCTACTCTTTGTCATGAGTTATACAACACAGATGTTTGCTAGGTGGCACTTAGATTGAATAGCATGTTGAGTGAAATTTTCCGTGTCACTGTGTTTAATGGACATGTTCCCCAACAGTTAAAGCTCCTCTTTAATCACCTGACCCCATCAATTCTCCCTACAGAGAGTGTACTAGCATGGTGTCAAGACAACAACCTCTCCCTCAATATGAGCAAGATTCAGGGACAGTTTCTTCATCGCTGTTATCAGGCAACTGAACCATCCTCCCGCAACCAAAGAGCAGTCCTGAACTACTGTCTACCGCATCGGGGACTCTCGGACTATCTTTGATCGGACTTTATTGGCTTTACCTTGCACAAATGTTATTCCCTTATCATGTATCTGAACACTGTGAACGGCTCGATTGTAATCATGTATTGCTTTTCCACTGGCTGGTTAACACACAACAAAATCATTTCACTGTACCTTGGTACACGTGACAATAAACCAAACTGAACTGATTAAGGAGCTGGTCATTGATTTCAGGAAGTGGGGTGGAGTACAAACCCTCGATTCTATCAAAAGTGCTGAAGTGGAGATGCTTCAGAGTATTAAGTTCTTAGATGCAAATATGCCCAACAATTTTTCCTGGTCCATATTGTTGCTATGGCCAATAAAGCCCACCAACACCTGTACATCCTCAGATGATTAAGGAATCTTGGTATTTCTCCAAAGACTCCTATTAGTTTCTCAGATGTACCATAGAAAGCATCAAATCCAGATGCATCTTAACTTTACATAACAAACACTCATCCACCCTGTCCAAAACTGCAAGAAATTGCAGAAAGTTGTGAACACAATCCAGTCCATCACTCAAACCAGTCTCCTTCTCATTGACTCCATCTATTCTTCACACTGCCTCAGGAATGCAGCCAACCTAATCAAAGACCATTCACTCGCCAGTGATTCTCTCTACCCCCCCTCTCCCATTGAGCAAAAAATACAAACACTTGAAAGCACCTACCACCAGATTCAAGACCGTTATCAGACATCAGACTCTTGAACAGAGATCTCATATGCGAAGGATGAATTCCCGTTCTTCCAATCTATTGCGGTCCCTGAACTTTTCTAAATCTGCACTTTCTCTGGAGCTGTAACACTATGTTTGGCACTTTGTTTATTTTCTCTTTAGTATTACCTGATTTACTCATGATTTGCCTAGACACACGCAAAACAGTTTTTCACTGTATCTCTGCACAAGTAACAACAATAACCAATTCCAATACCAATAGAAAAGACCCGTTCCCGTTTCTCAGATGCTACCAAAGTTTTCTGTGTTGGCTCATGATCAAAACTGCAATGACTATTTAACATGTACATTATGATGCATTAGAATTTCCAGCTTAAATCGATATTATTGTGGATCTCAATTATCATTACTTAAACTGGAAGACTAAACAGTAAATATGGAATGCCATTCCTCTGTGAAAACATGTCCCCTTGAAGAACAGTGCCCATCAGCTCTGTTTAATATGTTAGCTGGAAGTTGGCATGAGGGAAAATTTCACTCAACATACTATTCAGTTTAAAGGGCCTGTCCCACTTAGGCGACTTCTTTTGCGAGTGCAGGCGACTGTCATAGTCTTGTTGAATCGCCAAAAAGGATATCAAACGCATCCTACGACTATGTAGAAGACCTCCTACGACTATGTAGAAGACAAGCTACGACTATCTACGACTTAATCACGTGCTGCTGTTTACATACTCTTTTTTCGCAATGAGGCAATGAAAATGGCCGGTCAGCAAAAGTGAGTGTAGGGCCTGTCCCACCTTCCTGAGTTATTCAAGAATTCTCCTGAGTTATTCACAAATTCTCCCGAGTTTTCAAACTCGCAGAATGTTCGTAACGAGTCCGTAGGAGGCCGTAGGAGTCCGTGGATATATCGTAGCGGCTCGTTATGCCAGCCGTAGGTACTCAGGGCATCAGGTAAGTCAGGACGTTTTGTCAGCCTGATGAAAAATGTCCATGAGTAAAAAAATAGCCCCGAGCACCGACGGCTGGCATAACGAGCATACCGAGGCCGCGACTAGTTCCCAGAATGCGGGAACTCCTCCCGACCACGAAGGAGACCACCTGCAACCATGTGGCGATCTTGTGGCGAGCGCAGAGTCTCCTAAACTCGCCTAAGATGTCGCCTAAGCGGGACAGGCCCTTAAGTGCCATCTAGCCAATTGTAGCAACATCTGTGTTTGTATAACTCGTTTTCATCCTGCCCACAGCTAACAATGGCCAGTTTCCTTGATCATTGTTATTTTTTTACATATCTTTCATTCATTTGATCTCTCCATTACACCGTCTATAATCTCTCATTTCCTTTCCCTTGACTCTCCAGGAAGGATTTCGACCTGAAATGTCACCTATTCTGTTTCTTCAGAGATGCTGCCCTACCCTTTGAGTTACTCCAGCATTTTGTGTCTATCTTTCGTGTTAAATATTGTAAAATGCTCGAGTTACTCAGAGTAGTTAGGTAAAGTTTGAGGTTGGTACTCTTCAGACTGCCTGACCAGAAACTTCACTTATCGATGTCTTCCTCAGATGCTGCCTGACCCACTGAGTTACTCTGGCACTGAGTTCCACGCAAGATTCCTGCACTTGCAGTTCCTTATGTCTACATAAAAAAATAACGGTCTTGGTAAGTGTCCTGTTAAATGTTACTGAATGCACTGAAAAGATGGCATGAATTCTGTCTCTGCAAAATTCTCCAAACTCATTAGAAGGCATGCACACCAATATCAGTGTCCTCACAGGACCACCTCACAGTGCACCACCTCACAAGCTATCTACCCACCTAGCCTACCATCCACCACCTGCCTCATCTGTAGAATCCTCAACAATTTCTATATTGGCCGCATCAGCTCACACCCCACATAACTGGAGGGGGAGCAATTCATTCGTGTTGCTCGCGGACTTCCTAAGGAGAAGAAGAATTTACGGAGCCAAAGTAGCCACAACATTTAAAGCCCTGACGTGGCCTTTACATGTGGCCACAATCCAGAGTACCGTGTTTGTGTTTGTGTCTGTGTTTGTATCCATTGTAAGACAGACCTCGAACAATGACAGGGTGGAGTACAGGATGGATACAGAGAATGCAGGATCACTGAATTCTCAATGATTTGCCGAGTCCAGCAGTGGGGTTGAAAACTTTTATTCAGGCACAATGGTTATACAACATCAGACAAGGCATTAAACTATCTGCAGACTCCAACTAAAACTGAACATATCAGAACTGCCAAAACAAAAAAAACTATGGAATTACATCTAAAGGACTGAAGACTGAACGCACACACATGCATTCACACACACATGCACTCACACACAAATGCACTGATACTCATTCAGAAACAGCTTCTTCCTGATAGCCATCAGGCTATTAAACATAGCGAATAAGCTCTGAACTACAAAATACTATATTATGTGTCCTATTTGTTATTTATTGAACACTAACCCTCCACCTCACACACATGCACCCTCCACCTCACCACACACACCCTCCACCTCACACTCACACACAC
Source organism: Malacoraja senta (assembly GCA_038087875.1). Taxonomy (NCBI): domain Eukaryota; kingdom Metazoa; phylum Chordata; class Chondrichthyes; order Rajiformes; family Rajidae; genus Malacoraja; species Malacoraja senta. The sequence continues at coordinate 40,045 of JAXLNO010005465.1, read as the reverse complement.
ACTCCACCCCACACACAGACACACTCACACAGATACTCACACACACACCACACACCACACATCACAATCACACACACACACCACACATCACGATCGCACACACCACGACACACCAGACACACACAAACACACACACACACACACACACACACACACACACACACACACACACACACACACACACACACACACACACACACACACACACACACACACATGCACAAACACACCATATATATGGCAGTAAACTTTTTTGAATACTCAAACGGCTCAGCGCGGCTTCTCCACTTTGGACCTTCTGCAGTCAGCAACATTTCCGCTTTCAGCACAACCTCTGCACTCACCGGAAATTATGCATTGTTCAGCGTGAACTGTCCACTACGTCACGGAATGGGCGGGACTATTGCAGTAAACACAGTCTGATCTTTCAAACCACATTTTCATTTTCAAACTTCATTTTCAAACCACATTTTCATTTTCAAACTTCATTTTCAAATCACATTTTTATTTTCAAACTTCATTTTCAAATCATATTTTCAAACCACCCACATTTTCAAACCACCCACATCTTTAAACCAACCACATTTTCATTTTCAAACCACATTATCATTTTCAAACATCATTTTCAAACCGTATTTTCATTTTCAAACCTCATTTTCAAACCTCATTTTCAAACCTCATTTTCAAACCTCATTTTCATTTTCAAACCTCATTTTCAAACCACATTTACATTTTCAAACCTCATTTTCAAACCAACCTCATTTTCAAACCAACCACATTTTCAAACCAACCACATTTTCAAACCACCCACATTTTCAAAACAACCACATTTTCAAACCACCCACATTTTCACACCTGCCACATTTTCAAAACACTCACATTTTCAAACCAACCACATTCTGAAACCAACTACATTTTCAAACCAAACCACATTTTCAATTTCAAACTTCATTTTCAAACCACATTTTCATTTTCAAACTAAATTTTCAAACCACATTTTCATTTTCAAACTTCATTTTCAAACCAACCTCATTTTCAAACCAACCACATTTTCAAACCAACCACATTTTCAAACCAACCACATTTTCAAACCAAACATATTTTCAAACCAACCCTCATTTTCAAACCACCCACGTTTTCAAACCACCCACATTTTCAAACAAACCACATTTACATTTTCAAACCTCATTTTCAAACCAACCTCATTTTCAAACCAACCACATTTTCAAACCAACCACATTTTCAAACCACCCACATTTTCAAAACAACCACATTTTCAAACCACCCACATTTTCACACCTGCCACATTTTCAAAACACTCACATTTTCAAACCAACCACATTTTGAAACCAACTACATTTTCAAACCAAACCACATTTTCAATTTCAAACTTCATTTTCAAACCACATTTTCATTTTCAAACTAAATTTTCAAACCACATTTTCATTTTCAAACCTCATTTTCAAACCTCATTTTCAAACCTCATTTTCAAACCTCATTTTCATTTTCAAACCTCATTTTCAAACCACATTTACATTTTCAAACCTCATTTTCAAACCAACCTCATTTTCAAACCAACCACATTTTCAAACCAACCACATTTTCAAAACAACCACATTTTCAAACCACCCACATTTTCACACCTGCCACATTTTCAAACCACTCACATTTTCAAACCAACCACATTCTGAAACCAACTACATTTTCAAACCAAACCACATTTTCAAACCATATTTTCATTTTCAAACCTAATTTTCAAACCTCATTTTCATTTTCAAACCTCATTTTCAAACCACATTTACATTTTCAAACCTCATTTTCAAACCAACCTCATTTTCAAACCAACCATATTTTCAAACCAACAACATTTTCAAACCACCCACATTTTCAAAACAACCACATTTTCAAACCACCCACATTTTCACACCTGCCACCTTTTCAAAACATTCACATTTTCAAACCAACCACATTCTGAAACCAACTACATTTTCAAACCAAACCACATTTTCAATTTCAAACTTCATTTTCAAACCACATTTTCATTTTCAAACTAAATTTTCAAACCACATTTTCATTTTCAAACTTCATTTTCAAACCAACCTCATTTTCAAACCAACCACATTTTCAAACCAACCACATTTTCAAACCAACCACATTTTCAAACCAACCATATTTTCAAACCAACCCTCATTTTCAAACCACCCACGTTTTCAAACCACCCACATTTTCAAACAAACCACATTTACATTTTCAAACCTCATTTTCAAACCAACCTCATTTTCAAACCAACCACATTTTCAAACCAACCACATTTTCAAACCACCCACATTTTCAAAACAACCACATTTTCAAACCACCCACATTTTCACACCTGCCACATTTTCAAAACACTCACATTTTCAAACCAACCACATTCTGAAACCAACTACATTTTCAAACCAAACCACATTTTCAATTTCAAACTTCATTTTCAAACCACATTTTCATTTTCAAACTAAATTTTCAAACCACATTTTCATTTTCAAACTTCATTTTCAAACCAACCTCATTTTCAAACCAACCACATTTTCAAACCAACCACATTTTCAAACCAACCACATTTTCAAACCAACCATATTTTCAAACCAACCCTCATTTTCAAACCACCCACGTTTTCAAACCACCCACATTTTCAAACAAACCACATTTTTATTTTCAAACCAACCACATTTTCATTTTCAAGCCACATTTTCATTTTCAAACCTTATTTTCAAACCACATTTTCATTTTCAAACCTCATTTTTAAACCAACCACATTTTCAAACCAATCTCATTTTTAAACCAACCACATTTTCAAACCAATCACATTTTCAAACCAACCACATTTTCAAACCAATCACATTTTCATTTTCGAACTTAATTTTCAAACCACATTTTCATTTTCAAACTTCCTTTTCCAACCACATTTTCAAACCAACCACATTTTCATTTTCAAACTTCATTTTCAAACCCCATTTTCAGTTTCAAACCTCATTTGCAAGCCACATTTTCATTTTCAAACCACATTTTCATTTCCAAACCTCATTTTCAAACCAAACACATTTTCAAACCAACTTCTATAATACCCTGACCCCATCAATTCTCCTTGCAGATAGTTTACTAGCATGGCGACAAGACAACAAGCTCTCCCTCAATATGAGCAAGATTCAGGGACAGTTTCTTCCCAGCTGTTATCAGGCAACTGAACCACCCAACTGCAACCAGAGAGCAGTCCTGAACTATTATCTATCGCATTCGGGACTCTCGGACTATCTTTGATTGGACTTTACTGGCTTTACCTTGCATTAAATGTCATTCCCTTATCATGTATCTGTACACTGTGAATGGCTCGATTGTAATCATGTATTGTAATCATGTACAAGGTACTGAAGTGGAGATGCTCGAGAGAATTAAGTTCTCAGATGCAAATATTGCCAACAATTTTTCCTGGTCCACATTTCTTGCCATGGCAAATAAAGCACAGTAACACCTGTACATCTTCAGATGATTAAGGAATCTTGGTATTTCTCCGGACTCTTATCAGTTTCTCAGATGTACCATAGAGAGCATCAAATCCAGATGCATCTTAACTTGATTTGACAAACACTCAACCACCCTGTCCAAAACTGCAAGAAATTGCCGAAAGTTGAGAACACAACCCAGTCCATCACTCAAACCAGTCTCCTTCTCATTGACTCCATCTATGCTTCACACTGCCGCAGGAATGCAGCCAACTTAATCAAGGACCATTCACACGCCAGTGGTGCTCTCTACCCCCCTCTCCCATTGTGCAAATAATACAACCACTTGAAAGCACCTACCACCATATTCAAGACCGTTATCAGACTCTTGAACGGAGATCTCATATTCGAAGGATGAATTCCCGTTCTTCCAAACTACCTCATTCGTCTCCCTGCAATTTCTAAAACCTGCACTTTCTCCGTAGCTGCAACACTACATTTTGCACTCTGTTTAATTTTTCTTTAGTATTACCTCATTTACTCCTGATTTGCCGAGGCACACGCAAAACACGTTTTTTACTGTATCCCTGCAAACATGTCCCATTCCTATTTCTCAGACGCTACTAACATTTTCTGTGTTGGCTCATGATCAAAACTGCAATGACTATTTAACATGTACATTATGATGTATTAGAATTTCCAGCTTAAATCGATATTATTGTGGATCTCAGTTATCATTACTTAAACCGGAAGACTAAACAGTGAACATTGAAGGTACACAAAAATGCTGGAGAAACTCAGCAGGTGCAGCAGCATCTATGGAGCGAAGGAGATAGGCAATGTTTCGTGCCGAAACGTTGCCTATCTCCTTCGCTCCATAGATGCTGCTGCACCCGTTGAGTTTCTGCAGCATTTTTGTGTACCTTTGATTTTCCAGCATCTGCAGTTCCTTCTTTAACAAACAGTGAACATTGTATCTTTATTTAGTTTGGTTTAGTTTAGTTTAGCTTAGTTTAGAGTCATAGAGTCCTAGAGTGATACATGGTGGAACATGCCCTTCAGCCCAACTTGCCCACACTGGCCAACATGTCCCAGCTACACTAGTCCCACCAGCCTCTGCTTGTTCCATAACCATCCAATCTTGCCCTATCCAGGTGCAGGTGCAGCAGGCAGTGAAGAAAGCGAATGGTATGTTGGCCTTCATAGCAAGAGGATTTGAGTATAGGAGCAGGGAGGTTCTACTGCAGTTGTACAGGGTCTTGGTGAGACCACACCTGGAGTATTGCGTACAGTTTTGGTCTCCAAATCTGAGGAAGGACATTATAGCCATAGAGGGAGTGCAGAGAAGGTTCACCAGACTGATTCCTGGGATGTCAGGACTTTCATATGAAGAAAGACTGGATAGACTTGGCTTATACTCGCTAGAATTTAGGAGATTGAGAGGGGATGTTATAGAAACGTACAAAATTCTTATGGGGTTGGACAGGCTAGATGCAGGAAGATTGTTCCCGATGTTGGGGAAGTCCAGGACAAGGGGTCACAGCTTAAGGATAAGGGGGAAATCCTTTAAGACAGAGATGAGGAAAAACTTTTTCACACAGAGAGTGGTGAATCTCTGGAACTCTCTGCCACAGAGGGTAGTTGAGGCCAGTTCATTGGCTATATTTAAGAGGGAGTTAGATGTGGCCCTTGTGGCGAAGGGGATCAGGGGGTATGGAGAGAGGGCCGGTACGGGATACTGAGTTGGATGATCAGCCATGATCATATTGAATGGCGGTGCAGGCTCGAAGGGCCGAATGGCCTACTCCTGCACCTATTTTCTATGTATCTATGTATCTATGTATCTATGTATCCATGTACCTGTCTAACTGTTTCTTAAGCGTTGGAATAGTCCCAGCCTCAACTACCTATTCTGGCAGCTTGTTCCATACACCCACCACTCTTCGTTTGAAAAAGTTACCCCTCAGATTCCTATTAAATCTTTTCCTCTTCACCTTGAATCTCTGTCCTCTGGTCCTCGATTCCCCTTCTCTGGGCAAGAGATTCTGTGCAACTACCCGATCTATTCATCTCATGATTTTATACACCTCAATAAGATCCTCATGCACTCATCCTCATGCACTCCAATGCATAGAGACCCAGCCTACTCAACCTCTTCCTTCACAGAGGCCTACGTCAGGAAATCCTTCAGAGGGGTGAACCCTCAAAAGCGCCTGGACCTGATGGTACAGCTGGTCGTGTTCTAAAAACCTGTGCAGACCAACTGGCTGGAGTTTTTAACCGACATTTTCAACCTCTCACTTCTGAGGTCTGAGGTTCCCACCTGTTTCAAAAGGGCAGGTCTGTATAGCATTTTTTACACAGAGAGTGGTGAATCTCTGGAATTCTCTGCCACAGAATGTAGTTGAGGGCAGTTCATTGGCTATATTTAAGAGGGAGTTAGATGTGACCCTTGTGGCTAAAGGGATCAGGGGGTATGGAGAGAAAGCAGGTACAGGATACTGAGTTGGATGATCAGCCATGATCATATTGAATGGCGGTGCAGGCTCGAAGGGCCGAATGGCCTACTCCTGCACCTATTTTCTATGTTTCTATGTTTCTACACCACTGCAAAGGCCTTATGAGTGACCTTTCCATGTACTGCAACATAGCACCACGTCTTTTGTCATCAACATGGGCGGCAGGCACGAGACTGTCTCCGTGGACCGTCTTAAGCCGGCACACTTCGACATTGAGAAACCAGTGCAGGTGGCACAGCCCCGCCATAGAGGGCGGCCACCATCACGACTGCACCCGCCCTCAACTCTGCCAGCTGTGACCTTGAACACAGGAGACGTGTACACGGGATCAGGCCGCCTCACCCGTGAGCCTCACCGCCTCCATTACTCTGGTTCTGGGGGGGGGGGGGTGTCATGTGGCTGCCTGAGCCATTTTGGTATCGAACCATCGTTGGTCGGGCTCGATCTCTCGCGTGGACCAGGCGTGATCTGGGCCGACCAATCACGCGGTCAGTAGGGCTGGCTGTTAGGCAATTGGAATTCAAAATTGGAAGGATTGGCAGTTGGAGTGGAACTCGGGTGTGCAGCGAGTGGTAGTAAAATATTAACGCATCAGCAACGGGGCTGTATGGTTAATTATTAAACAGAGTGTTTACACAACGCGTGGACCTCTACAAGGTTTTGTTTTCCATGACATTGTACGTGTGACAGAGGAAGTCGCCCAGTCCAGTCAGGTTGTGCCTGGACCCAGCCGGCATGAACAGCATATTGCCCGAAAAATGGTCACAACAGTTCCACCTCCGCCAAATACTTTTCTTTCCAGAAGAAGTGGTTGTGCACATTGGTTTCATGGAAGATGGCCACCACCTTGGCATAGATGATTGTCTCGGCCAGTTCAAGTCGGCACTGATCATTCAGCCGTTTCTTGTTGCCATATTGGATACAGGTCCCCAATGACCGTGAGGAGCAAGAGTGCGCTCATCCAGCCCATCCTGACAGCGGCCGAGCCCCGTGGTAGCAGAGGGTCAGAAAGGTTCCTGCAGATGGTGCAATGCACTGCGTGCTTGCTTCTTTTGTGAGGTTAGTTAGTTCAGTTTTATTTGTCATATGTAGGTTAACACAGGGTCAAGGGTACAATGAAATGTGTTTGACAAGACAAAGGGTCACATCAGCAATGATATTACAAGGATAAAAATAAGATTAAAATGACATTGGTAGGTAAAAGACAATAATAAATAAAATAATCAACATATATGATGTGTTTATGAGTTCAAAAGCCTGATGGCCTGATGATAAAAACTTTTGGTGGTACTTGCAGCCATGCTCCTGTATCGTCTGCCTCACGGCAACAAGGAGAACAGTCTGCGTGCTGGGTGGCTGTGGTCCTTGATGATGCTGTGTGCCTTCCGCTGGCACCGCCTGTGGAAAATGTCCTGAATGGCCGGGAGACAGTTGCCAGTGATGTGCTGTGCCACCTTCACCACTCTCTGTAGTGATTTTCGGCTGTGGGCAGAACAGTTCCCGTACCAGACTGTGATGCAGCCCGTCAGCAGACTCTCAATGGTGCATTTGTGGAAGTTTGTGAGGATGCTGGCGTTCATGCCAAACTTCCTCAGTCTTCTCAGGAAAAAGAGCCGCTGGCGGGCTTTCTTAGTTATTGTGTCCGTGTGCAGTGTCCAAGAGAGGTCCTCAGTGATGTGCACACCGAGGAACTTGAAGCTGCTGACCCTTTCATC
>JAXLNO010005465.1:0-32132 GCA_038087875.1 Malacoraja senta | reverse complement strand
CGGTCCGGAGCCCTTAATGACAGTTTTAAGAAATTCTCCCGTGAACTTCTCCCGCAAGGAACGCGGTGTCAGTAATACTTGAAGGTCAAAACATAATTATATTTACTGAGGAATGCATATCGATGTATTGGTGACTGTCTCCGTGGACCGTCTTAAGCCGGCACACTTCGACATTGAGAAACCAGTGCAGGTGGCACAGCCCCGCCATAGAGGGCGGCCACCATCACGACTGCACCCGCCCTCAACTCTGCCAGCTGCGACCCTGAACACAGGAGACGTGTACACGGGATCAGGCCGCCTCACCCGTGAGCCTCACCGCCTCCATTACTCTGGTTCTGGGGGGGGGGTGTCATGTGGCTGCCTGAGCCATTTTGGTATCGAACCATCGTTGGTCGGGCTCGATCTCTCGCGTGGACCAGGCGTGATCTGGGCCGACCAATCACACGGTCAGTGGGGCTGGCTGTTAGGCAATTGGAATTCAAAAATTGGAAGGATTGGCAGTTGGAGTGGAACTCGGGTGTGCAGCGACGGCACAGTAGTGGTAGTAAAATATTAACATGATGTGGACCAGGAAAAATTGTTGGCAATATTTGCATCTGAGAACTTAATCTCTCGAGCATCTCCACTTCAGTACCCTTGTACATGATTACAATACATGATTACAATCGAGCCATTCACAGTGTACAGATACATGATAAGGGAATGACATTTAATGCAAGGTAAAGCCAGTAAAGTCCAATCAAAGATAGTCCGAGAGTCCCGAATGCGATAGATAATAGTTCAGGACTGCTCTCTGGTTGCAGTTGGGTGGTTCAGTTGCCTGATAACAGCTGGGAAGAAACTGTCCCTGAATCTTGCTCATATTGAGGGAGAGCTTGTTGTCTTGTCGCCATGCTAGTAAACTATCTGCAAGGAGAATTGATGGGGTCAGGATATCATAGAAGAGCGTTAACTACTGGGGAACATCTTCTATCTATCTATATAATTAAAAGTCTAAACTTGACCACTTCCTGTTTGCGCTGTATATTGATTTTAGAAAAAACGCTACCACTTACGGCTGTGATTTTTGGCCATCTTACTCAGAGTCCCCCTCTCATCAGATGCAGAGGATTTTCCCCATCGATGAAAAATAAATGAGTTATTAGAGTTTAAAAAATGTTGTGATTCTCTCTCCTGTCAATCAATGCCATGAAGACCACGCCCCTTCCGGGGTGGGGGAGGAGCTATAAAACCCCAAAGTCTTGATGTGGCTCTGTTGCTGCAAGAGCATGCAAGAGGTCATGACTCTCAGTCTGAGCTGTGAATCAACTGAACACTGAATGTCTACTAAACTGTGAGTGTGGTTTTATGTGCCTACAGTGTCTACTGACCCGTGAGATCCCTTAATGTGGTTTGAAAATGTGGTTAGAAAATGTGGTTATTTGAAGATGTGGTCGGTTTGAAAATGTGGTTAGTTTGAAAATATGGGTGGTTTGAAAATGTGGGTTGGTTTGAAAATGTGTTTGGTTTGAAAATGAGGTTTGGAAATGAAAATGTGGTTTGAAACTGAAAATGTGGCTTGCAAATGAAGTTTGAAAATGAAAATGTGGTTGGTTTGAAAATGTGGTTGGAAAAGGAAGTTTGAAAATGAAAATGTGGTTTGAAAATTAAGTTCGAAAATGAAAATGTGATTGGCTTGAAAATGTGGTTGGTTTGAAAATGTGATTGGTTTGAAAATGTGGTTGGTTTGAAAATGAGATTGGTTTGAAAATGTGGTTGGTTTGAAAATGAGATTGGTTTGAAAATGTGGTTGGTTTAAAAATGAGGTTTGAAAATGAAAATGTGGTTTGAAAATAAGGTTTGAAAATGAAAATGTGGCTTGAAAATGAGGTTTGAAAATGAAAATGTGGTTTGAAAATGAGGTTTGAAAATGAAAATGTGGTTTGAAAATGAGGTTTGAAAATGAAAATGTGGTTTGAAAATAAGGTTTAAAAATGAAAATGTGGTTTGAAAATGAAAATGTGGTTGGTTTGAAAATAAAAATGTGGTTTGTTTGAAAATGTGGGTGGTTTGAAAACGTGGGTGGTTTGATAATGAGGGTTGGTTTGAAAATATGGTTGGTTTGAAAATGTGGTTGGTTTCAAAATGTGGTTGGTTTGAAAATGTGGTTGGTTTGAAAATGAGGTTGGTTTGAAAATGAAGTTTGAAAATGAAAATGTGGTTTGAAAATGTAGTTTGAAAATGAAAATGTGGTTTGAAAATGAAGTTTGAAATTGAAAATGTGGTTTGGTTTGAAAATGTAGTTGGTTTCAGAATGTGGTTGGTTTGAAAATGTGAGTGGTTTGAAAATGTGGCAGGTGTGAAAATGTGGGTGGTTTGAAAATGTGGTTGTTTTGAAACTGTGGGTGGTTTGAAAATGTGGTTGGTTTGAAAATGTGGTTGGTTTGAAAATGAGGTTGGTTTGAAAATGAGGTTTGAAAATGTAAATGTGGTTTGAAAATGAGGTTTGAAAATGAAAATTAGGTTTGAAAATTAGGTTTGAAAATGAAAATATGGTTGAAAATGTGGTTTGGTTTGAAAATGTAGTTGGTTTGAAAATGTGGTTGGTTTGAAAATGAGGTTGGTTTGAAAATGAGGTTTGAAAATGTAAATGTGGTTGAAAATGAGGTTTGAAAAAGAAAATGAGGTTTGAAAATTAGGTTTGAAAATGAAATATGGTTTGAAAATGTGGTTTGGTTTGAAAATGTAGTTGGTTTCAGAATGTGGTTGGTTTGAAAATGTGAGTGGTTTGAAAATGTGGCAGGTGTGAAAATGTGGGTGGTTTGAAAATGTGGTTGTTTTAAAAATGTGCGTGGTTTGAAAATGTGGTTGGTTTGAAAATGAGGTTTGAAAATGAAAATGAGGTTTGAAAATTAGGTTTGAAAATGAAAATGTGGTTTGAAATGTGGTTTGGTTTGAAAATGTAGTTGGTTTCAGAATGTGGTTGGTTTGAAAATGTGAGTGGTTTGAAAATGTGGGAGGTGTGAAAATGTGGGTGGTTCGAAAATGTGGTTGTTTTGAAAATGTGCGTGGTTTGAAAATGTGGTTGGTTTGAAAATGTGGTTGGTTTGAAAATGAGGTTGGTTTGAAAATGAGGTTTGAAAATGTAAATGTGGTTTGAAAATGAGGTTTGAAAATGAAAATGAGGTTTGAAAATGAGGTTTGAAAATGAAAATATCATTTGAAAATGATGTTTGAAAATGATAATGTGGTTTGAAAATGAAAATGTGGTTGGTTTAAAGATGTGGGTGGTTTGAAAATGTGGGTGGTTTGAAAATATGATTTGAAAATGAAGTTTGAAAATAAAAATGTGATTTGAAAATGAAGTTTGAAAATGAAAATGTGGTTTGAAAATGAAGTTTGAAAATGAAAATGTGGTTTGAAAGATCAGACTGTGTTTACTGCAATAGTCCCGCCCATTCCGTGACGTAGTGGACAGTTCACGCTGAACAATGCATAATTTCCAGTGAGTGCAGAGGTTGTGCTGAAAGCGGAAATGTTGCTGACTGCAGAAGGCCCAAAGTGGAGAAGCCACGCTGAGCTGTTTGAGTATTCAAAACAGTTTACTGCCATATATATGGTGTGTTTGTGCATGTGTGTGTGTGTGTGTGTGTGTGCGTGTGTGTGTGTGTGTGTGTTTGTGTGTGTCTGGTGTGTCGTGGTGTGTGCGATCGTGATTGTGGTGTGTGTGTGTGATTGTGATGTGTGGTGTGTGGTGTGTGTGTGAGTGTCTGTGTGAGTGTGTCTGTGTGAGTGTGTCTGTGTGTGGGGTGGAGTGTGTGTGAGTGTGAGGTGGAGGGTGTGTGTGGTGAGGTGGAGGGTGCGTGTGTGTGAGGTGGAGGGTGTTAGTGTTCAATAAATAACAAATAGGACACATAATATAGTATTTTGTAGTTCAGAGCTTATTCGCTATGTTTAATAGCCTGATGGCTATCAGGAAGAAGCTGTTCCTGAATGAGTATCAGTGCATTTGTGTGTGAGTGCATGTGTGTGCGAATGCATGTGTGTGCGTTCAGTCTTCAGTCCTTTAGATATAATTCCATAGTTTTTTTTGTTTTGGCAGTTCTGATATGTTCAGTTTTTAGTTGGAGTCTGCAGATAGTTTAATGCCTTGTCTGATGTTGTATAACCATTGTGCCTGAATAAAAGTTTTCAACCCCACTGCTGGACTCGGCAAATCATTGAGAATTCAGTGATCCTGCATTCTCTATATCCATCCTGTACTCCACCCTGTCATTGTTCGAGGTCTGTCTTACAATGGATACAAACACAGACACAAACACAAACACGGTACTCTGGATTGTGGCCACATGTAAAGGCCACGTCAGGGCTTTAAATGTTGTGGCTACTTTGGCTCCATTAATTCTTCTTCTCCTTAGGAAGTCCGCGAGCAACACGAATGAATTGCTCCCCCTCCAGTTATGTGGGGTGTGAGCTGATGCGGCCAATATATAAATTGTTGAGGCTTCTACAGATGAGGCAGGTGGTGGATGGTAGGCTAGGTGGGTAGATAGCTTGTGAGGTGGTGCACTGTGAGGTGGTCCTGTGAGGACACTGATATTGGTGTGCATGCCTTCTAATGAGTTTGGAGAATTTTGCAGAGACAGAATTCATGCCATCTTTTCAGTGCATTCAGTAACATTTAACAGGACACTTACCAAGACCGTTATTTTTTTATGTAGACATAAGGAACTGCAAGTGCAGGAATCTTGCGTGGTACTCAGAGTGCCAGAGTAACTCAGTGGGTCAGGCAGCATCTGAGGAAGAAATCGATAAGTGAAGTTTCTGGTCAGGCAGTCTGAAGAGTACCAACCTCAAACTTTACCTAACTACTCTGAGTAACTCGAGCATTTTACAATATTTAACACGAAAGATAGACACAAAATGCTGGAGTAACTCAAAGGGTAGGGCAGCATCTCTGAAGAAAAAGAATAGATGACATTTCAGGTCGAAATCCTTATTGGAGAGTCAAGGGAAAGGAAATGAGAGATTATAGACGGTGTAATGGAGAGATCAAATGAATGAAAGATATGTAAAAAAATAACAATGGTCAAGGAAACTGGCCATTGTTAGCTGTGGGCAGGATGAAAACGAGTTATACAAACACAGATGTTGCTACAATTGGCTAGATGGCACTTAAGGGCCTGTCCCGCTTAGGCGACATCTTAGGCGAGTTTAGGAGACTCTGCGCTCGCCACAAGATCGCCACATGGTTGCAGGTGGTCTCCTTCGTGGTCGGGAGGAGTTCCCGCATTCTGGGTACTAGTCGCGGCCTTGGTATGCTCGTTATGCCAGCCGTCGGTGCTCGGGGCTATTTTTTTACTCATGGACATTTTTCATCAGGCTGACAAAACGTCCTGACTTACCTGATGCCCTGAGTACCTACGGCTGGCATAACGAGCCGCTACGATATATCCACGGACTCCTACGGCCTCCTACGGACTCGTTACGAACATTCTGCGAGTTTGAAAACTCGGGAGAATTTGTGAATAACTCAGGAGAATTCTTGAATAACTCAGGAAGGTGGGACAGGCCCTCTACTCACTTTTGCTGACCGGCCATTTTCATTGCCTCATTGCGAAAAAAGAGTATGTAAACAGCAGCACGTGATTAAGTCGTAGATAGTCGTAGCTTGTCTTCTACATAGTCGTAGGAGGTCTTCTACATAGTCGTAGGATGCGTTTGATATCCTTTTTGGCGATTCAACAAGACTATGACAGTCGCCTGCACTCGCAAAAGAAGTCGCCTAAGTGGGACAGGACCTTTAAACTGAATAGTATGTTGAGTGAAATTTTCCCTCATGCCAACTTCCAGCTAACATATTAAACAGAGCTGATGGGCACTGTTCTTCAAGGGGACATGTTTTCACAGAGGAATGGCATTCCATATTTACTGTTTAGTCTTCCAGTTTAAGTAATGATAATTGAGATCCACAATAATATCGATTTAAGCTGGAAATTCTAATGCATCATAATGTACATGTTAAATAGTCATTGCAGTTTTGATCATGAGCCAACACAGAAAACTTTGGTAGCATCTGAGAAACGGGAACGGGTCTTTTCTATTGGTGTTGGAATTGGTTATTGTTGTTACTTGTGCAGAGATACAGTGAAAAACTGTTTTGCGTGTGTCTAGGCAAATCATGAGTAAATCAGGTAATACTAAAGAGAAAATAAACAAAGTGCCAAACATAGTGTTACAGCTCCAGAGAAAGTGCAGATTTAGAAAAGTTCAGGGACCGCAATAGATTGGAAGAACGGGAATTCATCCTTCGCATATGAGATCTCTGTTCAAGAGTCTGATGTCTGATAACGGTCTTGAATCTGGTGGTAGGTGCTTTCAAGTGTTTGTATTTTTTGCTCAATGGGAGAGGGGGGGTAGAGAGAATCACTGGCGAGTGAATGGTCTTTGATTAGGTTGGCTGCATTCCTGAGGCAGTGTGAAGAATAGATGGAGTCAATGAGAAGGAGACTGGTTTGAGTGATGGACTGGATTGTGTTCACAACTTTCTGCAATTTCTTGCAGTTTTGGACAGGGTGGATGAGTGTTTGTTATGTAAAGTTAAGATGCATCTGGATTTGATGCTTTCTATGGTACATCTGAGAAACTAATAGGAGTCTTTGGAGAAATACCAAGATTCCTTAATCATCTGAAGATGTACAGATGTTGGTGGGCTTTATTGGCCATAGCAACAATATGGACCAGGAAAAATTGTTGGGCATATTTGCATCTAAGAACTTAATACTCTGAAGCATCTCCACCAGCACTTTTGATAGAATCGAGGGTTTGTACTCCACCCCACTTCCTGAAATCAATGACCAGCTCCTTAATCAGTTCAGTTTGGTTTATTGTCACGTGTACCAAGGTACAGTGAAATGATTTTGTTGTGTGTTAACCAGCCAGTGGAAAAGCAATACATGATTACAATCGAGCCGTTCACAGTGTTCAGATACATGATAAGCGAATAACATTTGTGCAAGGTAAAGCCAATAAAGTGCGATCAAAGATAGTCCGAGAGTCCCCGATGCGGTAGACAGTAGTTCAGGACTGCTCTTTGGTTGCGGTAGGATGGTTCAGTTGCCTGATAACAGCGGTGAAGAAACTGTCCCTGAATCTCGCTCATATTGAGGGAGAGGTTGTTGTCTTGACACCATGCTAGTACACTCTCTGTAGGGAGAATTGATGGGGTCAGGTGATTAAAGAGGAGCTTTAACTGTTGGGGAACATGTCCATTAAACACAGTGACACGGAAAATTTCACTCAACATGCTATTCAATCTAAGTGCCACCTAGCAAACATCTGTGTTGTATAACTCATGACAAAGAGTAGCTGTGAGCTCAAGGTTGCAACTGCTTGGGTGTTTGGTACATCCTAATCACCCTATGTAGATAAGCTAGCCTGTTTGTTCTGCAGTGCAATGTGTTCTGTGTGAAACTGTTAGTTGAATGTCACGTGTCTTTTGTCTGCCTTTCACGTTCAGTCTTCAATCCTTTCGTTGTAATTCCATAGTTTCTTTGTTTTGGTAGTTACTGTATGATGTGTTCAGTTTTAGGGTCTGCAGGTAGTTTAATGCTTTGTTCTGATGCTTTGTTCCGGAAGTGGCGGCACTGTTAATCGGCTGCGGCTCGCCTGCAGTCCGTCTGTATTTACTTTTTCTGTTGGTTTTTTTTGTCCTGTTTTGTTAAGTTTTAGTTTGTTGGGTTGTGTTAGGGGGGGAGAAACATGTCCTCTGTCTCCTCCTTCAGGGGAATGCGACTTTTTCGTGTCGTATCCCCCTTCCCTGCCTCCGTCTGCGGTGAGGCCTAATGGCGGAGCTGGCCGCCTCCATCCTGTGACCGACCCCGAGGCTACGGAGGCAGAGCCAGCCAGGACTTACCAACGAGATGCTGGCCGTCTTCGGGGCTGAGGCAGCGGTGGCCCGACTTGCTGGTGCGGCGTTCTGGCTTTCGGCGGCGGCCTGGAGCTGATGCAGCGGGGTCCGGAGCGGAGACCTCGGGACCTGGAGCTAATACAGCGGGGTCCGGAGCGGAGACTGCGGGACCTGGAGCTGGTGCAGCGGGGTCCGGAGCGGAGACTGCGGGACCTGGAGCTGATACAGCGGGGTCCGGAGCGGATACTGTGGGACCTGGAGCTGGTGCAGCGGGGTCCGGAGCGGAAACTGCGGGACCCGGGGCTGATGCTGTGGCGGGCCGTCTCGGAGCGGAGATGGCGTTCCGGCTTTCGGCGGTGGCGGCATCACCACGGAGGTCTGCTGGACTGGAGGGTGGCATCTTCGGTCTGGATCGATCGCCTCAGCGCAGAGGGAGAACAAGGAGGGAAGAGACGGAGACTAAGACTTTGCCTCCATCACAGTGAGGGTGTGCTTGGTGAACTCACTGTGGTGGATGTTTAATTTGTGTTTATTGTATGTTTTGTTATTATTGGTTCTGTGTATGACTGCAGGCATCACAATTTCGTTCAGACCGAAAGGTCTGAATGACAATAAAGGAAACTTGACTTGTATAACCATTGTGCCTGAATAAAAAGTTTTCAACCCCAATGCTGGACTCGGAAAATCATTGAGAATTCAGTGACCCTGCACTCTCTATATCCATCCTGTACTCCACCCTGATATTGTTTGAGGTCTGCCTTACAATGGATACAAACACAGACACAAACACAAACATGGTACTCTGGGTTGAGGCCACATGTAAAGGCCACGTCAGGGCTTTAAGTGTTGTGGTTACTTTGGCTCCGTTAATTCTTCATCTCCTTAGGCAATCCGAAATGACATCTTTTCTGTTTCTCCAGAGTTCTCCTGAACCCACTGAGTTACTGCAGCATTTTGTGTCTATCTTTAGAGGTAACCCTTTTCAGTGTTCTGCAATCAGAAGCGGTGCACCATTGATGGGGAAAAAAGCGAGGAAACTGGGAAAAATCCTAACGTGAAAATTGTCTTCAAACCGAATTGTTTGATAGACCTTTACCAGCATGGTTCCCAAAGGCAGCTGCCGTGCCATTCCTCTGTAAAAACATCTCCCCTTGAAGAACAGTGCCCATCAGAAGCGCTGCTTAATATGTTAGCTGAAAGTTGGCATGAGGGAAAATTTCACTCAACATGCTATTCAATCTAAGTGCCACCGAGCAAACATCTGTGTTGTATAACTCGTGACAAAGAGCAGCTGTGAGCTCAAGGTTGCAACTGCTAGGGTGTTTGGTACATTCTAATCACCCTATGTAGATAAGCAAGCCTGTTTGTTCTGCAGTGCAGTGTGTTCTGTGTGAAAATGTTAGTTGAATGTCACGTGTCTTTTGTCTGCCTGTCACGTTCAGTCTTCAGTCCTTTAGTTGTAATTCCATAGTTTCTTTGTTTTGGTAATTATGATATGTTCAGTTTTTAGTTAGGGTCTGCAGATAGTTTAAACTTTGCTCTGATGCCGTATAACCATTCAGCCTGAATAAAAGGTTTTTAACCCCAATGCTGGACTCGGCAAATCATTGAGAATTCAGTGACCCTGCACTCTCTATATCCATCCTGTACTCCACCCTGTCATTGTTCGAGGTCTGCCTTACAATGGATACAAACACAGACACAAACACAAACATGGTACTCTGGGTTGAGGCCACATGTAAAGGCCACGTCAGGGGTTTAAGTGTTGTGGTTACTTTGGCTCCGTTAATTCTTCATCTCCTTAGTCAGTGCGTCTGCATCCTATTGATTCCTTCTATTGCTTCCATTTATACCTCACCTCTGCAAGGCCAGCAGCATAATCAAGGACGAGTGGCAACCTGGCCACTCCCTCTTCTCCCCTCTCCAATCAGGCAAAAGGTATAGAAGCGTGAAAATGCATACTTTGGCCCCGTTGTTTCTTTTTTTAATTTTTTTTAAATTATTTTTTTATTGGAAGCAAACATATTATAAGGTAGAGTAACATATTATAATAGGATTTTTTTTTTTCAAATACATCAATCACTCATACATTATTAAATTTGTCAATTGTCAATTAATTCTGCTTCTAGTGTTTTTTTTTATATAGATAGAAAAAGAGAAATAGAGAGAAAGAAGAATTACAAATATCAAAAAAGAAAAAGAGGTGGAATTAATTACTTATAATACGTCATTGGAGATAAGTTCGTAGGTTATGAAATATAATTACATCTAATCCTGAGTTCAAGTTTCAGTTGAGTTTTCGCGCTGGGTCAATCTATCCCTTCAAATAGGTAATGAATGGAGCCCATATTTTAACAAAAAGTTCTTGCTTGTCCATTAAGACAAGTCTAATTCTTTCTAGATGTAGGGTCTCTGACATTTCCACAATCCACATTTTAATTGTGGGGGTTGTAGGGCCTTTCCAAAATTTTAATATTAATTTTTTCCCAGTTATTATACTGTAGACGAGGAAGTTTCTTTGGCTTGTTGTGAGTGTTAAACTTTGTTCTGATATCCCAAGTATTATTAATTTTGAGTCTGGAGCCAATTTAGTATTAACAACTTCAGAAATTATTTCGAAAATATCAGTCCAGTAATTTTTAATTTTTATACAATTTGCAAAAGTATGTGTTAAATTGGCCTCTAGATGCTGGCATTTATCACATATAGGAGAAATATGTGGGAAGATTCTATTTAGTTTTATTTTGGAGTAATGTAATCTGGTAAGACTTTAAATTGTATTAAAGCATGTCTGGCATTTAACGAGCATTGATGTTTATGTTGTAAACTTTCGTCCCAAATATCTTTCGTTATAGGATGACCTAACTCATTTTCCCATGTATGTCTATATAGTTCCATCGGTGGTACCTCGTTATTTAAGAGGGTGTTATAAATATAAGCTATTAATTTGTCAGTGTTAGGATGCTTATTCAAACATTCATCAAGAATTTCTGGTTCCCTAGTCCTATAAACTTGTGTATTGGATTTAACATAATCTCTAATTTGTAAATATCTGAAAAAGTTATTTGAGTGTAGTCCATGATTCTGTTGTAACTCTTGGAATGACAGAAAGACGCCTTCCCTATAAAGATGTCCAATCTTTTGAATTCCATAATTTTTCCATTGTATAAAACCTCTATCCAATATGGATGGCTTGAATAAAGGATTATTTACAATGGGAAGACATAGTGGTATATTATTAAGTTTTAAAGCTTTTTTAAATTGTTTTCAAATTCGTATTCCACTATGTATTATAGGGTTTTCCTTATAGGTTTTTTAATGCAGTTTTGTGGGAGCAAATATAATTGAACCTATTTCAAAAGGTAAACAGTCTTCCTTTTCCATCCTTAACCATTCTGGTTGTTGATCCATTTCTTCCAGCCAGAAATTCATGTTTTTAATATGGACTGCCCAAAAATAAAATAAGAAATTTGGCAAGGCCAAACCTCCGTTGCTCTTTGACTTACATAAATGTTTTTACTTATTCTATGATTCTTATAATCCCAAATAAAGCTTGTAACAATGGAATCGACTTTTTTGAAAACGTTTTTTGGGATATATATCGGAATTAATTGAAATAAGTATAGTAGTTGCGGTAAGAAAATCATTTTTATAGCATTAATTCTACCAAGCATTGAAATGGGAAGTGTTTTCCAGTACTGAATTTGCTTGTGTAATTTATTAAGTAAGGATGGAAAATTTAGTTTAAATAAAGAGGTATATGTCTTAGTTACGTAGATTTCTAAATATTTAAGTTTAACTTGAACTATTTTAAAAGGGGATTGTTGTATTGTAATTAAATTGAATTTTGTTATTGGCATGATTTCACTTTTATTCCAGTTAATTCTATATCCTGAGAACTGACCAAATTGTGTTATTAGATTTAATAGATTTGGAATACTAGTTTCTAACTTTGTAATATATATTAGTACATCATCTGCATATAAGGAAATTTTATTCCTTGTATCTCTAGTGTTGTATCCATGTATTCCTGGATGGTTTCTAACGCTTTCTGCTAATGGTTCAATTGCAAGAGCAAATAATAGTGGGGATAGTGAACATCCTTGTCTACAACCTCTAGAAAGATTAAATTTTGCTGATAACATTTGTTAATATTCTAGCTGTTGGATTAGAGTATAACAATTTAACCCATGTACAGTACTTCTCTCCCAATTGAAATTTTTTCATTACCGAAAATAAATATGTCCATTCTACCTGGTCAAATGCCTTTTCAGCATCTAACAAAATAATTGCTAGATCTGCATTAGGAATTCTATTTGTATATATAATATTGAATAGTCTTCTCAAATTATAAAATGAGTAACGTTTTGGAATAAAACCTGTTTGGTCGGGGTGTATTAATTTGTTAATCACTAAGCTCAATCTATGAGATAGGATTTTGGTTAATATTTTCTGATCAGTATTTAAGAGAGCTATTGCTCGATATGAACCTGGGTCTTCAGGGTCATTATCTGGTTTCGGTATAAGTATGATTGTAGATTCATTTCGAGTTTCTGGGAGTTTCTGTTGAGTGTAAGCTTGTTTGTAAAGTGTCTGTAGACGTGGAGAAATCAGATCATAATTTTTTTAATAAAATTCAGAGCTTAGACCATCAGGACCTGCGGCCTTTCCGTTTTTTAAAGATCTGATTGACTCTTCGATGTCTTTTACCGTAATTTCTACATCAAGTGATTCTCTCTCTTTCTGATCTAAACCTGTAAGATTACATTTCTGTAGAAATGTTTCCATTCCTGCTGATTGTTCTGTCATTTTAGATGAGTACAATTTTTGATAATATTGTAAAAATCTATCATTAATATCTTTAGGCAGTGTTAGTGTTTCTCCCTTATCTGATCTAATTTTGTAAATTGTTTTTTCCCCATCCTGTTTACGAAGTTGACGCGCTCGCTAATAGTTTTTGTGGTTTATCTCCAAATTCAAAGTTTAATTGTTTTGTATGTTGATATAGTTTTATAACTTGGTCTGAGTATATCTTGTTTAACTTATATTTCAATACTGCAATTTTATTGTGTTTTGCCATAGATGGTGCTATTGCATTTTCTATGTCTAATTGCCTTATTTCCATTTCCAAAGTCTGTTGTTTGGCCCTATTCTCTTTGTTAAGAAATGATTGGGAAGAGATTAATGCTCCTCGCACAAATGCTTTAAATGTTTCCCAAAGAAGGGAGGCAGAGATTTCAAGGCTGTCATTAGCCTCAAAAAACATATTAATCTGTTTTACGAGGTATTCATTACATAGCTTTTCTTTTAAGATTTGGGGGTTAAGTCTCCATTGTGTCTTTGTCTCGGTCATTCCATTTAGTTTAATCATAAATGTTAGTGGAGCATGGTCTGATATTATAATATTATGATATTGCGAATTATAGGTAAATGGGATAAGTTTAGAGTCTACTAAGAAATAGTCTATCCTTGAGTAAGTTTTATGCACGGGTGAGTAAAATGAGTATTCTCGACCAGATGGGTTTTCAATTCTCCAAACATCCTTAATGTTGGTAGTATTAATATATGAATTTAGAAATTCACTTGACTGAGATTTTAATTTTCTTTGAGTTGATGATCTATCCAAGTAAGCATCCAGTGTACAATTTAAGTCTCCACCGATAATTAAGTTATGTTGTGTACATTCCGGGATAATGTTAAGTATTCTCTTAAAGAACAGGGGGCTATCAAAATTTGGTCCATACACATTAAGGAGAGTCACCTTTTTTGAGTATAACTCCCCTACTAATACAATATATCTGCCTTCAATATCTTCTGTCGTTGATATATGTTTAAAGGGTATACCTTTACGAATTAATATTGCAAGCCCTCTAGATTTATGTGAGAATGAAGAATGATACGTTTTAGCAATCCATTTGGCTTTCAATCTATGTTGTGCTTCCTTTTTAAGATGTGTTTCCTGGAGAAATATTACATCTGCTTTAAAGATGTGTTTCCTGGAGAAATATTAATTCCCTTAACATTCCAGCTACAGAATTTAATTCCTTCACCCCCAATTTTCCTATCTTGCATCGTGTGATTAAAGTGGTCTATGTTGGAGCAGATGGCTCAGCACATTAAACCCTACCTTATACCCGAACCTCAGGTAGATGAATTTTACGTCTCGTCGGTTTTCCATCCGGACATATTTCCCTAAATAAAATATATAATTCAATTCCAAATACAAAATATAATATAACATAAGATAGAAAAGGTAAAAAAATGTTGCATTAGTAATGTGTAAAGAGTAGAAAAAGAACAAAACTACAACTATGATTAGTGCAGTTAGTGATAGCCACCCTAATGTGGCTAAACATCTAAACACTTCCGTAGCTTTTGTTAAAAAATATATATATTACTAGCTTCGTACTTTCCTTAAAATAAAAGTTTCAATTACAATGAAAACAATTTATGGGGGGGAGGGAAACAATAGTTTTATTCCATAATTGAAATAATTGTTAGTCTCCAATTGAAATGTTAGTATCGTATAGCAACAAAATTATTTTAAAAGACCCCAAAACATTATTAAAGAGTAATCAAAAAACATTGTTAAAGAGTAATCAAAGTCCAAAATATCAAAATATCCACAATATCAAGGAAAAAAACTTCCTATATTTTTATTAATTAATTACTTGGATCACACTTTACTTATATTTCATACTTTTAATCAATTCTAAGTTGATCCAGTTAACAATAATTAGTATTGATTAGTATTCATGATTAGAATTAATTGTTAGAAATTAGTACTAAAATGTAAATATTATATATCAGTAGCGAGATAATTGCCCAATTCTTCACGCAGATCTTGGACAAAATCTGCAAGAGGAATGGGGACAGTTCCTAAATATTATAGTTTAAAGTTCCATTTCTTCTCTGCAGGATAACAATATCCACTATCTTCAGGTGAATGTTGGGTGTAGAATATTATTCAATCTTCGGTCTTATTCACGATGCTCTGGGCAAATACAAGTGCATCTGTGTGCTTGATGAAGAAATGTTCCTTCCGCTCGTAGGTTACTCTTAATGTTGCGGGATTTAACAGTCCATATCTCAAATTGTTTATATTCTTAAGTATTCTTCCTGTTTCTGTAAACAGCGCTCTCTTCTTGGCGACTTCCACAGGATAATCTCTAAATATACTGATCTTGTCTCCTTCAAATACGAGGTTTCTGCTTTGAACAATTATCTTCATCATATCATCCAAAACATGGTCATATTGCACCTTCACTATCAGTTGTCTTGGGGGGGCGCCCTCCCTTGGGCGACGTCTCGATACTCTGTGCGCTCGGGCAATTAGCGGTGCTTGATCCAGTTTCAAGACTTTTTTCAGTAGATCTGCAGCAAATTCACGGGGGTCACGATTCCCCTCTCTACCTTCCTGGACGCCTACGATTCTTAAATTCTGACGTCTCTGTCGTCCCTCCAAGTCAATACATTTTTCGGTTATTTGATGTAATAACTTTGATAGGCGTTTGTTCTCGGCAATAAGTTTATTTGTAGTTTCGGTGCTCGTCTCAGCAATTTCCTCTAATTCCTTTACAACCTCGTGGTGTTGATTTAATGTCTGGAGGATAGGCTCCAACTTAGCATCAAATCTGGATTCCATCGAATTCAGTTTATCAATTACTTCTTCAGTATTTTGTTTCATATTTTCTTCCATGGTTAACTTCCAGTCTTCCAGAACTTCATGTACAGAAGCTGTAACCTCATCTTTAATTTGATCTTTAATTTCATCTTTCAATGATTTCAGCTCCTGTTTAAGATTTTTAAATTCTTTCATTATATTAGAGATTTCCTGTGTAAGGAAGGTTCTTAATTCTTCCACATCTGTCTTTTTCTTCCTTGAGATATCTTCTTGGGATGCTGTTAAAACTGAGGCCGAGGCTTCAGTTGGGCCTACCTCTTTAGCCTTGCCGGTTTTTCTCGACTTGGGGGGGGGGGATGTTGAGTCGACATGCTGCTGGTGTCGCACGCCTGATGATGTCACGAACTTGCTGCAAACAATCGGTGCCATTTTCTGGTGGTAGGTCCTGTCTTTTTCCCCCGTTTTCAGCGTTTTTTTCACGGAGCTAGTCGGCGCGAGTCTCTCCTACTCCATAGCGCCACCGGAAGCCACGAGTGGCAACCTGGCCACTCCCTCTTCTCCCCTCTCCAATCAGGCAAAAGGTATAGAAGTGTGAAAACGCATACTTTAACTCTGTTATTTCTTCATCTCCTTCGGCAGTCCGTCTGCATCAAGAATGAATTGCTCCCGCTCTAGTTGTGTGGGGTGTGAGCTGATGCGGTCAATGTAGAAATTGTTGAGGCTTCTACAGATGGGGCAGGTGCTGGATGGTAGGCTGGGTGGGTAGATAGCCTGTGAGGTGGTGCAATGTGAGGTGATCCTGTGAGGACCCTGATATTGGTTTGCATGCCTTCCGATGAGTTTGGAGGATTTTGCAGAGACGGAATTAATGGCATCTTTTCAGTGCATTCAGTACACGTACTAAGACCATTATATTTATTATGGAGACATAAGGAACTGCAAATGCAGCAATCTTGTGTAGAACTCAGAGTGCCCGAGTAACTCAGCGGGTCAGGCAGCATCTGATAAGCAAAGTATCTGGTCAGGAAGTCTGAGGAAGAGTACCATCCCCAAAGGTTACCTATCCACCCTGAGTAACTCAAGCATTTTACAATATTTATTACGAAAGATAGACACAATATGCTGGAGTAACTCAACGGGTCAGGCAGCATCTCTGGAGAAAAGGAATTGGTGACATTTCAGATCAAAATCTTTCTTCAGACTGAGAGTCAAGGGAAAGGGAAATGAGAGATACAGACTGTGTAATAGAGAGATCAAAAGAATGAAAGATATGCAAAAAAAAAAACAATGATCAAGGAAACTGGCAATTGTTAGCTGTGGGTCAGATGAAAATGTGTTTTCCAAACACAGATGTTGCTACAGTTTGCTACGTGGTTAAGATTGAATAGCATGTTGAGCAAAATTTTCCCTCATGCCAACTTCCAGCTAACGTATTAAACAGCACTTCTGATGGGCACTGTTCTTCAAGGGGAGATGTTTTCACAGAGGAATGGCATGGCAGCTGCCTTTGGGAACCATGTTGGTAAAGTATTATCAAATGATTCAGTCTGAAGAAAGGTTTCGACCTAAAGCATCACCTATTCCTTATCTCCAGAGATGCTGCCTAACCTGCTGAGTTCCTCATTTTGTGTCCATCTTTGGTTATAAAATGGGATCAGCAGAGATCAAGATCATTTGGTAAGAAAAATATTAGACTCAGCAAAGGTTAACTGGGCTCTATGGGAAGCATTTTGATTCATACAAGGAGAGGGAACCATTCTGGTTTAATCCATCACTTGTGTCCAATGGAAATTTTGCGTTTGAACCCTTATCAGAAAGGATTAATAACGACTATTTCTGAGTTGATTTTGAAATTACAAATAGATATCATATATCGATTAAAACCGGCTTGAACATGGCGGCGGCAGTTATTGTCGCGCGGGGCATTACTCCCTCTGGGAAACCTGAAATTCCTCCGTTGATCGCAGGGACACGGGGAATCATCACGCAAGAGCTGCCGAGGCTCTCCACGCCGCCCGAGGTCGGCCCCGTCCCAGCCGCCCGCTCACCGAGTTCAGGTCCGCCCCCTCCCTCTCCCTCCCCCATCCTCTCCCCATTCTCCTTCCCCCTACCCCCTCCCTCCCTCCCTCCCTCCCTCCCACTGCAAACCCAATGTGCTGCCAGTCGCGCCTCTCGCAAGTCCTTTGATAAAAACCTTGCGACCCCCCCTCTCTCGCCCCTCCTCTCTCTCTCTCTCTCTCTCCCCCCTCCTCTCTCTCTCTCTCCCCACCCCCCTCTCTCTCTATCTCTCTCTCTCTCTCTCTCTCTCTCTCTCTCTCTCTCTCTCTCTCTCTCTCTCTCTCTCTCTCTCTCCCCCACCTCTCTCTCTCTCTCTCTCTCCCCCCCACCTCTCTCTCTCTCCCACCTCTCTCTCCCCCTCTCCTCTCTCTCCCACTCCCTGTCCCCCCCTCCCTGTCCCCCCCCTCCCTGTTCCCCCACCCCTGTCCTCCCCCTCCCTGTCCCCCCTCCCTGTGCACCCCCTCCCTGTTCCCCCCCTCTCTTTCCCCCCCTCCATGTCCCCTCCTCTGTCCCCCTCCATGTCCCCCCTCACTCCCTCCCCTCCCTCTCCCCCCCTCCCCACCTCCCTCTCCCCCCTCCACCTCCCTCTCCCTCTTCCCCCCTCCCTCCCCCTCCCTCTCCCCCCTCCCTCCCTCCGCACTCCCTCTCCCTCACCCTCCCTCTCCCCCTCCCTCTCCGCCCCTCTCCACCCCTCACCCCCTCTCCCCTCCCTTCCTCTCCCCATCCCTCTCCCCCTCCCTCCCTACCTCTTCCTCCTCCCTCTCCCCCCTCCCTCTCTCCCTCTTCCCCCCTTCTCTCTCTGCCCTCACTCTCTACCCCCCCCTCTCTAGACGTGCCTGTGAGTTGGGGGCTCTGCGACTGTCAAGTCAAACTGTAATGAAAGGTATTACCTGCCTCCAAGTTAAAGGGGGAGGAGTATTATGTATGTAATATAATAGGTGTTACCGGGCTCCAAGTTAAAGGGGGAGGAGTGTTAGGTATGGGATAATTAGGATAAGTAATTGGTGTCTTGTGATGTCTGGGGCAAGTACGCAGGAGCAGAAAAAAATACAAGGTGGCGTCCTGCAGTAAAGAAGCTTGTATGATTCCTCCCGTGTCCGAGCCTTTATTCAAGACTGTTGAAAGCATCCGAATACACAACAATTGGCGACGAGGATAAAAGACGGTGAACAGAGAAGCGGAGATAAGCCAAGTTCCGCCCGGGGCTTTAAAAAAGGGCACATAGCACCGGAAGCGAGGAAAAGACGGAAGTTGACTTGCGGCTAAAAACCTGAACAGTATAATCTAAGAGACTGTCCTAAAAACTGTCGCGATCGCCAGCGAAGGCATGCAGGACTGATTATCTACAGCACCCGATTGGCAGCCAGTTTTTCACCTGCTAAAAGACTAAACTGTTAAATACCTTAAGACCTACAACATCCAAATGCCTTCAAAGTAATGGCTGAAGCAATAAATCAAGTGAAACTGTCAATTAATTGCTGAATCTGCCAAAATAAAAGGAGAACAAAAAATGGAAAAGAAGTGGTTTGGTCATTGAGTGAAATCCAGTTCATCATTTTGGGGTGGATGAATCAGATCTCTTTCAAGCGGGGAATCTGCACAAAAACATTAGAAGACTTGACAGCGTCAGTAGATTGGGCGATTATGGGGTAAAAGGAGTAAATTAATAATATTCATATATTAACAAGGGGGTAATTAGCATGTGTGTGGGGGGTAGTTAGTATGTGTGAGGGGGGTGGTTAATGTGTGTGATGCCGCATGCCCCCCCCCTCAACCGCACGTTGGGGGAACAGACCCAACGGGTCTGAACTTGGTCTAGTATTTGATAAAATTAAGAATGACTGGGAAAGAATACTCCAAATTTCTCTATCTATAGAAAAATGGGAGAGGATTCTTCAATTAGTTAATAATACTTCAATGTGTGCAAGACACGCTCTGATACAATTCAAGGTGGTTCACAGAGTTCATATGTCAAAAGATAAGTTAGCTTGTTGTTAAGGTCATATAAATCCTACCTGTGACAGATGTAACTCTGAAGTGGCCTCACTGACCCAAATGTTTTTGTCCTGCCCACTTTTGGAAACATATTGGAAATAAATGTTTGATATTATTTCTGTAGTTTTAGGTATTGATTTACAACCTCATCCTATTACTGCAATTTTTGGGCTACCAATGTCAGATTCTATTCATTTGTCCCGTTCCGCCCATCGGTTGATTGCTTTTACCACATTAAATAATTTTTATTTAAATGGAAAGACTCTAACCATCTGATCACACTACATTGGTACTCTGAAACGATATCATATCTATCTATCTATCTTATCTATCTATCTATCTATCTATAAACTTTTAAAACTCTGTGTGTGCCTGTGTGTTTATTTATTTGTGGGTGTCAGATTTGGCCTTTGATTCCTTGCTCCGCCAAAACCACACGCGAAAACTCCACGATTTTTTCCATTTCGCTAGACATTATACTTTTACATACCCTAACACACTCCTTATTAGATTTAGACATTTTTATGTACACATTTTAAAATAAAATCCACCCCCCCCCCCACTCACTCATTTTGTCTCCTCCTGCTGGCCAGCCACCATAACGGCTGCTGCCGCCCGGCTCTGCTCCAAAAACGCCGCAATTTTTTTTCTTTCGCTGCCGATTTTCACAGCTGCCACCTGGCTCTCCTCCACTACCACCCCCCCCCCCCCGGGCTGGCTCTCTCTTTTTATTTATTTTATTTTATTTTTTTGAAAATATTTTTTATTGGAGATAAGTACACAACCTAGTAACATCATTACGAGTCTTACATTTTTGAATTGATAATATTGTCAATTATTATTACATTGTCTCCAATACCTTTTGCCTTTTTTGTTTTTTTAAACTAGATAGAACTAAAAAGATAGATGAAGTAAAGAAAGAAAAGAGAGAAGAAAAGAGAGAGAAAGGAAAAAATAAAAAATAAATAAAATAAAAAAATAAAAAACAGAAAAGAAAAAGATAGTTAAAGAAGAATGGAAAAATTTATTAAAATAAAAAACTTCATTCGAGATATATTCGTACATTTCAGAGTATAGCATTTCATCCATTCTTTAGCCCGAGTGTTAGTTAGGTTCCTGTGCTGAACCATTCTGACCCTTTAAATAATCAATAAAGGGAGACCATGTTCCAACGAATAATTCCTGTTTGTCCAACAGGGAAAATCTGATTCTTTCCACGTTTAAGGTCTCCGTCATTTCTATAATCCACATTTTGATTGTGGGGGTTATAGGGCCTTTCCAAAATTTTAGAATTAATTTTTTTCCCGTTATTATACTATAATCAATAAAGTTTCTTTGTGTTGTTGTAAATGTTTGATTTAATTCTAATGTTCCGAGTATTATTAATTTTGGATCCGGGTCCAATTGTGTGCTGGTCACTTTAGATATTATACTGAAAATATTTACCCAGAATTTTTTTATTTTTATACAGTTTGCAAACATATGAGATAAGTTAGCTTCTAAATGTTGACATTTATCACATATAGGTGAGATATGTTGAAAGATTTTATGTAATTTTGTTTTTGAATAATGCAACCTATGTATTACTTTAAATTGTATTAAAGAATGTCTGGCATTTAATGAACATTGATGTATGTGTTGTAAACTTTCTTCCCAAGTATCTTTCGTTATTATTTGATTTAATTCTTTTTCCCATGTTTGTCTGTGTAAGTCCGTCGATGGAATGTCACTGTCTAATAAAATATTATATATATAAGATATTAATTTTTCTGTATTAGGATGTTTATTCCAACATTCGTCAAGAATTTCTGAATTTCTAATTTGAAAATTTTGAGTATTCGATTTTACATAATCTCTGAGTTGAAGATATCTGAAAAAATCATTTCCTCGAAGTCCATAAGTCTGTTGCAACTCCTGAAATGTCAGAAAAGTGCCATCCTTGTAAAGTTGTCCCATATTTTTAATTCCATAATTCTTCCATTGTGTAAAACCCCTGTCCAACCATGAGGGCTTAAACAAAGGGTTATTCACAATTGGAAGAAAAAGTGATAAATTATCTAATTTTAATGTATTTTTTAATTGTTTCCAAATTCGTATAGCACTAAATATTAAAGGGTTTTCCCTATAATTTTTTTTGTTTAATTTAGACGTAGCAATAATATCGAGCCGATATCAAAAGGTAAACAATCTTCCTTTTCCATTTTTAACCAATCTGGTTGTTGATCTATTTCTTCCAACCAGAAATTCATATTTTTAATATTAACTGCCCAAAAATAAAACAGAAAGTTTGGTAAAACCAAGCCTCCATTTATTTTTGATTTACACAAATGTCTTTTGTTTATCCTATGATTCTTATAATCCCAGATAAAATCATTAACAATGGAATCCAATTTAAAAAAAAAGTTTTTTGACAAATATATCGGAATTGTCTGAAAAAGGTATAATATTTGCGGTAAAAAAATCATTTTTATGGCATTAATTTTGCCAACCATTGAGATAGGAAGCGTTTTCCAATATTGAATATTCTTATGCAGTTTGTTCAGTAATGGGGGAAAATTTGCTTTAAATAATGATGTATAGGTGGGAGCCGCCATCTTGGAGGAACGGCTGCTAAAGAGCAGCCGTCCGTCAAATTCACTGTTTCTTTAGTTTTAGTGTTTTTTATTTCTTTGTTTGTTTGGTTTTTTTTTACTTTTAATGTGGGGGGGTAAGGGGGAAACTATTTCTAGGTCCCTACCTGGTCGGTGAGGCAGCTTTTTCTCCAGGCTGCCTCGTCGACCCGTCCTCGTGGCCTACCAGCGGTCATGGAGCGCCGTTTCCTGACGGGGACCGCCCAGCACCTTCAGCTTCGGTGGCGGCACAGCGCTAGAGCGCTATCGGGGAGCGTAGCGGGCGATGCCTTGCCTGGGTCGCTGCGCTGGATTGACGCGCTGGAGCTCCGGTGAGCTGGACCGCCGACTTCAACACCTCCGGGCTGCGGGAGTGCGGAGCGACCAGCTGCGGGCGGCGGCGCCGACTCCAACATCGGGAGCCTCGTGGCTCCAAATCAGCGCGGCCCTGTCGGCTTCAGGTGCCATCGACTTTGTCGGGAAACCGGCCGTTCCAGCCGCTCCGAGGACTCTCCCGACGGCCAGGAACATTGGGCCTCCGTAGAGGCAACTGTGGAGGCCTCATTGGGCCTGACTCTGGGGAGAACTGGGTTGGGGACTGGACATTGTGCCTTCCCCCACAGTGGTGGTCATTGTGGGGGGATGATTTTGTGTGCTGTGCCTGTGCCTGTGCCTGTCAGTCCGTGTACAAGATGGCGGTCGGAGGGGAGAGTGGATGCTGGCGCGAATTGGTCGCCGCTGCTCTCTCCTCAAATTGTGTTTCTTATTTTCTTTTGGTGCTCTTGAAATTGAATTCTGTCCTTGATTTGTGTACTGTGGTGTTTTTATATTTAATTTATTCCGATTATGTGTTTTTTTGTTTTTTTGTGATTCTATGCATTGTAAGGTGTCCTTGGGTTTTAGAAAGGCGCCAGTAAATAAAATGATTATTATTATTATTATTATTATTATATATCTTAGTTACGTAAATGCCTAGGTATTTAAATTTTTCATTTACTATTTTAAATGGAAATTGTTGTATTATCTGTTTGTTGTGTTCCCTTATTGGCATAATTTCACTTTTATTCCAATTATTCTGTATCCTGAGAGTGAACCAAATTGGGTTATTAGCTTTAATAAGTTTGGAATACAAATTTCTGGTTTTGTAATGTAAATTAGTACATCATCTGCGTATAGAGAAATTTTATTCCACTGTATCCTTTGTGTTATACCCATGTATTTCCGGATGACCCCTAACTCTTTCTGCGAGTGGCTCAATAGCAAGCGCAAATAATAATGGAGATAACGGGCATCCTTGTCTACAACCTCTAGATAGGCTGAATTTAGATGACAACCTTTGGTTTGTTAATATTCTAGCCGTAGGGTTTGTATATAACAGTTTTATCCATGTGCAGAATTTCTCCCCTAGCTGCATATTTTCCATCACCGAAAATAAATAGGACCATTCAACCTGATCAAAAGCTTTTTCAGCGTCAAGTGAGATTATTGCTAGATCTTCATTAATAATTCTCTTAGAATAAATAATATTAAATAATCTTCTTAGATTATAATATGAGTACCGTTTCTGAATAAAGCCTGTTTGGTCAGGGTGTATTAATTTATTCATCACTGTACTTAATCTATGCGCTAGTATTTTAGTTAATATTTTCTGATCTGTATTTAAAAGTGCAATTGCTCTATATGATCCCGGATCTTCCGGATCTTTATCAACTTTAGGAATAAGTGTTATTATAGATTCATTTAAAGTATCTGGAAGTTTCTGTTGAGTATAGATATGCTCACACAGCCTTTGTAAACGTGGGGAGAGCAAGTCATAAATTTGTTTATAGAATTCAGAGCCTAAACCATCTGGTCCTACTGCTTTACCATTTTTTAAAAGAGCCAATAGATTCCTCAATATCCTTTATCGTAATCTCCCTTTCTAATAATTCTCTATCGTTTGAATCTAAACCTTTTAAATTACATTTTAGTAAAAAATCTGCTATTCCTTCTGGTTGTACTACAGTTTTAGTTGAATAAAGATTATGATAGTATTGAAGAAATCTTTTGTTTATATTCCTTGGGCATTTTTAATAATTCTGTCTCTGTTCTAATTTTATGAATTATTTTTCGTAACTGACGTGCTAATAGTTTTTGTGGTTTGTTTCCAAACTCGAAATGTAATTGTTTGGTTTTTTGATAAAGTTTTATTACTTGTTCTGAATACATTTTGTTTAATTTATATTTCAATACAGCAATTTTATTATGTTTTAAAATAAATGGCATTCTCGCATTTTCTATATCTAGTTGCTTGATTTCCCTTTCCAATGTTTGTTGTTTAATCCTGTTCTCTTTATTATAAAATACTTGAGCAGAAATTAATGCACCTCGAACAAACCCTTTAAACGTTTCCCACATAAGAGAAGTAGGTGTGTCAGGGTTGTCATTTACCTCAAAAAATATTTGAATCTGTGTAGTAAGATATTCCTGGCATGATCTTTCGTTCAAAATTTGTGGGTTAAATCTCCAATATGTTTGTTTCTCGGACATTCCATTTAATTTAATCATGAATGTTACAGGTGCGTGATCTGAGATTATAATATTATGGTGTTTTGAGTTGTAAGTAAATGGGATAAACGTGGAGTCAACTAAAAAATAATCCATTCTTGAGTATGTTTTATGTACTGGTGAGTAAAATGAATATTCCTGTCCAGTTGGATTTTCAATTCTCCAGACATCCTTAATATTAGTGGTATTAATAAATGAATTTAAAAATACACTTGATTGAGATTTTACTTTTTTTTGCCTTGATGATCTAGCTAAGTATGAATCTAATGTGCAATTGAAGTCTCCTCCAATTATTAATTTATGTTGTGTAAATTCAGGAATTATATTAAATGTTTTATTAAAAAGCATAGGGTTATCAAAATTAGGCCCATATACATTAAGAAGAATCACTTTTTCTCCATTTAACTCTCCAACTAATATAATATATCTACCATCAATATCCGCTATTGTTGATGAATGCGTAAAAGGTATTCCTTTACGAATTAATATTGCAACTCCTCTGGACTTATGGGAAAAAGAGGAATGATATGATTCAGCAATCCACTTAGCTTTAAGTCTATGTTGAGATTCCTTTTTAAGGTGTGTTTCTTGAAGGAATATTATAACTGTTTTGATTGAATTTAGATGTGCCAAACCTTTACCTCTCTTAATTGGTTCATTGATTCCCTTAACATTCCAACTACAAAATGTTATTCCCTGACCCCCTCTTGTCATATTAACATCTTGCATATTGTTTCTAAGGTGGTCTATAACCGAGCAGAAGGTGCAACACATAAAACCTGACCCTGCTCCCGAACCTCAAATAGATGAATTTAAAATCATATACATCGCTATTCCGAACACATCTCCTTGAGTTAGTCTTGTTGTTCCAATCAAACATTAAGTTATAAAAATATTTAAAGTGAAAAAAGTGATAGAATTGGTTAGTATAGGGTGAAAGAAAAAAAACTACATCTACAATTAGTGTAGTTAGTGATAGCCACACTAACGTGGCTAGAATTCTAAAGACTTCCGTAGCCTTTGTAAAAAAAAAAATCCCAGCTCCGTGCCCGAGAAAAAAAAAGAAGAATATTTCTGACAATCTATTAACTTCTTTGGGAGTAGCAAACATATATATATACCCATACATACACACACACATACATACATATATACATATATATATATACCCATATGCATACATATATACGCACATATCCCTGCAAAAAAGTCCGAAAACAGCATAAATTCACAACGTTATTATTCTCTACATACCATATTAATATCTTCGCTAAATCAATAAATTTAATTTTAAATTGAAAAATAAAGAGAAAAACCGTCAAACCTTATTATGACGTAGGCTGAATTACCTCTT
Source organism: Malacoraja senta (assembly GCA_038087875.1). NCBI lineage: Eukaryota > Metazoa > Chordata > Chondrichthyes > Rajiformes > Rajidae > Malacoraja > Malacoraja senta. The sequence continues at coordinate 6,057 of JAXLNO010005465.1, read as the reverse complement.
GCACATCTTCTTATAGAATATAAGTATGTAACTCATTTCTACGTTAACCAGAGACTGTTAGTTATTAATCATTGTTATCAATCATACCCAGTATTAAATTTTTATGAGTAATATAAATGTTAATAATTTTAGTAATAATATAGATATTTAATGTATTAGTAGTTACATATATAGTTAGATATGAATATACTAAATAGTAATAGTGATTAATAACAATTGGTCACAACTATGATATTATTGTTCTTAGAGTTTATACTAAAAATAAAAAAAGATTAAAACAAAAAAAACCCACGGTTTTCTCCAATGTCCACCGTCCATTTCGGTTTTCGAATGTCCTTAAAGCTCTTAAAAGAACTTTAAAGGTCCTTTTAAATCTGGTGAAGTCCCGTTAATCCTTGACTCCTGAGGAGTAATGTAAATTCTTCAGTCTGTGGTCACGTTCCAATTTCTTTGGCATATTCCAGTGCTTTTTCGTGGTCTGTAAAAAAATTGCTCCTTCTGCTTGTAGGTGACTCTTAGTCTTGCGGGGTCAAGCAAGCCGTATCTCAAATCAGGTACATTCTTCAGTATTCTTTTTGTCTCAGTGAACAGCGCTCTTTTCTTGAAGACCTTTGCCGGATAATCTCGGTAAATACTGAACCTCGCACCTTCAAAATAGAGCTGTCCGCTTCGGACGATTTTCTTCATTATCTCGTCAAATTCATGATCAAGTTGCACCTTTACTATAATTTGTCTTGGATGGGCATCATCTTGTGTACGACGCCCCTGCGCTCTATGTGCTCGACCGAGTGAAGGTTTTTGATCCAATTTTAAGGCTTTTTGTAGTAGGTCTGCCACAAAATCCCGAGGGCCCATTTCCCTCTCACTTCCTTCTTTCACCCCTACAATTCTTAAATTCTTGCGTCTTTGACGCCCCTCCAAATCGGTACACTTATCACTTATTTTGATCACCATACCGGAGAGGCGTTGGTTTTCAATAAGGAGTCGATTTACAGTTTCCTCACTTGTCGCCGCCCATTTCTCAAGTTCGGTTATCGCTGTTCTATGTTGATCAAGTGCTTGATGAATGGGGACCACCTCCCTATTAACGCTCGATTCCACCGAAACGAGCCTGGCTTCCAGCACTTCCATCTGTTCCTTGGCCTCATCGTCCCTCGACCTCTTCCAGACTTCCAGTATTTCTTGAACGGTAGAATCCATTTCTGCTTTAAAATCTTCCTTGAAAGAGTTAAGTTCCTCTTCAAGATTCAATTTCAAATTTCCTTCGAAGGTTTTCAACTGTAGTTGAATCTGTTTAATTTCAACAGCGAGAAAAGTTTTAAGATCTTCAATTTCAGACTTTTTCTGCTTTGATTTCTTCGTTGGGTCTTCCTGGGCCGTCATTGTACCTGAGGCCGAGGCCTCAGTTAAGGCCTACCTCTTCCATCGGTGGTTTCCCTTTAACGGTTTTTTTTGGCCCACGGGGGGGGGGGGGGGGGGGTATGTTGCATCGACATACCGTCAAAGTCACGCGCCTGATGACGTCACGCGGCAGGCAGCCATTCAGATCGCGATCGCTGCAGGTAAGACCCGATTTTCTCCCGTTTTCAGATTCTTCGGCACGGAGCTAGTTGGCACTGGACTCAAGCCTCCATAGCGCCACCGGGCCGGCTCTCTCACGCTGGCTCAATCGCGCGGCTCTCCTCCAAAAACGCAGATATTTTTTTTTCGCTGACTATTTTCACTGCTGCCACCCGCCTCTCCTCCACTACCCCCCCCCCCCTGGGCCGGTTCCCTCACGCTTGCTCAACCCAAACATCGGCTCTTCCCCTCTGCTTTTCGCCGTCCTCTTTCCGAGGACGCCGAAAAGCAGCGGCGGTACAACCCATCTTTGCCTTCAGCCAGCGTCACAGAGCCAGCGTGTCAACGGCCTGTCGGCCCGCAGCCCCATTGAGGGCGTACTCAGCGTCTCGAGGTTTGCGGTTTATAGACCAAGCGCAGGCAAGTGGGACTAGGGTAGCTGGGACATTGTTGGCCCATGTGGGCACGTTGGGTCAAAGGGCCTGTTTCCACACGGTATTACTCTAATGGGCAAACTGCACGCAGAAAGCACTTAAAGTCAGGAGTGAACCTGGATCTCTGGCATGGGAAGGCTGTGGCTCTCATACAGTTCATGAGTTAATGGAAGTAGTTAGAGAGCCAGAAAATAAACAAGATCTACAAATTTAAGATAGTTGGCCATTTAATAATATTAATATAGTATCAAGGGGGGTGGTTAGTGTGTGTGTGCTTGGGGGGGGTAGGGGTGGTCAGTGTGTATGTTGGGTGGATGGTTTGTGTGTGTGTGTGGGGGGGTGGTGGTTAGTGTGTGTGTGATGCAGCAACCTGCCCTGCCCCCCTGCAACAGCATGTTGAATGGATGAGACTCTCTCCCTCCCTTCCCCCCCTCTTCCCCCTCCCCTCTTCCCCCTCCCCACTCTCTCTTCCCTTCCCCCTCCCCCTCCCACCCTCCTTCCCCCTCCCCTCTGCCCCCTCCCCACTCCCTCATCCCTTCCCCCCTCTTCCCCCCACCCCCTCTCCCCTTCTGCCCCCACCCCTCTCCCTCCTCCACCCTCCTTCTCCCCTCCAACCCCACTCTCCCTTCCTCCAATCCCATCTCCCCTACTCCAACCCCATCTCCCCTCAAACCCTCTCTCCCCTCCCCTCTACCCCTCCCTTCCCCCTCCCCATCCTCTCTCTCCCCTCATCTCTCCCACCTCTCTTCCCACCTCCTCTCCCTCTACTCTCTTCCCCCTCCTCCCCTCCCTCTCCCCTTCCTCTCCCCCTCTCTTTCCCCCTCTCTCTCCCCCTCTCTTCCTCCCATCCCTCTCCGCGTCTCCCTCTTCCCCCTTCTCCCTCCCCCCCTCTCTCTCCCCCCTCTCTCCCCATCTCTTCCCCCTCTCTCTCCACCACCTCTCTCTCTCTGTCCCCTCCTCTCTCCCTGTCTCTCTATCCCCTTCTCTCTCTCTTTCTCTCCCTCCTCTCTCTCTCTCCCTTCCCCCACTCACCGCTCCCCTCCCTCTCTCTCTCCCTTCCCCCTCTCCTCCCCATCCCCAATCTCTCCCAATCTCCTCCCCCTCACCATCTCCCCCTCTCCTTCGCCCTCTCCCTGTCTCCTCCACCTCCTCCCCCCCTGTGTGTGTGGGGGTGGTTGGTGTGCATGTGAAGCCGCAGCAACCCCCCCTGCAAACGCGCGTTAGGAAAACAGACCCAACGGGTCTGCACTTGGTCTAGTATACTTTCAAAACTCTGTGTGTGTGTGTGTGTGTGTGTGTGTGTGTGTGTGTGTGTGTTTGTGGGTGTATGTCACGTTCCATTTTCAGATTTTTGTTCAGATTAGATTTTTTGGCCTTTGATTCCTTGGTCCGCCAAAACCACACGCGAAAACTCCGCGCTTTTTTCCATTTCGCTTTTACATTCGCAAATCCACTCTCATTAAATGTAGACATTTTTATGTACACATTTTTTAATAAAATCCATCCACCCCTCCCCCACCCCCCACTTATTTTAAAATCTAAAGGGGACTCACGAGCTGCTGACGTCACAATCCCACATGCCGACCAATCCAAGCGGCTTCTCTCTCTCTCTCTTCATTTGGCAGCCCGGCTCTCCCCCCTCCCCCTGCAACTACCCTCGCGCCACCCGCAGCTCGACTCGCCCGACCGCTCCAACACCCCGCCCGCCCCCGTTCTCAAAATGCTCTGCCGATGGCGAGAAGAGATAAGGCGACAGGCGGGCAGGCAGGGAAATGCTCTGCCGATCGGGTGAAGAGATAAGGCTTAAGTTCCGCTGAACTCACAGCTGGCGCAGCTCGCGAAGCCCCGCCCGCCTGCGCGCCCCTCCCATCCCCTGCGCGCTCCAGAGAGTCAGAAGCCCACAGCTCCACTCCCAGACCCGGCCGCCCGCCCGCCCACTCCAACCTCCTCCCCCAGTTCTCAAAATGCTCTGCAGATCGGGAGAAGAGATAAGTCTTTGGCTCTCTGACTCCTCTCTGTTCTGTGTTCCTCTCTCTGAACGAGCAAGATTCTGGGGAGGTGAAGAGGGGGAGTTGAGGGAAAGGAGGGAGAGGAGGATGAAGGGGCAATGGGGGAGGTAAGGTGGGAGAGTGTGGGAATAGAGGGAGAGGAGTGGGGGTGATAGGGAGTGGGGAATAGATGGACTGCCCCCACCCCTATCCCTCCCCCTCCCTCCCCACTCTTCCCCCTCTCTCCCCCTACCCATCTCACCCTCTTCCCCCTCCCCTACACCATCTCCTCCTCCCTCCCCTCTCTCCCCCCCTCTCTCCCCCGTACCCCTCACCCCCTCCCTCCACACTCTTCCCCCTCTCTCCCCTACCCCATCTCCCTCCTGCCCTCCCTCCTCCCCTCCACCCTCCCCTACACCCTTCCCCCCACCCCATCCCCTCCCCCCACCTCACCCCCTCCCTCCTTCCCTTCCCTTCCCCCTCTCAGCACCCTCTCTCCCTCCCTCTCCCCTCCCTCTCTCTCTCCTCCCATTTCTCTCACCTCACCCTCCCCCCTCACCCACACTCCCTCACCCTCCCTCTCCTCCTCCCCTCCACCCCTCTCTTGCCGTTCAGTCTCTGCCCCTTTCTCTTTGTCTCTCCCCATTCTCTCTCTGTTCTCACTCTCTACCCCCTCTCTCTCTCCCCTCCCTCTCTCTCCCTCTGCACCCTCTCTCCCCCCCGTCTCTCTCTCCCCCCCTCTTCTCTCTCCCTCTCGCCCTCACCCTCTCTCTCCCCCCTCTCTCTCACTCCCTCCCCCCCTCTTTCTCTCCCTCCCCTTCTCTCTCTCTCCCTCCCCCTCTCTCTCCCTCCCCCCTCTCTCTCCCTCCCTCCCTCCCTCTCTCTCTCCCTCCCCCCTCTCTCCCACCCGCTCTCTCTCCCTCCTTTCTCTCTCTCGCCCCCCTCTCTCTCCCTCTCCCCCTCTCTCCCCCTCCCTCTCTCTCTCCCCCTTCCTCTCTCGCCCCCTTCCTCTCCCCTACCTCCCATAAACCCCCTTCCCCCTCCCCTCCACACCCTCCCCTCCTCCCGTCCCCTACCCCCTTCCCTCCACCCCACCCCTCCCTTCCCCCCACCTCTCTCCCTCCCTTCTCACCACACCTCCCCCTACCCTTCCCCTCTCAGCCCCCCTCTCTCTCCTCCCCTCTATCTCCTCCCATCTCTCTCTCCCCACTCCCCTGCCCTCCCTCTCCTCCTCCTCCCCTCCACCCCCCCTCTCTTCCGTCTCTTGCCCTTCTGTCTCTGCCTCTCTCACTGTCTCTGCCCATTCTCTCTCTGCCCTCACTCTGTACCCCCCTCTCCCTCTCTAGACGCGCCTGTGAGTTGGGGGCAATGCGTCAGTGGCTAGGGCGGTTATGGGGTAAAAGGATCTAATTAATAATATTAATATGATATAAAGGGGGTAGTTAATGTGGGGGTGGTTAGTATGTGTGATGCCGCATGCCGCCCCGCACCCCCCCCCTGCAAATGTGCGTTGGGGGAACAGACCCAACGGGTCTGCACTTGGATTAGTATACTTTAAAACTCTGTGTGTGTGTGTGTGGGCGGGCGAGCGGGTGTGTGTGTTTGTGGGTGTCAGATTTGGCCTTTGATTCCTTGGTCCGCCAAAACCACATGCAGAAACTCCGAGATTTTTTCCATTTCGCTAGACATTACACTTTTACATCCCGTAACACACTCCTCATTAAATTTCGTTGTTTTTACGTACACATTTTAAAATAAAATCCACCCCCCCCCACCAACCATTAATTTTTTAATCCTGCTGGCCAGCGAGCTGCTGCATGACTCACAGTGCCATCACAGATTTCCAATCACAATGGATCTCATTTACCTATGATATGACATCACAATGGGTCTGGGCTAGGAGTTTGAAACTTTCATGTGAGCCCACTAAAATCAAACAGCAGAATGACTCACAGAGCCATCTCACACATGTACAATCACAATGTATCCCACGAATGCAATCATCCTGGCATGCACAATCAAATAGTGCAATTTGTCCTACCCCCTCCCTATCTACCCCCCTCCCTATCTATCCC
>JAXLNO010005464.1:0-30807 GCA_038087875.1 Malacoraja senta | reverse complement strand
AACGGATAAGTCTCCAGGTCCTGACAGGATATTCCCTAGGACATTGAGGGAAGTTAGTGTAGAAATAGCAGGGGCTATGACAGAAATATTTCAAATGTCATTAGAAACGGGAATAGTGCCGGAGGATTGGCGTACTGCCATGTTGTTCCGATGTTTAAAAAGGGTTCGAAGAGTAAACCTAGCAATTATAGACCTGTTAGTTTGACGTCAGTGGTGGGCAAATTAATGGAAAGGATACTTAAAGATAATATATATAAGCATCTGGATAAGCAGGGTCTGATTAGGAACAGTCAACATGGATTTGTGCCTGGAAGGTCATGCTTGACTAATCTTCTTGAATTTTTCGAAGAGGTTACTAGGGAAATTGATGAGGGTAAAGCAGTGGATGTTGTCTATTTGGACTTCAGTAAGGCCTTTGACAAGTTTCCTCATGGAAGGTTGGTTAAGAAGATTCAATTGTTGGGTATTAATGGTGGAGTAGCAAGATGGATTCAACAGTGGCTGAATGGGAGATGCCAGAGAGTAATGGTGGATGGCTGTTTGTCAGGTTGGAGGCCGGTGACTAGTGGGGTGCCTCAGGGGTCTGTGTTGGGTCCACTGTTGTTTGTCATGTACATCAATGATCTGGATGATGGTGTGGAAAATTGGATTAGTAAGTATGCAGATGATACTAAGATAGGTGGTGTTGTGGATAATGAAGTAGATTTTCAAAGTCTACAGAGAAATTTAGGCCATTTGGAAGAGTGGGCTGAAAGATGGCAGATGGAATTTAATGCTGACAAATGTGAGGTGCTGCATCTCGGCAGGACAATTCAAAATAGGACGTACACGGTAAATGGTAGCGAATTGAGGAATGCAGTTGAACAGAGGGATCTAGGAATAACTGTGCATAGTTCCCTGAAGGTGGAATCGCATGTAGATAGGGTGGTAAAGAAAGCTTTTGGTGTGCTGGCCTTTATAAATCAGAGCATTGAATATAGAAGTTGGGATGTAATGTTAAAATTGTACAAGGCATTGGTGAGGCCAATTCTGGAGTATGGAGTACAATTTTGGTCGCCTAATTATAGGAAGGATGTCAACAAAATAGAGAGAGTACAGAGGAGATTTACTAGAATGTTGCCTGGGTTTCAGCAAGTAAGTTACAGAGAAAGGTTGAACAAGTTAGGTCTTTATTCTTTGGAGCGCAGAAGGTTAAGAGGGGTCTTGATAGAGGTCTTTAAAATTATGAGCGGGTTAGACAGAGTGGACGTGGATAAGCTTTTCCCATTGAGAGTAGGGAAGATTCAAACAAGGGGACATGACTTGAGAATTAAGGGACAGAAGTTTAGGGGTAACATTAGGGGGAACTTCCTTACTCAGAGAGTGGTAGCTGTGTGGAATGAGCTTCCAGTGGAAGTGGTGGAGGCAGGTTCGATGTTATCCTTTAAAAATAGATTGGATGGGTATATGGACGGGAAAGGAATGGAGGGTTATGGTCTGAGTGCAGGTAGAAGGGACTAGGGGGAAGTATTTATTTTTAATTTTAAAAAATGTTCGGCACGGATTTGAAGGGCCGAGATGGCCTGTTTCCGTGCTGTTATGGTTATATGGTTATATGGTTATATGGTCTACATATTTGTGGCAAGGTCGCCATACATCCGGCAGGGTCGCCACAAATCCGGCGACGTCGAACTTATTTTCGGCAAGGTCGCCATAAATCCGGCAAGGTCGCCACAAATCTAGCGAGGTCTCCATATTTCCGGCAAGGTCGCCATAAATCCGGCAAGGTCGCCACAAATCCGGCAAGGTCGCTATATTTCCGGCAAGGTCGCCATATTTCCGGCAAGGTCGCCACAAATCCGGCAATGTCCCCATATTTCCAGCAAGGTCGCAATATTTCCGGCAAGGTCGCCAAAAATTCCGGCAAGTTCGCCATAGTTCCGGCAAGGTCGCCATAAACCCGGCAAGGTCGCCACAAATCCGGCAAGGTCACATAAATGCGGCAAGGTCGCCATAAACCCGGCAAGGTCGCCACGTCCGGCGAGGTCGCCATATTTCCGGCAAGGTCGCCACAAATCCGGCAAGGTCGTCATAAATCCGGCAAGGTCGCCACAAATCCGGCAATGTCGCCATATTTCCGACAAAGTCGCCATAAATCCGGCAAGGTAGCCACAAATACGGCAAGGTCCCCATATTTCCAGCAAGGTCGCAATATTTCCGGCAAGGTCGCCACAAATCCGGCAAGGTCGCCATATTTCCGACATGGTCGCCATAAATCCGGAAAGGTCGCAAAAAATCCGGCAAGGTCGCCATATTTCCAGCAAGGTCGCCATAAATCCGGCAAGGTCGCCACACATCCGGCGAGGTCGCCATATTTCCGGCAAGGTCGCCACAAATCCGGCAAGGTCGTCATAAATCCGGCAAGGTCGCCTCAAATCCGGCAATGGCGCCAGATTTCCGGAAAAGTCTCCATAAATCCGGCAAGGTCGCCACAAATACGGCAAGGTCCCCATATTTCCAGCATGGTCGCAATATATCCGGCAAGGTCGCCACAAATCCGGCGAGGTCGCCATATTTCCGGCAAGGTCGCCTCAAATCCGGCAAGGTCGTCATAAATCCGGCAAGGTCGCCACAAATCCGGCAATGTCGCCATATTTCCGACAAAGTCGCCATAAATCCGGCAAGGTAGCCACAAATCCCACAAGGTCGCCATATTTGCGGCAAGGTAGCCATATATTCGGCAAGGTTGCCATACATCCGGCCAGGTCGCCATATTTTCTGCAAGGTTGCCATATTTCCGGCAAGGTCGCCACAAATCCAGCAACGTCGCCATATTTCCGTCAAGGTCGCCATAAATTCGGCAAGGTCGCCACAAATCCGGCAAGGTCGCCATAAATGCGGCGAGGTAGCCATAAATCCGGCAAGGTCGCCACAAATCCAGCGAGGTCGCCATATTCCCGGCAAGGTCGCCATAAATCCGGCAAGGTCGCCATAAATCCGGCAAGGTCGGCACAAATCCGGCGAGATCGCCATATTCCCGGCAAGGTCGCCATAAATCCGGCAAGGTCGACATAAATCCGGCGAGGTCCCCATATTTCCGGCAAGTTCGCCCGAATTCCGGCAAGTTCGCCATAAATCCGGCAAGGTCGCCACAAATCCGGCAAGGTCGCCATATTTCCAGCAAGGTCGCCATAAATCCGGTAAGGTCGCCACACATCCGGCAATGTCGCCATATTTCCGTCAAGGTAGCCATAAATCCAGCAAGGTCGCCATAAACCGGCGAGGTAGTCATGTTTCCGGCAACGTCGCAATAAATCCGGCAAGTTCACCACAAATCCGGCGAGGTCGCCATATTTCAGGTAAGGTCGCCATAAATCCGGCAAGATCGCCACAATTCCGGCGAGGTCGCCATATTTCCGGCAAGGTCGCCACAAATGCGGCAAGGTCGTCATAATTCCGGCAAGGTCGCCACAAATCCGGCGAGGTCGCCATATTTCCGGCAAGGTCGCCATAAATCCGGCAAGGTCGCGACAAATACGGCAATGTCCCAATATTTCCAGCAAGGTCGCAATATTTCCGGCAAGGTCGCCACAAATCCGGCAAGGTCGCCATATTTCCGACAAGGTCGCCATAAATCCGGCAAGGTCGCCACAAAACCGGCAAGGTCGCTATATTTCCGGCAAGGTCGCCATATTTCCGGCAAGGTCGCCACAAATCCGGCAAGATCGCCATATTTCCGGCAAGGTCGCCATAAACCCGGCAAGGTCGCCACAAATCCGGCGAGGTCGCCATATTTCCGGCAAGGTCGACACAAATCCGGCAAGGTCGTCATAAATCCGGCAAGGTCGCCACAAATCCGGCAATGTCGCCATATTTCCGACAAAGTCGCCATAAATCCGGCAAGGTAGCCACAAATACGGCAAGGTTCCCATATTTCCAGCAAGGTCGCAATATTTCCGGCAAGGTCGCCATATTTCCGACATGGTCGCCATAAATCCGGAAAGGTCGCCGAAAATCCGGCAAGGTCGACATATTTCCGGCAAGGTCGGCACAAATCCGGCAAGGTCGCCACAAATCCGGCAAGATCGCCATATTTCGGCAAGGTCGCCATAAATCCGGCAAGGTCGCCACAAATCCCACAAGGTCGCCATATTTCCGGCAAGGTCGCCATATTTCCGGCAAGGTCGCCACAAATCCAGCAAGGTCGCCATATTTCCGTCAAGGTCGCCATAATTCGGCAAGGTCGCCACAAATCCGGCAAGGTCACATAAATGCGGCAAGGTCGCCATAAACCCGGCAAGGTCGCCACAAGTCCGGCGAGGTCGCCATATTTCCGGCAAGGTCGCCACAAATCCGGCAAGGTCGTCATAAATCCGGCAAGGTCGCCACAAATCCGGCAATGTCGCCATATTTCCGACAAAGTCGCCATAAATCCGGCAAGGTAGCCACAAATACGGCAAGGTCCCCATATTTCCAGCAAGGTCGCAATATTTCCGGCAAGTTCGCCACAAATCCGGCAAGGTCGACATATTTCCGGCAAGGTCGGCACAAATCCGGCAAGGTCGCCACAAATCCGGCAAGGTCGCCATATTTCCGGCAAGGTCGCCATAAATCCGGCAAGGTCGCCACAAATCCCACAAGGCCGCCATATTTCCGGCAAGGTCGCCATATTTCCGGCAATGTAGCCACAAATCCAGCAAGGTCGCCATATTTCCGTCAAGGTCGCCATAAATTCGGCAAGGTCGCCACAAATCCGGCAAGGTTGCCATAAATCCGCCCAGGTCGCCATATTACCGGCAAGGTCGCCATATTTCCGGCAAGGTCGCACAAATCCGGCAAGGTCGCCATAGTCCCGGCAAGGTCGCCATAAACCCGGCAAGGTCGCCACAACATCCGGCGAGGTCGCCATATTTCCGGCAAGGTCGCCACAAATCCGGCAAGGTCGTCATAAATCCGGCAAGGTCGCCACAAATCCGGCAATGTCGCCATATTTCCGACAAGTCGCCATAAATCCGGCAAGGTAGCCACAAATACGGCAAGGTCCCCATATTTCCAGCAAGGTCGCAATATTTCCGGCAAGGTCGCCACAAATCCCGGCAAGGTCGCCATATTTCCGACATGGTCGCCATAAATCCGGAAAGGTCGCAAAAAATCCGGCAACGTCGACATATTTCCGGCAAGGTCGGCACAAATCCGGAAAGGTCGCCACAAATCCGGCAAGGTCGCCATATTTCCGGCAAGGTCGCCATAAATCCGTCAAGGTCGCCACAAATCCCACAAGGTCGCCATACTTCCGGCAAGGTCGCCATATTTCCGGCAAGGTTGCCATAAATCCGGCCAGGTCGCCATATTTCCGGCAAGGTCGCCATATTTCCGGCAAGGTCGCCACAAATCCAGCAAGGTCGCCATATTTCCGTCAAGGTCGCCATAAATTCGGCAAGGTCGCCACAAATCCGGCAAGGTTGCCATAAATCCGGCCTGGTCGCCATATTTCCGGCAAGGTCGCCATATTTCCGGCAAGGTCGCCACAAATCCAGCAAGGTCGCCATATTTCCGTCAATGTCGCCATAAATTCGGCAAGGTCGCCACCAATCCGGTAAGGTCGCCATAAATCCGGCGAGGTAGCCATAAATCCGGCAAGGTCGCCACAAATCCAGCGAGGTCGCCATATTCCCGGCAAAATCGCCATAAATCCGGCAAGGTCGCCATAAATCCGGCAAGGTCGCCACAAATCCAGCGAGATCGCCATATTTCCGGCAAGGTCGCCACAATTCCGGCAAGGTCGCCACAAATCCGGCGAGGTCGCCATATTTCCGGCAAGGTCGTCATAAATCCGGCAAGATCGCCACAAATCCGGCGAGGTCGCTATATTTCCGGCAAGGTCGCCATAAATCCGGCAAGGTCGCCACAAATCCGGCGAGGTCGCCATAAATCCGGCAAGGTCGCCACAAATTCGGCAAGGTCACCATATTTCAGGCAAGGTCGCCATAAATCCGGCAAGGTCGTCATAAATCCGGCAAGGTCGACAGAAATCCGGCGAGGTCCCCATATTTCCGTCAAGTTCGCCACAAATCCGGCAAGTTCGCCATAAATCCGGCAAGGTCGCCACAAATCCGGCAAGGTCGCCATATTTCCAGCAAGGTCGCCATAAATCCGGCAAGGTCGCCACACATCCGGCGAGGTCGCCATATTTCCGGCAAGGTCGCCACAAATCCGGCAAGGTCGTCATAAATCCGGCAAGGTCGCCTCAAATCCGGCAATGGCGCCATATTTCCGGAAAAGTCTCCATAAATCCGGCAAGGTCGCCACAAATACGGCAAGGTCCCCATATTTCCAGCATGGTCGCAATATATCCGGCAAGGTCGCCACAAATCCGGCGAGGTCGCCATATTTCCGGCAAGGTCGCCTCAAATCCGGCAAGGTCGTCATAAATCCGGCAAGGTCGCCACAAATCCGGCAATGTCGCCATATTTCCGACAAAGTCGCCATAAATCCGGCAAGGTAGCCACAAATCCCACAAGGTCGCCATATTTGCGGCAAGGTAGCCATATATTCGGCAAGGTTGCCATACATCCGGCCAGGTCGCCATATTTTCTGCAAGGTTGCCATATTTCCGGCAAGGTCGCCACAAATCCAGTAACGTCGCCATATTTCCGTCAAGGTCGCCATAAATTCGGCAAGGTCGCCACAAATCCGGCAAGGTCGCCATAAATGCGGCGAGGTAGCCATAAATCCGGCAAGGTCGCCATAAATCCGGCAAGGTCGCCATAAATCCGGCAAGGTCGGCACAAATCCGGCGAGATCGCCATATTCCCGGCAAGGTCGCCATAAATCCGGCAAGGTCGACATAAATCCGGCGAGGTCCCCATATTTCCGGCAAGTTCGCCCGAATTCCGGCAAGTTCGCCATAAATCCGGCAAGGTCGCCACAAATCCGGCAAGGTCGCCATATTTCCAGCAAGGTCGCCATAAATCCGGTAAGGTCGCCACACATCCGGCAATGTCGCCATATTTCCGTCAAGGTAGCCATAAATCCAGCAAGGTCGCCATAAACCGGCGAGGTAGTCATGTTTCCGGCAACGTCGCAATAAATCCGGCAAGTTCACCACAAATCCGGCGAGGTCGCCATATTTCAGGTAAGGTCGCCATAAATCCGGCAAGATCGCCACAATTCCGGCGAGGTCGCCATATTTCCGGCAAGGTCGCCACAAATGCGGCAAGGTCGTCATAATTCCGGCAAGGTCGCCACAAATCCGGCGAGGTCGCCATATTTCCGGCAAGGTCGCCATAAATCCGGCAAGGTCGCGACAAATACGGCAATGTCCCAATATTTCCAGCAAGGTCGCAATATTTCCGGCAAGGTTGCCACAAATCCGGCAAGGTCGCCATATTTCCGACAAGGTCGCCATAAATCCGGCAAGGTCGCCACAAAACCGGCAAGGTCGCTATATTTCCGGCAAGGTCGCCATATTTCCGGCAAGGTCGCCACAAATCCGGCAAGATCGCCATATTTCCGGCAAGGTCGCCATAAACCCGGCAAGGTCGCCACAAATCCGGCGAGGTCGCCATATTTCCGGCAAGGTCGACACAAATCCGGCAAGGTCGTCATAAATCCGGCAAGGTCGCCACAAATCCGGCAATGTCGCCATATTTCCGACAAAGTCGCCATAAATCCGGCAAGGTAGCCACAAATACGGCAAGGTTCCCATATTTCCAGCAAGGTCGCAATATTTCCGGCAAGGTCGCCATATTTCCGACATGGTCGCCATAAATCCGGAAAGGTCGCCGAAAATCCGGCAAGGTCGACATATTTCCGGCAAGGTCGGCACAAATCCGGCAAGGTCGCCACAAATCCGGCAAGATCGCCATATTTCGGCAAGGTCGCCATAAATCCGGCAAGGTCGCCACAAATCCCACAAGGTCGCCATATTTCCGGCAAGGTCGCCATATTTCCGGCAAGGTCGCCACAAATCCAGCAAGGTCGCCATATTTCCGTCAACGTCGCCATAAATTCGGCAAGGTCGCCACAAATCCGGCAAGGTCACATAAATGCGGCGAGGTAGCCATAAATCCGGCAAGGCCGCCACAAATCCAGCGAGGTCGCCATATTCCCGGCAAGGTCGCCATAAATACGGCAAGGTCGCCATAAATACGGCAAGGTCGCCATAAAACCGGCGAGATCGCCATATTTCCGGCAAGGTCGCCACAATTCCGGCAAGGTCGCCACAAATCCGGCGAGGTCGCCATATTTCCGGCAAGGTCGCCTCAAATCCGGCAAGGTCGCCATAAACCCGGCAAGGTCGCCATAAATCCGGCGAGGTCGCATATTTTCGGCAAGGTCGCCACAAATCCGGCAAGGTCGTCATAAATCCGGCAAGGTTGCCACAAATCCGGCAATGTCGCCATATTTCCGACAAAGTCGCCATAAATCCGGCAAGGTAGCCACAAATACGGCAAGGTTCCCATATTTCCAGCAAGGTCGCAATATTTCCGGCAAGGTCGCCATATTCGGACGGTCGCCATAAATCCGGAAAGGTCGCCGAAAATCCGGCAAGGTCGACATATTTCCGGCAAGGTCGGCACAAATCCGGCAAGGTCGCCACAAATCCGGCAAGGTCGCCATATTTCCGGCAATGTCGCCATAAATCCGGCAAGGTCGCCACAAATCTCACAAGGTCGCCATATTTCCGGCAAGGTCGCCATATTTCCGGCAAGGTCGCCATATTTCCGGCAAGGTCGCCACAAATCCAGCAAGGTCGCCATATTTCCGTCAAGGTCGCCATAATTCGGCAAGGTCGCCATAAATCCGGCAAGGTCACATAAATGCGGCGAGGTAGCCATAAATCCGGCAAGGTCGCCACAAATCCAGCGAGGTCGCCATATTCCCGGCAAGGTCGCCATAAATCCGGCAAGGTCGCCATAAAATACGGCAAGGTCGCCATAAACCGGCGAGATCGCCATATTTCCGGCAAGGTCGCCACAATTCCGGCAAGGTCGCACAAATCCGGCGAGGTCGCCATATTTCCGGCAAGGTCGCCTCAAATCCGGCAAGTTCGCCACAAATCCGACGAAGTCGCCATATTTCCGGCAAGGTCGTCATAAATCCGGCAAGGTCGCCACAAATGCGGCGAGGTCGCCATATTTCCGGCAAGGTCGCCATAAATCCGTCAAGGTCGCCACAAATCCGGCGAGGTCGCCATAAATCTGGCAAGGTCGCCACAAATTCGGCAAGGTCGTCATATTCAGGCAAGGTCGCCATAAATCCGGCAACGTCGCCATAAATCCGGCAAGGTCGACAGAAATCCGGCGAGATCGCCAATATTTCCGGCAAGGCCGCCACAATTCCGGCAAGGTCGCCACAAATCCGGCGAGGTCGCCATATTTCCGGCAAGGTCGTCATAAATCCGGCAAGGTCGCCACAAATCCGGCGAGGTCGCTATATTTCCGGCTAGGTCGCCATAAATCCGGCAAGGTCGCCACAAATCCGGCGAGGTCGCCATAAATCCGGCAAGGTCGCCACAAATTCGGCAAGGTCACCATATTTCAGGCAAGGTCGCCATAAATCCGGCAAGGTCGTCATAAATCCGGCAAGGTCGACAGAAATCCGGCGAGGTCCCCATATTTCCGTCAAGTTCGCCACAAATCCGGCAAGTTCGCCATAAATCCGGCAAGGTCGCCACAAATCCGGCAAGGTCGCCATATTTCCAGCAAGGTCGCCATAAATCCGGCAAGGTCGCCACACATCCGGCGAGGTCGCCATATTTCCGGCAAGGTCGCCACAAATCCGGCAAGGTCGTCATAAATCCGGCAAGGTCGCCACAAATACGGCAAGGTCCCCATATTTCCAGCATGGTCGCAATAAATCCGGCAAGGTCGCCACAAATCCGGCGAGGTCGCCATATTTCCGGCAAGGTCGCCTCAAATCCGGCAAGGTCGTCATAAGTTCCGGCAAGGTCGCCACAAATCCGGCAATGTCGCCATATTTCCGACAAAGTCGCCATAAATCCGGCAAGGTAGCCACAAATCCCACAAGGTCGCCATATTTGCGGCAAGGTAGCCATATATTCGGCAAGGTTGCCATACATCCGGCCAGGTCGCCATATTTTCTGCAAGGTTGCTATATTTCCGGCAAGGTCGCAACAAATCCAGTAACGTCGCCATATTTCCGTCAAGGTCGCCATAAATTCGGCAAGGTCGCCACAAATCCGGAAGATCGCCATAAATGCGGCGAGGTAGCCATAAATCCGGCAAAGGTCGCCACAAATCCAGCGAGGTCGCCATTCCCGGCAAGGTCGCCATAAATCCGGCAAGGTCGCCATAAATCGGCAAGGTCGGCACAAATCCGGCGAGATCGCCATATTCCCGGCAAGGTCGCCATAAATCCGGCAAGGTCGACATAAATCCGGCGAGGTCCCCATATTTCCGGCAAGTTCGCCCGAATTCCGGCAAGTTCGCCATAAATCCGGCAAGGTCGCCACAAATCCGGCAAGGTCGCCATATTTCCAGCAAGGTCGCCATAACCAATCCGAGTAAGGTCGCCACACATCCGGCAATGTCGCCATATTCCGTCAAGGTAGCCATAAATCCAGCAAGGTCGCCATAAACCGGCGAGGTAGTCATGTTTCCGGCAACGTCGCAATAAATCCGGCAAGTTCACCACAAATCCGGCGAGGTCGCCATATTTCAGGTAAGGTCGCCATAAATCCGGCAAGATCGCCACAATTCCGGCGAGGTCGCCATATTCCGGCAAGGTCGCCACAAATGCGGCAAGGTCGTCATAATTCCGGCAAGGTCGCCACAAATCCGGCGAGGTCGCCATATTTCCGGCAAGGTCGCCATAAATCCGGCAAGGTCGCGACAAATACGGCAATGTCCCAATATTTCCAGCAAGGTCGCAATATTTCCGACAAGGTCGCCACAAATCCGGCAAGGTCGCCATATTTCCGACAAGGTCGCCATAAATCCGGCAAGGTCGCCACAAAACCGGCAAGGACCCATATTTCCAGCAAGGTCGCAATATTTCCGGCAAGGTCGCCACATATCCGGCAAGATCGCCATATTTCCGGCAAGGTCGCCATAAACCCGGCAAGGTCGCCACAAATCCGGCGAGGTCGCCATATTTCCGGCAAGGTCGACACAAATCCGGCAAGGTCGTCATAAATCCGGCAAGGTCGCCACAAATCCGGCAATGTCGCCATATTTCCGACAAAGTCGCCATAAATCCGGCAAGGTAGCCACAAATACGGCAAGGTTCCCATATTTCCAGCAAGGTCGCAATATTTCCGGCAAGGTCGCCATATTTCCGACATGGTCGCCATAAATCCGGAAAGGTCGCCGAAAATCCGGCAAGGTCGACATATTTCCGGCAAGGTCGGCACAAATCCGGCAAGGTCGCCACAAATCCGGCAAGATCGCCATATTTCGGCAAGGTCGCCATAAATCCGGCAAGGTCGCCACAAATCCCACAAGGTCGCCATATTTCCGGCAAGGTCGCCATATTCCGGCAAGGTCGCCACAATCCAGCAAGGTCGCCATATTTCCGTCAAGGTCGCCATAAATTCGGCAAGGTCGCCGCAAATCCGGCAAGGTCACATAAATGCGGCGAGGTAGCCATAAATCCGGCAAGGCCGCCACAAATCCAGCGAGGTCGCCATATTCCCGGCAAGGTCGCCATAAATACGGCAAGGTCGCCATAAATACGGCAAGGTCGCCATAAAACCGGCGAGATCGCCATATTTCCGGCAAGGTCGCCACAATTCCGGCAACGTCGCCACAAATCCGGCGAGGTCGCCATATTTCCGGCAAGGTCGCCTCAAATCCGGCAAGGTCGCCATAAACCCGGCAAGGTCGCCACAAATCCGGCGAGGTCGCCATATTTCCGGCAAGGTCGCCACAAATCCGGCAAGGTCGTCATAAATCCGGCAAGGTTGCCACAAATCCGGCAATGTCGCCATATTTCCGACAAAGTCGCCATAAATCCGGCAAGGTAGCCACAAATACGGCAATCGCAAGGTTCCCATATTTCCAGCAAGGTCGCAATATTCCGGCAAGGTCGCCATATTTCGGACGGTCGCCATAAATCCGGAAAG
Source organism: Malacoraja senta (assembly GCA_038087875.1). Classification (NCBI taxonomy): domain Eukaryota; kingdom Metazoa; phylum Chordata; class Chondrichthyes; order Rajiformes; family Rajidae; genus Malacoraja; species Malacoraja senta. The sequence goes on along the minus strand of JAXLNO010005464.1, from coordinate 18,740 downwards.
GTCGCCGAAAATCCGGCAAGGTCGACATATTTCCGGCAAGGTCGGCACAAATCCGGCAAGGTCGCCACAAATCCGGCAAGGTCGCCATATTTCCGGCAATGTCGCCATAAATCCGGCAAGGTCGCCACAAATCTCACAAGGTCGCCATATTTCCGGCAAGGTCGCCATATTTCCGGCAAGGTCGCCATATTTCCGGCAAGGTCGCCACAAATCCAGCAAGGTCGCCATATTTCCGTCAAGGTCGCCATAAATTCGGCAAGGTCGCCACAAATCCGGCAAGGTCACATAAATGCGGCGAGGTAGCCATAAATCCGGCAAGGTCGCCACAAATCCAGCGAGGTCGCCATATTCCCGGCAAGATCGCCATAAATCCGGCAAGGTCGCCATAAATACGGCAAGGTCGCCATAAAACCGGCGAGATCGCCATATTTCCGGCAAGGTCGCCACAATTCCGGCAAGGTCGCCACAAATCCGGCGAGGTCGCCATATTTCCGGCAAGGTCGCCTCAAATCCGGCAAGTTCGCCACAAATCCGGCGAAGTCGCCATATTTCCGGCAAGGTCGTCATAAATCCGGCAAGGTCGCCACAAATGCGGCGAGGTCGCCATATTTCCGGCAAGGTCGCCATAAATCCGTCAAGGTCCGCCACAAATCCGGCGAGGTCGTCATAAATCTGGCAAGGTCGCCACAAATTCGGCAAGGTCGCCAATATTTCAGGCAAGGTCGCCATAAATCCGGCAAGGTCGTCATAAATCCGGCAAGGTCGACAGAAATCCGGCGAGGTCCCCATATTTCCGGCAAGTTAGCCACAAATCCGGCAAGTTCGCCATAAATCCGGCAAGGTCGCCACAAATCCGGCAAGGTCGACATATTTCCAGCAAGGTCGCCATAAATCCGGTAAGGTCGCCACACATCCGGCAATGTCGCCATATTTCCGGCAAGGTCGCCATAAATCCAGCAAGGTCGCCACAAACCCGGTGAGGTAGTCATATTTCCGGCAAGGTCGCCATAAATCCGGCAAGTTCACCACAAATCCGGCGAGGTCGCCATATTTCAGGCAAGGTCGCCATAAACCCGGCAAGTTCGCCACAAATCCGGCGAGGTCGCCATATTTCCGGCAAGGTCGCCACAAATCCGGCAAGGTCGTCATAAATCCGGCAAGGTCGCCACACATCCGGCGAGCTCGCCATATTTCCGGCAAGGTCGCCATAAATCCGGCAAGGTCGCGACAAATACGGCAAGTCGCCATATTTCCGGCAAGGTCGCCACAAATCCGGCAAGGTCGCTATATGTCCGGCAAGTCGCCACAAACCGGCAAGGGCCCCATATTTCCAGCAAGGTCGCATATTTCCGGCAAGGTCGCCACAAATCCCGGCAAGGTCGCCATATTCCGGCAAGGTCGCCATAAACCCGGCAAGGTCGCCACAAATCCGGCGAGGTCGTCATAAATCCGGCAAGGTCGCCACAAATCAGGCAATGTCGCCATATTTTCCGAAAAAGTCGCCATATTTCCGACAAAGTCGCCATAAATCCGGCACGGTAGCCACAAATACGGCAAGGTCCCAATATTTCCAGCAAGGTCGCATATTTCCGGCAAGGTCGCCATATTTCCGAACATGGTCGCCATAAATCCGGAAAGGTCGCCAAATATCCGGCAAGGTCGACATATTTCCGGCATGGTCGGCACAAATCCGGCAAGGTCGCCACAATCCGGCAAGGTCGCCATGTTTCAGGCAAGGTCGCCATAAATCCGGCAAGGTCGCCACAAATCCCACAAGGTCGCCATATTTCCGGCAAGGTCGCCATATTCCCGGCAAGGTTGCCATAAATCCGGCCAGGTCGCCATATTTCCGGCAAGGTCGCCATAAATCCGGCAAGGTCGCCACAAATCCGGCGAGGTCGCCATATTTCCAGGAAGGTCGACAGAAACCCGGCGAGGTCCCCATATTTCCGGCAAGGTCGCCACAAATCCGGCAAGGTCGCCATATTTCCAGCAAGGTCGCCATAAATCCGGTAAGGTCGCCACACATCCGGCAATGTCGCCATATTTCCGGCAAGGTCGCCATAAATCCAGCAAGGTCGCCACAAATCCGGCGAGGTAGTCATATTTCCGGCAAGGTCGCCATAAATCCGGCAAGTTCACCACAAATCCGGCAAGTTCACCACAAATCCGGCGAGGTCGCCATGTTTCAGGCAAGGTCGCCATAAATCCGGCAAGATCGCCACAAATCCGGCGAGGTCGTCATATTTCCGGCAAGGTCGCCACAAATGCTGCAAGGTCACATAAATGCGGCGAGGTAGCCATAAATCCGGCAAGGTCGCCACAAATCCAGCGAGGTCGCCATATTCCCGGCAAGGTCGCCATGAATACGGCAAGGTCGCCATATTTCCGGCAAGGTCGCCACAATTCCGGCAAGGTCGCCACAAATCCGGCGAGGTCGCCATATTTCCGGCAAGGACGCCTCAAGTCCGGCAAGGTCGCCATAAACCCGGCAAGGTCGCCACAAATCCGGCGAGGTCGCCATATTTCCGGCAAGGTCGCCACAAATCCGGCAAGGTCGTCATAAATCCGGCAAGGTCGCCACAAATCCGGCAATGTCGCCATATTTCCGACAAAGTCGCCATAAATCCGGCAAGGTAGCCACAAATACGGCAAGGTTCCCATATTTCCAGCAAGGTCGCAATATTTCCGGCAAGGTCGCCATATTGCCGACATGGTCGCCCTAAATCCGGAAAGGTCGCCGAAAATCCGGCAAGGTCGACATATTTCCGGCAAGGTCGGCACAAATCCGGCAAGGTCGCCACAAATCCGGCAACGTCGACATATTTCCGGCAAGGTCGCCATAAATCCGGCAAGGTCGCCACAAATCCCACAAGGTCGCCATAAAACCGGCGAGATCGCCATATTTCCGGCAAGGTCGCCACAATTCCGGCAAGGTCGCCACAAATCCGGCGAGGTCGCCATATTTCCGGCAAGGTCGCCTCAAATCCGGCAAGGTCGCCACAAATCCGGCGAAGTCGCCATATTTTCGGCAAGGTCGTCATGAATCCGGCAAGGTCGCCACAAATGCGGCGAGGTCGCCATATTTCCGGCAAGGTCGCCATAAATCCGGCAAGGTCGCCATATTTCAGGCAAGGTCGCCATAAATCCGGCAAGGTCGTCATAAATCCGGCAAGGTCGACAGAAATCCGGCGAGGTCACCATATTTCCGGCAAGTTCGCCACAAATCCGGCAAGTTCGCCATAAATCCGGCAAGGTCGCCACAAATCCGGCAAGGTCGCCATATTTCCAGCAAGGTCGCCATAAATCCGGTAAGGTCGCCACACATCCGGCAATGTCGCCATATTTCCGGCAAGGTCGCCATAAATCCAGCAAAGTCGCCACAAATCCGGTGAGGTATTCATATTTCCGGCAAGGTCGCCATAAATCCGGCAAGTTCACCACAAATCCGGCGAGGTCGCCATATTTCAGGCAAGGTCGCCATAAATCCGGCAAGTTCGCCACAAATCCGGCGAGGTCGCCATATTTCCGGCAAGGTCGCCACAAATCCGGCAAGGTCGTCATAAATCCGGCAAGGTCGCCACACATCCGGCGAGCTCGCCATATTTCCGGCAAGGTTGCCATAAATCCGGCAAGGTCGCGACAAATACGGCAATGTCCCCATATTTCCAGCAATGTCGTAATATTTCCGGCAAGGTCGCCACAAATCCGGCAAGGTCGCCATATTTCCGACAAGGTCGCCATAAATCCGGCAAGGTCGCCACAAATCCGGCAAGGTCGCTATATGTCCGGCAAGGTCGCCACAAATCCGGCAAGGTCCCCATATTTCCAGCAAGGTCGCAATATTTCCGGCAAGGTCGCCACAAATCCGGCAAGGTCGCCATATTTCCGGCAAGGTCGCCATAAACCCGGCAAGGTCGCCACAAATCCGGCGAGATCGCCATATTTCCGGCAAGGTCGCCACAAATCCGGCAAGGTCGTCATAAATCCGGTAAGGTCGCTATATTTACGGCAAGGTCGCCACAAATCCGGTAAGGTCGCTATATTTACGGCAAGGTCGCCATATTTCCGGCAAGGTCGCCACAAATCCGGCAAGGTAGCCATATTTCCGACATGGTCGCCATAAATCCGGAAACATCGCCACAAATCCGGCAAGGTCGTCATAAATCCGGCAAGGTCGCCACAAATCCGGCAATGTCGCCATATTTTCCGACAAAGTCGCCATATTTCCGACAAAGTCGCCATAAATCCGGCACGGTAGCCACAAATACGGCAAGGTCCCAATATTTCCAGCAAGGTCGCAATATTTCCGGCAAGGTCGCCATATTTCCGACATGGTCGCCATAAATCCGGAAAGGTCGCCAAAAATCCGGCAAGGTCGACATATTTCCGGCATGGTCGGCACAAATCCGGCAAGGTCGCCACAAATCCGGCAAGGTCGCCATGTTTCAGGCAAGGTCGCCATAAATCCGGCAAGGTCGCCACAAATCCCACAAGGTCGCCATATTTCCGGCAAGGTCGCCATATTCCCGGCAAGGTTGCCATAAATACGGCCAGGTCGCCATATTTCCGGCAAGGTCGCCATAAATCCGGCAAGGTCGCCACAAATCCGGCGAGGTCGCCATATTTCCAGGAAGGTCGAGAGAAACCCGGCGAGGACCCATATTTCCGGCAAGTTCGCCACAAATCCGGCAAGTTCGCCATCAATCCGGCAAGGTCGCCACAAATCCGGCAAGGTCGCCATATTTCCAGCAAGGTCGCCATAAATCCGGTAAGGTCGCCACACATCCGGCAATGTCGCCATATTTCCGGCAAGGTCGCCATAAATGCAGCAAGGTCGCCACAAATCCGGCGAGGTAGTCATATTTCCGGCAAGGTCGCCATAAATCCGGCAAGGTCGCCACAAATCCCACAAGGTCGCCATATTTCCGGCAAGGTCGCCATATTTCCGGCAAGGTCGCCATATTTCCGGCAAGGTCGCCACAAATCCAGCAAGGTCGCCATATTTCCGTCAAGGTCGCCATAAATTCGGCAAGGTCGCCAGAAATCCGGCAAGGTCACATAAATGCGGCGAGGTAGCCATAAATCCGGCAAGGTCGCCACAAATCCAGCGAGGTCGCCATATTCCCGGCAAGGTCGCCATAAATCCGGCAAGGTCGCCATAAATACGGCAAGGTCGCCATAAAACCGGCGAGATCGCCATATTTCCGGCAAGGTCGCCACAATTCCGGCAAGGTCGCCACAAATCCGGCGAGGTCGCCATATTTCCGGCAAGGTCGCCTCAAATCCGGCAAGGTCGCCACAAATCCGGCGAAGTCGCCATATTTTCGGCAAGGTCGTCATGAATCCGGCAAGGTCGCCACAAATGCGGCGAGGTCGCCATATTTCCGGCAAGGTCGCCATAAATCCGGCAAGGTCGCCATATTTCAGGCAAGGTCGCCATAAATCCGGCAAGGTCGTCATAAATCCGGCAAGGTCGACAGAAATCCGGCGAGGTCACCATATTTCCGGCAAGTTCGCCACAAATCCGGCAAGTTCGCCATAAATCCGGCAAGGTCGCCACAAATCCGGCAAGGTCGCCATATTTCCAGCAAGGTCGCCATAAATCCGGTAAGGTCGCCACACATCCGGCATGTCGCCATATTTCCGGCAAGGTCGCCATAAATCCAGCAAAGTCGCCACAAATCCGGTGAGGTATTCATATTTCCGGCAAGGTCGCCATAAATCCGGCAAGTTCACCACAAATCCGGCGAGGTCGCCATATTTCAGGCAAGGTCGCCATAAATCCGGCAAGTTCGCCACAAATCCGGCGAGGTCGCCATATTTCCGGCAAGGTCGCCACAAATCCGGCAAGGTCGTCATAAATCCGGTAAGGTCGCCACACATCCGGCGAGCTCGCCATATTTCCGGCAAGGTTGCCATAAATCCGGCAAGGTCGCGACAAATACGGCAATGTCCCCATATTTCCAGCAATGTCGTAATATTTCCGGCAAGGTCGCCACAAATCCGGCAAGGTCGCCATATTTCCGACAAGGTCGCCATAAATCCGGCAAGGTCGCCACAAATCCGGCAAGGTCGCTATATGTCCGGCAAGGTCGCCACAAATCCGGCAAGGTCCCCATATTTCCAGCAAGGTCGCAATATTTCCGGCAAGGTCGCCACAAATCCGGCAAGGTCGCCATATTTCCGGCAAGGTCGCCATAAACCCGGCAAGGTCGCCACAAATCCGGCGAGATCGCCATATTTCCGGCAAGGTCGCCACAAATCCGGCAAGGTCGTCATAAATCCGGTAAGGTCGCTATATTTACGGCAAGGTCGCCACAAATCCGGTAAGGTCGCTATATTTACGGCAAGGTCGCCATATTTCCGGCAAGGTCGCCACAAATCCGGCAAGGTAGCCATATTTCCGACATGGTCGCCATAAATCCGGAAACATCGCCACAAATCCGGCAAGGTCGTCATAAATCCGGCAAGGTCGCCACAAATCCGGCAATGTCGCCATATTTTCCGACAAAGTTGCCATATTTCCGACAAAGTCGCCATAAATCCGGCACGGTAGCCACAAATACGGCAAGGTCCCAATATTTCCAGCAAGGTCGCAATATTTCCGGCAAGGTCGCCATATTTCCGACATGGTCGCCATAAATCCGGAAAGGTCGCCAAAAATCCGGCAAGGTCGACATATTTCCGGCATGGTCGGCACAAATCCGGCAAGGTCGCCACAAATCCGGCAAGGTCGCCATGTTTCAGGCAAGGTCGCCATAAATCCGGCAAGGTCGCCACAAATCCCACAAGGTCGCCATATTTCCGGCAAGGTCGCCATATTCCCGGCAAGGTTGCCATAAATACGGCCAGGTCGCCATATTTCCGGCAAGGTCGCCATAAATCCGGCAAGGTCGCCACAAATCCGGCGAGGTCGCCATATTTCCAGGAAGGTCGAGAGAAACCCGGCGAGGACCCATATTTCCGGCAAGTTCGCCACAAATCCGGCAAGTTCGCCATCAATCCGGCAAGGTCGCCACAAATCCGGCAAGGTCGCCATATTTCCAGCAAGGTCGCCATAAATCCGGTAAGGTCGCCACACATCCGGCAATGTCGCCATATTTCCGGCAAGGTCGCCATAAATGCAGCAAGGTCGCCACAAATCCGGCGAGGTAGTCATATTTCCGGCAAGGTCGCCATAAATCCGGCAAGTTCACCACAAATCCGGCAAGTTCACCACAAATCCGGCGAGGTCGCCATGTTTCAGGCAAGGTCGCCATAAATCCGGCAAGATCGCCACAAATCCGGCGAGGTCGCCATATTTCCGGCAAGGTCGCCACAAATGCTGCAAGGTCGTCATAAATCCGGCAAGGTCGCCTCAAATCCGGCAATGGCGCCATATTTCCGGAAAAGTCTCCATAAATCCGGCAAGGTCGCCACAAATACGGCAAGGTCCCCATATTTCCAGCATGGTCGCAATATATCCGGCAAGGTCGCCACAAACCCGGCAAGGTCGCCATATTTCCGGCAAGGTCGCCATAAATCAGGCAAGGTCGCCACAAATCCTGCAAGGTCGCCATATTTCCGGCAAGGTCGCCACATAAATCCGGCAAGGTCGCCACAAATCCGGTAAGGTCGCTATATTTACGGCAAGGTCGCCACAAATCCGGTAAGGTCGCTATATTTACGGCAAGGTCGCCATATTTCCGGCAAGGTCGCCACAAATCCGGCAAGGTAGCCATATTTCCGACATGGTCGCCATAAACCCGGAAACATCGCCACAAATCCGGCAACGTCGACATATTTGTGGCAAGGTCGCCATACATCCGGCAAGGTCGCCACAAATCCGGCGAGGTCGACACATTTTCGGCAAGGTCGCCATAAATCCGGCAAGGTCGCCACAAATTCGGCAAGGTCTCCATATTTCCAGCAAGGTCGCAATATTTCCGGCAAGGTCGCCACAAACCCGGCAAGGTCGCCATGTTTCCGGCAAAGTCGCCATAAATCCGGCAAGGTCGCCACAAATCCGGTAAGGTCGCTATATTTAAGGCAAGGTCGCCATATTTCCGGCAAGGCCGCCACAAATCCGGCAAGGTCGCCATATTTCCGACAAGGTCGCCATAAATCCTGAAAGATCGCCACAAATCCGGCAACGTCTAGTTTCTATATAATTATGGAGAGGGTCAGAACTGGACCTAGGGTTGAGATTTTTGTTTGGAGAAAGGCTAACTTTGAGGAGATGCGAAAGGATTTAAAAGGAGTGAATTGGGACATGTTGTTTTATGGGAAGGATGTAGAAGAAAAATGGAGGACTTTTAAGGGTGACATTTTAAGAGTACAGAATCTTTATGTCCCTGTTCGGTTGAAAGGAAATAGTAAAAAATGGAGAGAGCCATGGTTTTCAAGGGAAATTGGACACTTGGTTCGGAAAAAGAGAGAGATCTACAATAATTATAGGCAGCATGGAGTAAATGAGGTGCTTGAGGAATATAAAGAATGTAAAAAGAATATTAAGAAAGAAATTAGAAAAGCTAAAAGAAGATATGAGGTTGTTTTGGCAAGTAAGGTGAAAGTAAATCCAAAGGGTTTCTACAGCTATATTAATATCAAAACGATAACAAAGAATAAAATCGGTCCATTAGAGAGTCAGAGTGGACAGCTATCTGCAGAGCCAAAAGAGATGGGGGAGATATTGAACAATTTATTTTCTTCGGTATTCACGAAGGAGAAGGATATGGAATTATGTGAGGTAAGGGAAACGAGCAGAGTAGCAATGGAAACTGTGAGATTCAAAGAAGAGGAGGTGCGGACACTTTTGAAAAATATGAAAACGGATAAGTCTCCAGGTCCTGACAGGATATTCCCTAGGACATTGAGGGAAGTTAGTGTAGAAATAGCAGGGGCTATGACAGAAATATTTCAAATGTCATTAGAAACGGGAATAGTGCCGGAGGATTGGCGTACTGCGCATGTTGTTCCGTTGTTTAAAAAGGGTTCGAAGAGTAAACCTAGCAATTATAGACCTGTTAGTTTGACGTCAGTGGTGGGCAAATTAATGGAAAGGATACTTAAAGATAATATATATAAGCATCTGGATAAGCAGGGTCTGATTAGGAACAGTCAACATGGATTTGTGCCTGGAAGGTCGTGCTTGACTAATCTTCTTGAATTTTTCGAAGAGGTTACTAGGGAAATTGATGAGGGTAAAGCAGTGGATGTTGTCTATATGGACTTCAGTAAGGCCTTTGACAAGTTTCCTCGTGGAAGGTTGGTTAAGAAGATTCAATTGTTGGGTATTAATGGTGGAGTAGCAAGATGGATTCAACAGTGGCTGAATGGGAGATGCCACAGAGTAATGGTGGATGGCTGTATGTCAGGTTGGAGGCCGGTGACTAGTGGGGTGCCTCAGGGTCCACTGTTGTTTGTCATGTACATCAATGATCTGGATGATGGTGTGGAAAATTGGATTAGTAAGTATGCAGATGATACTAAGATAGGTGGTGTTGTGGATAATGAAGTAGATTTTCAAAGTCTACAGAGAGATTTAGGCCATTTGGAAGAGTGGGCTGAAAGATGGCAGATGGAATTTAATGCTGACAAATGTGAGGTGCTACATCTCGGCAGGACAAATCAAAATAGGACGTACACGGTAAATGGTAGCGAATTGAGGAATGCAGTTGAACAGAGGGATCTAGGAATAACTGTGCATAGTTCCCTGAAGGTGGAATCTCATGTAGATAGGGTGGTAAAGAAAGCTTTTGGTGTGCTGGCCTTTATAAATCAGAGCATTGAATATAGAAGTTGGGATGTAATGTTAAAATTGTACAAGGCATTGGTGAGGCCAATTCTGGAGTATGGAGTACAATTTTGGTCGCCTAATTATAGGAAGGATGTCAACAAAATAGAGAGAGTACAGAGGAGATTTACTAGAATGTTGCCTGGGTTTCAGCAACTAAGTTACAGAGAAAGGTTGAACAAGTTAGGTCTTTATTCTTTGGAGCGCAGAAGGTTAAGAGGGGTCTTGATAGAGGTCTTTAAAATTATGAGCGGGTTAGACAGAGTGGACGTGGATAAGCTTTTCCCATTGAGAGTAGGGAAGATTCAAACAAGGGGACATGACTTGAGAATTAAGGGACAGAAGTTTAGGGGGAACATTAGGGGGAACTTCCATACTCAGAGAGTGGTAGCTGTGTGGAATGAGCTTCCAGTGGAAGTGGTGGAGGCAGGTTCGATGTTATCCTTTAAAAATAGATTGGATGGGTATATGGACGGGAAAGGAATGGAGGGTTATGGTCTGAGTGCAGGTAGAAGGGACTAGGGGGAAGAATTTATTTTTAATTTAAAAAAATGTTCGGCACGGACTTGAAGGGCCGAGATGGCCTGTTTCCGTGCTGTTATGGTTATATGGTTATATGGTTATATGGTCTACATATTTGTGGCAAGGTCGCCATACATCCGGCAGGGTCGCCACAAATCCGGCGAGGTCGACATATTTTCGGCAAGGTCGCCATAAATCCGGCAAGGTCGCCACAAATCTAGCGAGGTCTCCATATTTCCGGCAAGGTCGCCATAAATCCGGCAAGGTCGCCACAAATCCGGCAAGGTCGCTATATTTCCGGCAAGGTCGCCATATTTCCGGCAAGGTCGCCACAAATCCGGCAAGGTCCCCATATTTCCAGCAAGGTCGCAATATTTCCGGCAAGGTCGCCACAAATCCGGCAAGGTCGCCATAGTTCCGGCAAGGTCGCCATAAACCCGGCAAGGTAGCCACAAATCCGGCGAGGTCGCCATATTTCCGGCAAGGTCGCCACAAATCCGGCAAGGTCGTCATAAATCCGGCAAGGTCGCCACAAATCTGGCAATGTCGCCATATTTCCGACAAAGTCGACATAAATCCGGCAAGGTAGCCACAAATACGGCAAGGTCCCCATATTTCCAGCAAGGTCGCAATATTTCCGGCAAGGTCGCCACAAATCCGGCAAGGTCGACATATTTCCGGCAAGGTCGGCACAAATCCGGCAAGGTCGCCACAAATCCGGCAAGGTCGCCATATTTCCGGCAAGGTCGCCATAAATCCGGCAAGGTCTCCACAAATCCCACAAGGTCGCCATATTTCCGGCAAGGTCGCCATATTTCCGGCAATGTAGCCACAAATCCAGCAAGGTCGCCATATTTCCGTCAAGGTCGCCATAAATTCGGCAAGGTCGCCACAAATCCGGCAAGGTTGCCATAAATCCGGCCAGGTCGCCATATTACCGGCAAGGTCGCCATATTTCCGGCAAGGTCGCCACAAATCCGGCAAGGTCGCCATAGTTCCGGCAAGGTCGCCATAAACCCGGCAAGGTCGCCACAAATCCGGCGAGGTCGCCATATTTCCGGCAAGGTCGCCACAAATCCGGCAAGGTCGTCATAAATCCGGCAAGGTCGCCACAAATCCGGCAATGTCGCCATATTTCCGACAAAGTCGCCATAAATCCGGCAAGGTAGCCACAAATACGGCAAGGTCCCCATATTCCCAGCAAGGTCGCAATATTTCCGGCAAGGTCGCCACAAATCCGGCAAGGTCGCCATATTTCCGACATGGTCGCCATAAATCCGGAAAGGTCGCAAAAAATCCGGCAAGGTCGACATATTTCCGGCAAGGTCGGCACAAATCCGGCAAGGTCGCCACAAATCCGGCAAGGTCGCCATATTTCCGGCAAGGTCGCCATAAATCCGGCAAGGTCGCCACTAATCCCACAAGGTCGCCATGCTTCCGGCAAGGTCGCCATATTTCCGGCAAGGTTGCCATAAATCCGGCCAGGTCGCCATATTTCCGGCAATGTCGCCATATTTCCGGCAAGGTCGCCACAAATCCAGCAAGGTCGCCATATTTCCGTCAAGGTCGCCATAAATTCGGCAAGGTCGCCACAAATCCGGCAAGGTTGCCATAAATCCGGCCAGATCGCCATATTTCAGGCAAGGTCGCCATATTTCCGGCAAGGTCGCCACACATCCAGCAAGGTCGCCATATTTCCGTCAAGGTCGTCATAAATTCGGCAAGGTCGCCACCAATCCGGTAAGGTCGCCATAAATCCGGCGAGGTAGCCATAAATCCGGCAAGGTCGCCACAAATTCAGCGAGCTCGCCATATTCCCGGCAAGATCGCCATAAATCCGGCAAGGTCGCCATAAATCCGGCAAGGTCGCCACAAATCCGGCGAGATCGCCATATTTCCGGCAAGGTCGCCACAATTCCGGCAAAGTCGCCACAAATCCGGCGAGGTCGCCATATTTCCGGCAAGGTCGTCAAAAATCCGGCAAGGTCGCCACAAATCCGGCGAGGTCGCTATATTTCCGGCAAGGTCGCCATAAATCCGGCAAGGTCGCCACAAATCCGGCGAGGTCGCCATAAATCCGCCAAGGTCGCCACAAATTCGGCAAGGTCACCATATTTCAGGCAAGGTCGCCATAAATCCGGCAAGGTCGTCATAAATCCGGCAAGGTCGACAGAAATCCGGCGAGGTCCCCATATTCCCGTCAAGTTCGCCACAAATCCGGCAAGTTCGCCATAAATCCGGCAAGGTCGCCACAAATCCGGCAAGGTCGCCATATTTCCAGCAAGGTCGCCATAAATCCGGCAAGGTCGCGACACATCCGGCGAGGTCGCCATATTTCCGGCAAGGTCGCCACAAATCCGGCAAGGTCGTCATAAATCCGGCAAGGTCGCCTCAAATCCGGCAATGGCGCCATATTTCCGGAAAAGTCTCCATAAATCCGGCAAGGTCGCCACAAATACGGCAAGGTCCCCATATTTCCAGCATGGTCGCAATATATTCGGCAAGGTCGCCACAAATCCGGCGAGGTCGCCATATTTCCGGCAAGGTCGCCTCAAATCCGGCAAGGTCGTCATAAATCCGGCAAGGTCGCCACAAATCCGGCAATGTCGCCATATTTCCGACAAAATCGCCATAAATCCGGCAAGGTAGCCACAAATACGGCAAGGTCCCAATATTTCCAGCAAGGTCGCAATATTTCCGGCAAGGTCGCCATATTTCCGGCAAGGTCGCCATATTTCCGGCAAGGTCGCCACAAATCCAGCAAGGTCGCCATATTTCCGTCAAGGTCGTCATAAATTCGGCAAGGTCGCCACCAATCCGGTAAGGTCGCCATAAATCCGGCGAGGTAGCCATAAATCCGGCAAGGTCGCCACAAATCCAGCGAGGTCGCCATATTCCCGGCAAGATCGCCATAAATCCGGCAAGGTCGCCATAAATCCGGCAAGGTCGCCACAAATCCGGCGAGATCGCCATATTTCCGGCAAGGTCGCCACAATTCCGGCAAGGTCGCCACAAATCCGGCGAGGTCGCCATATTTCCGGCAAGGTCGTCAAAAATCCGGCAAGGTCGCCACAAATCCGGCGAGGTCGCTATATTTCCGGCAAGGTCGTCATAAATCCGGCAAGGTCGACAGAAATCCGGCGAGGTCCCCATATTTCCGTCAAGTTCGCCACAAATCCGGCAAGTTCGCCATAAATCCGGCAAGGTCGCCACAAATCCGGCAAGGTCGCCATATTTCCACCAAGGTCGCCATAAATCCGGCAAGGTCGCGACACATCCGGCGAGGTCGCCATATTTCCGGCAAGGTCGCCACAAATCCGGCAAGGTCGTCATAAATCCGGCAAGGTCGCCTCAAATCCGGCAATGGCGCCATATTTCCGGGAAAGTCTCCATAAATCCGGCAAGGTCGCCACAAATACGGCAAGGTCCCCATATTTCCAGCATGGTCGCAATATATCCGGCAAGGTCGCCACAAATCCGGCGAGGTCGCCATATTTCCGGCAAGGTCGCCTCAAATCCGGCAAGGTCGCCACAAATCCGGCAATGTCGCCATATTTCCGACAAAGTCGCCATAAATCCGGCAAGGTAGCCACAAATACGGCAAGGTCCCAATATTTCCAGCAAGGTCGCAATATTTTCGGCAAGGTCGCCATATTTCCGACATGGTCGCCATAAATCCGGAAAGGACGCCAAAAATCCGGCAAGGTCGACATATTTCCGGCAAGGTCGGCACAAATCCGGCAAGGTCGCCACAAATCCGGCAAGGTCGCCATGTTTCAGGCAAGGTCGCCATAAATCCGGCAAGGTCGCCACAAATCCCAAAAGGTCGCCATATTTCCGGCAAGGTCGCCATATTCCCGGCAAGGTTGCCATAAATCCGGCCAGGTCGCCATAAATCCGGCAAGGTCGCCACAAATCCGGCGAGGTCGCCATAAATCCGGCAAGGTCGCCACAAATTCGGCAAGGTCACCATATTTCAGGCAAGGTCGCCATAAATCCGGCAAGGTCGTCATAAATCCGCCAAGGTCGACAGAAATCCGGCAAGGTCGCCATATTTCCAGCAAGGTCGCCATAAATCCGGCAAGGTCGCCACACATCCGGCGAGGTCGCCATATTTCCGGCAAGGTCGCCGCAAATCCAGCAAGGTCGCCATAAATCCGGTAAGGTCGCCACACATCCGGCAATGTCGCCATATTTCCGGCAATGTCGCCATAAATCCAGCAAGGTCGCCACAAATCCGGCGAGGTAGTCATATTTCCGCAAGGTCGCCATAAATCCGGCAAGTTCACCAAAAATCCGGCGAGGTCGCCATTTTTCAGGCAAGGTCGCCATAAATCCGGCAAGATCGCCACAAATCCGGCGAGGTCGCCATATTTCCGGCAAGGTCGCCACAAATCCGGCAAGGTCGTCATAAATCCGGCAAGGTCGCCGCAAATCCGGCAATGGCGCCATATTTCCGGAAAAGTCTCCATAAATCCGGCAAGGTCGCCACAAATACGGCAAGGTCCCCATATTTCCAGCATGGTCGCAATATATCCGGCAAGGTCGCCACAAATCCGGCAAGGTCGCCATATTTCCGGCAAGGTCGCCATAAATCAGGCAAGGTCGCCACAAATCCTGCAAGGTCGCCATATTTCCGGCAAGGTCGCCATATTTCCGGCAAGGTCGCCACAAATCCGGCAAGGACCCCATATTTCCAGCAAGGTCGCCACAAATCCGGTAAGGTCTCTATATTTACGGCAAGGTCGCCACAAATCCGATAAGGTCGCTATATTTACGGCAAGGTCGCCATATTTCCGGCAAGATCGCCACAAATCCGGCAAGGTCGACATATTTGTGGCAAGGTCGACATAATTTCGGCAAGGTCGCCATAAATCCGGCAAGGTCGCCACAAATCCGGCGTGGTCGACATATTTTCGGCAAGGTCGCCATAAATCCGGCAAGGTCGCCATAAATCCGGCAAGGTCTACATATTTCCAGCAAGGTCGCAATATTTCCGGCAAGGTCGCCACAAACCCGGCAAGGTCGCCATATTTCCGGCAAGGTCGCCATAAATCCGGCAAGGTCGCCACAAATCCGGTAAGGTCGCTATATTTAAGGCAATGTCGCCATATTTCCGGCAAGGTCGCCACAAATCCGGCAAGGTCGCCATATTTCCGACAAGGTCGCCATAAATCCTGAAAGATCGCCACAAATCCGGCAAGGTCGCCATGTTTCAGGCAAGGTCGCCATAAATCCGGCAAGGTCGCCACAAATCCCAAAAGGTCGCCATATTTCCGGCAAGGTCGCCATATTCCCGGCAAGGTTGCCATAAATCCGGCCAGGTCGCCATATTTCCGGCAAGGTCGCCATAAATCCGGCAAGGTCGCCACAAATCCGGCGAGGTCGCCATAAATCCGGCAAGGTCGCCACAAATTCGGCAAGGTCACCATATTTCAGGCAAGGTCGCCATAAATCCGGCAAGGTCGTCATAAATCCGCCAAGGTCGACAGAAATCCGGCAAGGTCGCCATATTTCCAGCAAGGTCGCCATAAATCCGGCAAGGTCGCCACACATCCGGCGAGGTCGCCATATTTCCGGCAAGGTCGCCGCAAATCCAGCAAGGTCGCCATAAATCCGGTAAGGTCGCCACACATCCGGCAATGTCGCCATATTTCCGGCAATGTCGCCATAAATCCAGCAAGGTCGCCACAAATCCGGCGAGGTAGTCATATTTCCGCAAGGTCGCCATAAATCCGGCAAGTTCACCAAAAATCCGGCGAGGTCGCCATTTTTCAGGCAAGGTCGCCATAAATCCGGCAAGATCGCCACAAATCCGGCGAGGTCGCCATATTTCCAGCAAGGTCGCCACAAATCCGGCAAGGTCGTCATAAATCCGGCAAGGTCGCCACAAATCCGGCAATGGCGCCATATTTCCGGAAAAGTCTCCATAAATCCGGCAAGGTCGCCACAAATACGGCAAGGTCCCCATATTTCCAGCATGGTCGCAATATATCCGGCAAGGTCGCCACAAATCCGGCAAGGTCGCCATATTTCCGGCAAGGTCGCCATAAATCAGGCAAGGTCGCCACAAATCCTGCAAGGTCGCCATATTTCCGGCAAGGTCGCCATATTTCCGGCAAGGTCGCCACAACTCCGGCAAGGACCCCATATTTCCAGCAAGGTCGCCACAAATCCGGTAAGGTCTCTATATTTACGGCAAGGTCGCCACAAATCCGATAAGGTCGCTATATTTACGGCAAGGTCGCCATATTTCCGGCAAGATCGCCACAAATCCGGCAAGGTCGACATATTTGTGGCAAGGTCGACATAATTTCGGCAAGGTCGCCATAAATCCGGCAAGGTCGCCACAAATCCGGCGTGGTCGACATATTTTCGGCAAGGTCGCCATAAATCCGGCAAGGTCGCCATAAATCCGGCAAGGTCTCCATATTTCCAGCAAGGTCGCAATATTTCCGGCAAGGTCGCCACAAACCCGGCAAGGTCGCCATATTTCCGGCAAGGTCGCCATAAATCCGGCAAGGTCGCCACAAATCCGGTAAGGTCGCTATATTTAAGGCAATGTCGCCATATTTCCGGCAAGGTCGCCACAAATCCGGCAAGGTCGCCATATTTCCGACAAGGTCGCCATAAATCCTGAAAGATCGCCACAAATCCGGCAACGTCGACATATTTGTGGCAAGGTCGCCATACATCCGGCCAGGTCGCCACAAATCCGGCGAGGTCGACATATTTTCGGCAAGATCGCCATAAATCCAGCAAGGTCGCCACAAATCTAGCGAGGTCTCCATATTTCCGGCAAGGTCGCCATAAATCCGGCAACGTCGCCACAAATCCGGCAAGGTCGCTATATTTCCGGCAAGGTCGCCATATTTCCGGCAAGGTCGCCACAAATCCGGCAAGGTCCCCATATTTCCAGCAAGGTCGCAATATTTCCGGCAAGGTGGCCACAAATCCGGCACGGTCGCCATATTTCCGGCAAGGTCGCCATAAATCCGGCAAGGTCGTCATAAATCCGGCAAGGTCGACAGAAATCCGGGGAGGTCGCCATATTTCCGGCAAGTTCGCCACAAATCCGGCAAGTTCGCCATAAATCCGGCAAGGTCGCCACAAATCCGGCAAGGTCGCCATATTTCCAGCAAGGTCGCCACAAATCCGGCAAGGTCGCCATATTTCCGGCAAGGTCGCCATAAATCCGGCAAGGTCGTCATAAATCCGGCAAGGTCGACAGAAATCCGGGGAGGTCCCCATATTTCCGGCAAGTTCGCCACAAATCCGGCAAGTTCGCCATAAATCCGGCAAGGTCGCCACAAATCCGGCAAGGTCGCCATATTTCCGGCAAGGACGCCACAAATCCGGCAAGGTCGTCATAAATCCGGCAAGGTCGCCTCAAACCCGGCAATGGCGCCATATTTCCGGAAAAGTCTCCATAAATCCGGCAAGATCGCCACAAATACGGCAAGGTCCCCATATTTCCAGCATGGTCGCAATATATCCGGCAAGGTCGCCACAAATCCGGCAAGGTCGCCATATTTCCGACAAGGTCGCCATAAATCCGGCAAGGTCGCCACAAATCGTGCAAGGTCGCTATATTTCCGGCAAGGTCGCCATGTTTCCGGCAAGGTCGCCACACATCCGGCAAAGTCCCCATATTTCCAGCAAGGTCGCAATATTTCCGGCAAGGTAGCCACAAACCCGGCAAGGTCGCCATATTTCCGGCAAGGTCGCCATAAATCCGGCAAGGTCGCCACAAATCCGTTAGGGTCGCTATATTTACGGCAAGATCGCCACAAATCCGGTAAGGTCGGTATATTTACGGCAAGGTCGCCATATTTCCGGCAAGGTCGCCACAAAGCCGGCAAGGTCCCCATATTTCCAGCAAGCTCGCAATATTTCCGGCAAGGTCGCCACAAATCCGGCAAGGTCGCCATATTTCCGGCAAGGTCGCCATAAATCCGGCAATGTCGTCATAAATCCGGCAAGGTCGATAGAAATCCGGGGAGGTCCCCATATTTCCGGCAAGTTCGCCACAAATCCGGCAAGTTCGCCATAAATCCGGCAAGGTCGCCACAAATCCGGCAAGGTCGCCATATTTCCAGCAAGGTCGCCATAAATCCGGCAAGGTCTCCACACATCCGGCGAGGTCGCCATATTTCCGGCAAGGTCGCCACAAATCCGGCAAGGTCGTCATAAATCCGGCAAGGTCGCCACAAATCCGGCAAGGTCGCCATATTTCCAGCAAGGTCGCCATAAATCTGGCAAGGACTCCACACATCAGGCGAGGTCGCCATATTTCCGGCAAGGTCGCCACAAATCCGGCCAGGTCGTCATAAATCCGGCAAGGTCGCCTCAAACCCGGCAATGGCGCCATATTTCCGGAAAAGTCTCCATAAATCCGGCAAGGTCGCCACAAATACGGCAAGGTCCCCATATTTCCAGC
>JAXLNO010005463.1:0-39015 GCA_038087875.1 Malacoraja senta | reverse complement strand
ACCCTCTGTGGCAGAGAGTTCCAGAGATTCACCACTCTCTGTGTGAAAAAAGTTCTTCTCATCTCGGTTTTAAAGGATTTCCCCCTTATCCTTAAGCTGTGACCCCTTGTCCTGGACTTCCCCAACATCGGGAGCAATCTTCCTGCATCTAGCCTGTCCAACCCCTTAAGAATTTTGTAAGTTTCTATAAGATCCCCTCTCAATCTCCTAAATTCTAGAGAGTATAAACCAAGTCTATCCAGTCTTTCTTCATAAGACAGTCCTGACATCCCAGGAATCAGTCTGGTGAACCTTCTCTGCACTCCCTCTATGGCAATAATGTCCTTCCTCAGATTTGGAGACCAAAACTGTACGCAATACTCCAGGTGTGGTCTCACCAAGACCCTGTACAACTGCAGTAGAACCTCCCTGCTCCTATACTCAAATCCTTTTGCTATGAAAGCTAACATACCATTCGCTTTCTTCACTGCCTGCTGCACCTGCATGCCTACTTTCAATGACTGGTGTACCATGACACCCAGGTCTCGCTGCATCTCCCCTTTTCCTAGTCGGCCACCATTTAGAAAATAGTCTGCTTTCCTGTTTTTGCCACCAAAATGGATAACCTCACATTTATCCACATTATACTGCATCTGCCAAACATTTGCCCACTCACCCAGCCTATCCAAGTCTCCTTGCAGTCTCCTAGCATCCTCCTCACAGCTAACACTGCCCCCCAGCTTAGTGTCATCCGCAAACTTGGAGATATTGCCTTCAATTCCCTCATCCAGGTCATTAATATATATTGTAAATAGCTGGGGTCCCAGCACTGAGCCTTGCGGTACCCCACTAGTCACTGCCTGCCATTGTGAAAAGGACCCGTTTACTCCTACTCTTTGCTTCCTGTTTGCCAGCCAGTTCTCTATCCACATCAATACTGAACCCCCAATGCCATGTGCTTTAAGTTTGTATACTAATCTCTTATGTGGGACCTTGTCGAAAGCCTTCTGGAAGTCCAGATACACCACATCCACTGGTTCTCCCCTATCCACGCTACTAGTTACATCCTCGAAAAATTCTATAAGATTCGTCAGACATGATTTACCTTTCGTAAATCCATGCTGACTTTGTCCAATGATTTCACCACTTTCCAAATGTGCTGCTATCCCATCTTTAATAACTGACTCTAGCAGTTTCCCCACTACCGATGTGAGACTAACTGGTCTGTAATTCCCCGTTTTCTCTCTCCCACCCTTCTTAAAAAGTGGGGTTACGTTTGCTATCCGCCAATCCTCAGGAACTCCTCCAGAATCTAAAGAATTTTGAAAGATTATTACTAATGCATCCACTATTTCTGGAGCTACTTCCTTAAGTACTCTGGGATGCAGCCTATCTGGCCCTGGGGATTTATCGGCCTTTAATCCATTCAATTTACCCAAAACCACTTCCCGACTAACCTGGATTTCACTCAATTCCTCCAACTCCTTTGACCCGTGGTCCCCTGCTATTTCCGGCAGATTATTTATGTCTTCCTTAGTGAAGATGGAACCAAAGTAATTATTCAATTGGTCCGCCATATCCTTGTTCCCCATGATCAACTCACCTGTTTCTGACTGCAAGGGACCTACATTTGTTTTAACTAATCTCTTTCTTTTTACATATTTATAAAAACTTTTGCAGTCAGTTTTTATGTTCCCTGCCAGTTTTCTTTCATAATCTATTTTTCCTTTCCTAATTAAGCCCTTTGTCCTCCTCTGCTGGTCTCTGAATTTCTCCCAGTCCTCTGGTATGCTGCTTTTTCTGGCTAATTTGTACGCATCATCTTTCGCTTTGATACCATCCCTGATTTCCCTTGTTATCCACGGATGCACTACTTTCCCTGATTTATTCTTTTGCCAAACTGGGATGAACATTTTTTGTAGTTCATCCATGCAGTCTTTAAATGTCTTCCATTGCATGTCCACCGTCAACCCTTTTAGAATTAATTGCCAGTCAATCATGGCCAATTCATGTCTCATACCCTCAAAGTTACCTTTCTTTAAGTTCAGAACCATTGTTTCTGAATTAACAATGTCACTCTCCATCCTAATGAAGAACTCAACCATATTATGGTCACTCTTGCCCAAGGGGGCACGTACAACAAGACTGCTAACTAACCCTTCCTCATTACTCAATACCCAGTCTAAAATAGCCTGCTCTCTCGTTGGTTCCTCTACATGTTGATTTAGATAACTATCCTGCATACATTCCAAGAAATCCTCTTCCTCAGCACCCCTGCCAATTTGATTCACCCAATCTATATGTAGATTGAAGTCACCCATTATAACTGTTTTGCCTTTGTCGCACGCATTTCTAATTTCCTGTTTGATACCATCTCCAACTTCACTACTACTGTTAGGTGGCCTGTACACAACACCCACCAGCGTTTTCTGCCCCTTAGTGTTTCGCAGCTCTACCCATACCGATTCCACATCCTCCAAGCTAATGTCCTTCCTTTCCACTGCGTTAATCTCCTCTCTAATCATCAATGCTACCCCACCTCCTTTTCCTTTCTCTCTATCCCTCCTGAATATTGAATATCCCTGGATGTTCAGCTCCCAGCCTTGGTCACCCTGGAGCCATGTCTCCGTGATCCCAACTATATCATAGTCATTAATAGCTATCTGCACATTCCACTCATCCACCTTATTACGAATGCTCCTTGCATTGAGACACAAAGCCTTCAGGCTTGTTTTTACAACACTCTTACCCTTATACAATTATGTTGAAAAGTGGCCCTTTTTGATTTTTGCCCTGGTTTTGAGTCATATCGTGGTGTTCCTCAGCGCCAATGAAAGATCTTTGTAAGAGTAGAAGACCAAAGACTAAAGCAGTTTATCCAAGCAAAGTGTCCCATCCATTCCTGCAATTGGAGCCAGTGCTAAATCAAAATAGCGGAGGATTTGCGCTAATTATCTGTGAGGCAGAGTTCTTCCTGGAACTCGAGCAGAAAGGAATTAAAAATAGCAGGTGTGGAGGATGTGAAATGGAAAGGGCAGCAGCATTGTGGTTCTGGGGAAGTAGCAGGGGAATTAGGCAGACAATGGCTTTCTTTATATCAACAGCACAATATTACAGCAGACATGCCAGTCCCATCTCAACCATGTCTCTCCTCGACTAAAACCGGCAAGCGTTTTAACTGTGCCCAAGGGCAAATCTCTTGCGACGCTGTATTTCTAAAAGTCTGAAATGTGCGCGGCAGTGAATTAGGAAGCAAGATGATCTTGTGGCTCCAATTTGTAATTTCCCCAAGAACTTCGTCAAGTCAAGTCACTTTTATCTCTATAGCACATTTAAAAAAACAACTCTCGTTGACCTTTACATTGGTGGAGATACTAACGTTATACAACAGTGGTTCATAGATTAAGTACATACATAAATACATACATATAGCCCTCACTCAGAGGACGTCAAGAAAGGCTTGAGAGTAAAGATGAGTTTTAAGTCTCGACTTAAAAGAGTCGATGGAGGGGGCAGTTCTGATGGGAAGGGGGATGCTGTTCCACAGTCTAGGAGCTGCAACCGCAAAGGCACGGTCGCCCCTGAGCTTATGCCTAGACGTTCAGTAACCCCAAGTCGGATAAAGCACTGCTCAAAGTTACAAGAACTCGTAGACTCGGTGAAAGCATTGTACCCACGATCGTGGTGTGAATTAATGATTAGACCAAGCAATGTGAAACCGTGAGAGTACTGGCTTCTCTTTAGTTACAGTAGCTAGACACAAAGTGCTGGAGCAACTCAGCGGCTCTGGAGAAATGAATCGGTAACGTTTCGGGTCGAGACCACATCTTCTCTTTAATCATTGCCTTAGGAGGGGGGCAGAACTAAAGGGCCTGTCCCACTTATGTGCCCTTGGCATGCAAATTACGCGACCTCGTGGTCGCGTTGAGCCGCGACGGTCCGCGAAGGTCGGGCGTGACTTCATTCGACCGCACAGCCGTCTGGAGCGCGTGACGTCATTTGAAGATGGACACAAAGCTGGAGTAACTCAGCGGGACAGGCAGCATCTCTGGAGAGAAGGAATGGGTGATGTTTCGGGTCGAGACTCTTCTTCAGTCTGAAAAGAAGGGTCTCGACCCGAAACGTCACCCATTGCTTCTCTCCAGAGACGCTGCCGGTCCCGCTGAGTTACTCCTGCATTGTGTGTCTATCTTCAATTTCCTCGGCCCCACTATGGGAGTAGGAATGGGGGCGGATCCGGACCGCAACGGCCGTGAGCCCGAGGCCGAGTTCGACGATCGTTTACCTGCGTCTGCTGCTGAAGGTGAGACGTTGCGTCGCGCCAGGGTCTTGGGCCTGTCCCACTTTGGGCCGTCAGTTCCACGACAGGCCGTTGGCGAGCGAAGATTTCGTTCACTACAAAAATTTTGGAGCCCCGCGCGATGTCGCGCACAACTACACACCCCTCCGCGCCTCTCAGTGGGACCGGCCCCGTGTGTCCACACGATGCCCGTGCGCCTCAACGCGACCACGAGGTCGCGTAATTTGCGTGCCAAGGACACGTAAGTGGGACAGGCCCTTAAGTCCACGAACTAATGGGAACCTGAGGCAGGAGATGAGAGATGACCAGGGTGGGTGGGCAGATCGCGACGACCTATGATGAGCGTTTGACGGCACTGGGCCGCTACTCGCTGGAGTTTAGAAGAATGAGGGGGGACCTTATTGGAACATACAGAGTAGTGAAAGGCTTGGATAGAGTGGATGTGGAGAGGATGTTTCCACTAGTGGAAGAGTCTAGGACTGGAGGAAGGAGATGAGGAGAAATTTCTTTAGTCAGAGGGTGGTGAATCTGTGGAATTCTTTGCCACAGAAGGCTGTGGAGGCCAAGTCAGTAGATGTTTTTAAGGCCGAGATAGATAGATTCTTGACTAGTGCGGGTGTCAGGGGTTATGGGGAGAAGGCAGGAGAATGGGGTTAGGAGGGAGAGATGGATCAGCCGTGATTGAATGGCAGAGTAGACGATGGGCCAAATGGCCTAATTCCCTATAACATGGTCCAATCTCATGCAGCTGTCGAGCAGAGTACCAAGGAAACAGGACCTTCTGCCCACCTTGCCCATTCCAACCGAGTTGGCATACGAAACGTCACAATTGCCTGCATTTGGCCCGCAGACCCTCCAAACCCTTCCAATGGAATACTCTGTAACATTGTCGGCGCCCTTCATGTGGCGACCCTTTGCATACCTTGTGAATGCAAAACAAAGAATTTCCCTGTGACTTGTCACATGTGTCGGAAGGAAGTGCAGATGCTGGCTGGTTTGCACCGAAGATAGACACAAAACGCTGGAGTAACTCAGCGGGTCAGGCAGCATTTGTGGAGAACACGGATAGGTGACGTTTCACAGAGTGCTGGAGTAACTCAGCGGGTCAGGCAGCATCTGTGGAGCGAAGGAAATGGGCAACCTTTCGGGCCGAAACCCTGAAGGAAATAGGCAACGTTTTGGGCCGAAACCCGGAAGGGTTTCGGGCCGAAACGTTGCCTATTTCCTTCGCTCCATAGATGCTGCCGGAACATGGATAGGTGACGTTTCACAGAGTGCTGGAGTAACTCAGCGGGTCAGGCAGCATCTGTGGAGAACATGGATAGGTGACGTTTCACAGAGTGCTGGAGTAACTCAGCGGGTCAGGCAGCATTTGTGGAGAACATGGATAGGTGACGTTTCACAGAGTGCTGGAGTAACTCAGCGGGTCAGGCAGCATCTGTGGAGAACATGGATAGGTGACGTTTCACAGAGTGCTGGAGTAACTCAGCGGGTCAGGCAGCATCTGTGGAGCGAAGGAAATGGGCAACTTTTCGGGCCGAAACCCTGAAGGAAATAGGCAACGTTTCGGGCCGAAACCCGAAGGGTTTCGGGCCGAAACGTTGCCTATTTCCTTCGCTCCATAGATGCTGCCGCACCCGCTGAGTTTTTCCAGAAATTTGGTCTACCTTATCATTTATAGTGTGGTTCCGTATAGCTTACAAAGCACAGAAGTACACTGTGCCAGAGTAACTCAGCGGGTCAGGCAGCATCTGTGGAGAACATGGATAGGTGATGTTTCACAGAGTGCTGGAGTAACTCAGCGGGTCAGGCAGCATTTGTGGAGAACATGGATAGGTGATGTTTCACAGAGTGCTGGAGTAACTCAGCGGGACAGGCAGCATCTGTGGAGAGAATTTGGGACTATTTGCTTCTTCCTCTAATAAAACAGGTCAAATGTTGTATTTTTTGAGAAGCGGCTGGATGAAAAACTGAATCAGTTGATCAGATAAAATGGTTAAAACCACAATTAAGATGGTTTCTTATTACATTTACAGGCAAATACCAAACATTATATTGTATCTGGTAATCGTGGTCGGATGATGCTGGAGAACAAGGATATTCCAAATCAAATCGAATTTTCATTATTAGAAATTTGATTGTGATAAAATGTGTTTTCCTCTCATGAATTATGGTTAGTGGATGTATTATTCGTCTTTCACAAGTCACCGCCTGTCCCACCGAGTCACTCCAGCTTTTTGTGTCTATCTTCGGTGCAAACCAGCATCTGCAGATCCTTCCTGCACAGCAGTATCTCTGGAGGTAGACACAAAGAGCTGGAGTAACTCAGCGGGACAGGTAGCATCTCCGGAGGGAAGGGGTGGGTGATCCTTCTTCAGACCCTTCAGATCCAGAAGGAACATCACCCATTCCTTCTCTCCCCAGATGCTGCCTGACTCGCTGAGTAACTCCAGCACTTTGAGTTCTTCACAAGGTTCCAGCACCTGCAGTTCCTTCCTACACTTATGTTATACCTACGCTCAGAAATGTAGTTTTGAAAGTTCCCGTTTTCCATAATTAATCACCCCTCATCCTTTTTTACATTTCAGCATTTCAGCACGCCATTATGGAAAAGGACGTCTAAAATTACATTGTAATGATAATTACAACCCCAAAGGTCTTAAAAGACCTTTCTCAGTCCATGTACGCCACGCTACTCCAATCCCAGTGAAGCACTGCGGCAGGGTTTAGTGAAGCAAGGCAGGAACACTTCCCCATTCATTCTACAGTCCAAGCTGCCAGGTACATAATTTACAGCTGAAATGTTTAATGTCCAGAAAACTAAAGAAACGCACTGGTGGGCAACAGAATTAAAAATCAATGGCTTGTGCCTTGCATGGACTCGTAATGAGATTTCCAAGACAGACACTGAGTGCTGGAGTAACTCAGCCCATGGGTCAGGCAGCATCTGTGGAGAACATGGATAGGTGACGTTTCACAGAGTGCTGGAGTAACTCAGCGGGTCAGGCAGCATCTGTGGAGAACATGGATAGGTGATGTTTCACAGAGTGCTGGAGTAACTCAGCGGGTCAGGCAGCATCTGTGGAGCGAAGGAAATGGGCAACCTTTCGGGCCAAAACCCTGAAGGAAATAGGCAACGTTTCGGGCCGAAACCCGGAAGGGTTTCAGGCCGAAACGTTGCCTATTTCCTTCGCTCCATAGATGCTGCCGGAACATGGATAGGTGACGTTTCACAGAGTGCTGGAGTAACTCAGCGGGTCAGGCAGCATCTGTGGAGAACATGGATAGGTGACGTTGCACAGAGTAACGCTGGAGTAACTCAGCGGGTCAGGCAGCATCTGTGGAGAACATGGATAGATGACGTTTCACAGAGTAACGCTGGAGTAACTCAGCGGGTCAGGCAGCATCTGTGGAGAACATGGATAGGTGACGTTTCACAGAGCGCTGGAGTAAAAAAATTATGATGGGCATAGATAAGGTGAGAGGGGGAAAGTTTAATGGATATGTCTGGGGCATGTTTTTCTTTACGTAGAGAGTGGTGGAGGGAGAGCTAGAGGACAGGAGGGGCGGGACAAATGTGAGCAAAAGGGAGGGGTCTCACAGGCAGATGGTTGGACAAAGGCCTGAGATGGAAAAAAAGACGTTGAATAAATAGATTGAAGAGTTGTGAACTATGAAGCAGGGGAAGGGATGTAGGAGGAAGGGAGGAGGGGAGGAGGGGGAAATAGGTGCTTGTCTCAGTGAAGGGGAGGAGAAGACAAGACAAGACGTGTTTTTTATTGTCATGTCCCGGACTGGACAATGAAATTCTTACTTGCTGCAGCGCAACAGAATATGTGAACATTGTACATAACGGGGGAGAGAAAAAAAGAAAAAGTTTAATAAATAACAACTGTAGTGCAATAATAATAGTCTTTTGCAGTTCAGAGCTCAGAGCTTATTTGAGTGTGGGAGAGAAAGGGGAGGGGGGTTGTTAGAGGTTACCTAAAATTGAAAAATTCAACCTTAATGCCATTGGGTTGTCCCAACTCTAAACTGCTCACCTAAGATGCTGCCTGACCCGCTGAGTTACTCCAGCACTCTGTGAAACGTCACCTATCCATGTTCTCCACAGATGCTGCCTGACCCCGCTGAGTTACTCCAGCACTCTGTGTCCACCGTTTTGTACAACCGTATAGATTGGCCTGGATCTTTATGCAGTGGGGTACCACAAGACTCAGTGCTGGGACCCCAGCTATTTACAATATATATTAATGATTTGGACGAGGGAATTGAATGCAACATCTCCAAGTTTGCGGATGACACGAAGCTGGGGGGGCAGTGTTAGCTGTGAGGAGGATGCTAGGAGGCTGCAAGGTGACTTAGATAGGTTGGGTGAGTGGGCAAATGCATGGCAGATGCAGTATAATGTGGATAAATGTGAGGTTATCCACTTTGGTGGCAAAAACAGGAAAGTAGACTATTATCTGAATGGTGGCCGATTAGGAAAAGGGGAGATGCAACGAGACCTGGGTGTCATGGTACACCAGTCATTGAAAGTAGGTATGCAGGTGCAGCAGGCAGTGAAGAAAGCGAATGGTATGTTAGCATTCATAGCAAAAGGATTTGAGTATAAGAGCAGGGAGGTTCTACTGCAGTTGTACAGGGTCTTGGTGAGGCCACACCTGGGCTATTGCGTACAGTTTTGGTCTCCAAATCTGAGGAAAGACATTCTTGCCATAGAGGGAGTACAGAGAAGGTTCACCAGACTGATTCCTGGGATGGCAGGACTTTCATATGAAGAAAGACTGGATAGACTCGGCTTGTACTCGCTAGAATTTAGAAGATTGAGGGGGGATCTTATAGAAACTTACAAAATTCTTAAGGGGTTGGACAGGCTAGATGCAGGAAGATTGTTCCCGATGTTGGGAAGTCCAGAACAAGGGGTCACAGTTTAAGGATAAGGGGGAAGTCTTTTAGGACCGAGATGAGAAAATACATTTTTCACACAGAGAGTGGTGAATCTGTGGAATTCTCTGCCACAGAAGGTAGTTGAGGCCAGTTCATTGGCTATATTTAAGAGGGAGTTAGATGTGGCCCTTGTGGCTAAAGGGATCAGGGGTTATGGAGAGAAGGCAGGTACGGGATACCGAGTTGGATGATCAGCCATGATCATATTGAATGGTGGTGCAGGCTCGAAGGGCCGAGTGGCCTACTCCTGCAGCTATTTTCTATGTTTCTATGTTTCTATGTTTCTATGCACATCTTCCGAGCGAGACTGCAACGTCAGTGGCTGACAAACGAACGGCCAATCCTGCCGCAGATGAAGCAGCTTGTAGATTTATGCCCTAGCGCCTTTTATACAAAGACTTCCCGTGATAATTAAAATTCAGAGTATCTGTGTTTAGTTTACAGAATGGTCTTTTTGACCTTATTTACTTATACAATCCTAAATCGAGCCAAGTAATGATTTCCCCCCACCCCCGCCTGCACCAACCTGCTGCTCCGCACGGTATCCCTACAACTCACCACAGAGCAGGTCTTTTATTTATTGTCTGACAGTAATAACCACTTTAGCACCAGCTTGTCAGGAGTTTGACAACAAGGAGGAGAATTATATTTAGATAATACATTCACCGCCGCCACCGCGCTGTAGCTGAGACCCGCTACACTGTACCGCAGTACAAAAAAAAGTCACCCTTAATTATCTGCTGCGTCGGTCTCTAGCTGCCCAAATTGTCAACAAAATTATGTTTAACATACTGTCTCCTAACGAGGCATTATCGGCTTGGATTTTGCAAGCCAAAAGATTCCTGAATGCAGTTCATTCAAAGTGTGCGTGCGCGGCACAGAATGCGGGGCCACTAAGTCTTTATCGTGATCTGTCAAAACAGCATTGAGAGCGTAGACAATAGACTGTAGGCTTCAGAGAACAACATCCAGGTGGAAGGGACTGCTTGGCTCGGAAGAAGGGTCTCGACCCGAAACATGTCTGCCTCAGAGGGCGGTGGAGGCCGGTTGTCTGGATACTTTCAAGAGAGAGCTAGATAGGGCTCTTAAAGACAGCGGAGTCAGGGGATATGGGGAGAAGGCAGGGACGGGGTACTGATTGGGGATGATCAGCCATGATCACATTGAATGGCGGTGCTGGCTCGAAGGGCCGAATGGCCTACTCCTGCACCTATTGCCTATTGTCTATTGGAGCCCCATTCCTTCTCAAGATTGAAAAATGAAATCTTCACTCAAAACTTGAATTCAGTACTGAGAGCAAATTTGGCCTTCATATCTGAGGAAGGATGTGCTGGCTGTGGAGAGGGTTCAGAGGAGGTTTACAAGAATGATTCCAGGAATGAGTGGGTTAGTGTATGATGTGCGTCTGACGGCACTGGGCCTGTACTCGCTGGAGTTTAGAAGGTTGAGGGGGGACCTCATTGAAACTTACAGAATAGTGAAAGGCCTGGATAGAGTGGATGTGGAGAGGATGTTTCCACTGGTGGGAGAGTCTAGGTCCAGAGGTCACAGCCTCAGAATTAAAGGCTCAGAATTAATATGTACGTTTGGGGTGAGATGGAAAAGATTTAATAGGAACCTGAGGGACAACTTTATCCAGCCAGAGGGTGGTGGGTATAATGGGCCTGTCCCACTTAGGTGATTTTTTATGCAACTACAGGCGACTAGTTTGTGGCCACATGTTCGCTGGTGGTCGCGGTGAGTCGTCTCCTCAGTCGCGCAAAAAGTCGTAGCGTCTTTTGGTTGCCACTAAATTTTCAACATGTTAAAAATTATTCGGCGACCGTG
The DNA here is from genome assembly GCA_038087875.1 of Malacoraja senta. Taxonomy (NCBI): domain Eukaryota; kingdom Metazoa; phylum Chordata; class Chondrichthyes; order Rajiformes; family Rajidae; genus Malacoraja; species Malacoraja senta. Next base: position 27,959 of record JAXLNO010005463.1, on the reverse strand, counting down.
TGTTTGACGCCAATGAGCATAGCTTGACGTCGGTGCTGTCGGAGGTTGTCACCAGGATGACGTAGGTTGTCGCCGGTTTTTCGGTGACCTGCTACGACCGTGACAGTCGGCGGCAGTTGCCGAAAAAAATCGGCAAGTGGGACAGGCCATGAGGAATGAGCTGCCAGATGAGGTTACTGAGGCAGGTTCCATAACAATACTTAAAAGGCATTTGGACAGGTTACGTGAAGAGGTAAACGGCGGCAAAACAAGGTGGAGCCCGCAGGTGCAAAAGTGCAAAAAGAATTTCACTCTGCTGTTGCATGTGTGACAAATAAAATACCATTGAACAGGGAAGATTCAGAGAGACATGGGCCATATACAGGCAGGTGAGGCTAGCATCATTGGGGCTCTGAGAAAGCAGGGTGACTTGGACAGGTTGGGTGAGTGGTCAGATGCTTGGCAGATGCAGTTCAATGTGGATAAGTGTGAGGTTATCCACTTTGGCAGCAAAAACAGGAAGGCAGATTACTATCTAAATGGTGTCAAGTTGGGAAAAGGGGATCTGGAGGTCCTTGTTCAATGTCAATGAAAGTAAGCATGCAGGTACAGCAGGCAGTGAAGAAAGTGAATGGCATGTTGGCCTTTATAACAAGAGGAGTTGAGTATAGGAGCAGAGAGGTCCTTCTGCAGTTGTACAGAGCCCTAGTGAGACCACACCTGGAGTATTGTGTGCAGTTTTGGTCCCCTAATTTGAGGAAGGACATTCTTGCTATTGAGGGAGTGCAGCATAGGTTTACAAGGTTAATTCCCGGGATGGCGGGACTGTGATATGCTGAGAGAATGGAGCGGCTGAGCTTGTACACTCTGGAGTTTAGAAGGATGAGAGGTTATCTTATTGAAACATATAAGATTATTAAGGGTTTGGACACGCTGGAGGCAGGAAACATGTTCCCGATGTTGGGGGAGTCCAGAACCAGGGGCCACAGTTTAAGAATAAAGGGCCTGTCCCACTTGGCCGCCATTTGCACGCCATTTATGCGACTTGGTAGCATGTGGGTAGCGTGTGGGTAGCGTGTGGGTAGCGCGGGACGGGGCGCTTGGAGTGGCGTGGAGGAGTGTGGAGTTGCGCACGGTATCGCGCAGCGCTCCAGGATTTCGTTCTGGACAAAATCTTCGCGCGCCACCAGCCTGTCGCGTAAATGACGGCCAGGTGGGGCAGGCTTTTAAGGGTTCAGCCATTTAGAACGGAGACGAGGAAACACTTTTTCTCACAGAGAGTGGTGAGTCTGTGGAATTCTCTGCCTCAGAGGGCGGTGGAGGCCGGTTCCCTGGATAGTTTCAAGAGAGAGCTAGATAGGGCTCTTAAAGATAGCGGAGTCAGGGGATATGGGGAGAAGGCAGGAACGGGGTACTGATTGTGGACGATCAGCCATGATCACATTGAATGGCGGTGCTGGCTCGAAGGGCCGAATGGCCTACTCCTGCACCTATTGTCTATTGGCAGCTTGGTTAGCATGGGCAAGGTATGGAGCCATCACACACAATCACAGCCCACAGGGGCTACGCTGAAGACACTCCGTGATTTACAACAAAGGTCAAATTAACATTCCTGCAACGAATTGTATTTTGCTTATCTAAACTGTTGAGAAAACATGCATTTTGCCACAATTATCTTTATATAAATAGTTAAGGATACTCTAAGGACAGAACTATTCATAGAACATTAGACATCACAATTAAAAATTGTTAATCTTGTCAAAGTACAGTGCATATTGGGTTAAATCACTAACATTTCAATTGACTTAGGGTTTATCTGCTGTTGGAAGGGAGCAGATGATTAATCCTCGACATTCTTTAGGGATTTGAAGAATATCAGCAATTAAATTAACGACTTCAAAGTTTATGTTATGAGATTCAAAAAATGAAAGACAAAGGCACTTTAATTTTTCACAAGTTGTTACCTGAATTATCGTCTTATTGCCTCCGTCTCTTCTCCTTCATTACAAAAACACACCCCATGGTATTCTGGAAGCCCTTTAATTTGCTGTATCACAGCAACTGTGCAAGAAATGTCACCCGAGATCCGAAAGTCATAAATCTTACTTTGAGCGTGTTCACGGTGAATAAATTGTCTTCCTCCGCCGAGCCCCAGTATTAATACCGCAAAACGCTGACAAATGTTTATATCCTTACAAACAACCTTATGATGTCGATCAAGCCCTTGGTCCGGAACGCCATTTATAATCTGTAGCAAGGAACTGCAGATGCGGGTTTAAACTGAAGATAGAGGCGAAGTGCTGGAGTAACTCGGCGGGACAGGCGGCATCTCTGGAGGAAGGCTAGGCATATTTACACAAAATATCTTCTCTCCATTGGACACGCTAGAGGCAGGAAACATGTTCCCGATGTTGGGGGAGCCCAGAACCAGGGGCCACACACAGTTTAAGAATAAGGGGTAAGCCATTTGGAACGGAGACGAGGAAACACTTTTCACAGAGAATTCCACAGAGAGTTGTGAGTCTGTGGAATTCTCTGCCTCAGAGGGCGATGGAGGCCGGTTCTCTGGATGCTTTCAAGAGAGAGCTAGATAGGGCTCTTAAAGATAGCGGAGTCAGGGGATACGGGGAGAAGGCAGGAACGGGGTACTGATTGGGATGATCAGCCATGATCACATTGAATGGCGGTGCTGGCTCGAAGGGCCAAATGGCCTACTCCTGCACCTATTGTCTATTGACTATTGAATGGGTGGCGTTTCGGGTTGAGGTCTCGACTAGAAACGTCACCCTTTCCTTCTCTCCAGAGATGCCGCGCGTTACTCCAGTATTTGTCAATCTACAAACCTGCACGTCTTTGGAGCGTGGGAGGAAACTGGAGCACCCGGAGAAAACCCACGCAGGTCACGGGGAGAACGTACAAACTCCGTACAGACAGTGCCCGTAGTCTCTGGCGCTGCGAAGAGTCTCAACCCGAAACGTTACCCATTCCCATCCTTCTCTCCAGCGATCCTGCCCGTCTCGCTGAGTTACTCCAGCATTTTGTGTCTATCTACCATTTATACTCCACTGGGCTCCAAACTCTGGGGAATCTAGGCATGTTTACACAAAATATCTTCTCGGGTATCAGTTGATATTTGGTTTTAGTTTTGGAGATACTGCGCGGAAGAAGGCCCTTCGGCCCACCAAGTCCGTGGACTGGTACAACATGAGACTGTTTCTCTGAACTAAACTCAACGTGCAGGATGTACAAAATAAATGATTGTGGAATTTGAAGATTCCCTCCCCGAGAGACTTGCATAAGTGGGATCATCATCTTGCTCGCACCAGTGCTGGTGGGAAGGCAGTGATGGTTCCGCTTAATAACTGATATGAAAAGGGAAATGAAAATGTCATTAAATTATTTTCAGAGCCAGGGCCCTGGAGTTACACCAGGTTTCTGAATGAACTTATAAATAGTTTCCATGATTTGGTCTGGGGCAATACATTGTCTTACGTAATAGATTCATGCCTGTGAAGTGTGATCTGCAAGTGGGCTTGAATATTGGAGTTATACAGATTCATGTCGAAACACTCCAGTCCTTCATTAGCTGAAGTCAGCGTAACTCGGAACTGTTTGATGGAAGATTTACTGGTGATATCCAGCGTTTCGTTCCTGCTCACAGTCTCGCTCTTTCAGTCTTTTACCACGACTATCTCATTTTTGTTTCTCTGAGAGACTGAAGAAGGGTCTCGACCCAAAACGTCACCCGTTCCTTCTCTCCAGAGATAATGCCTGTCCCGCTGAGTTACTCCAGCATTTTGTGTCTATCTTCGGTGTAAACCAGCATCTGCAGTTCCTTCATATTTCTGACCCTTTTTGAAATTCGGCACATAATCTGGATTTTTTTTAAAACGCAAATGGGTTAATTTTTATATATATACACACAAATACATATATATACATATATATATATATACATATATATATATATATATATATATATATATATATATATATATATATATATATATATATATATATATACACACACACACATATATATATATATACACACAAATACATATACACAAATATATACACACATATATATACACATACATATATATACACATATATACACATATATATATATATATACACATAAATATACACACACATATATATACACATATATATACACAAACATATATAATACACATATATATATATATATATACAGATACATATATATACACATTTACATATATATATACATACACACACACACACATCTGAGGCAACCATATATATTTGAGACAAGAATTATTGCAATGTTTAGTCATAGAGTGATACAGTGTGGAAACAGGCCCTTCAGCCCAACTTGCCCACAACGACCAACATGTCCCAGCTACACTAGTCCCACCTGCCTGCGCTTGGTCCATATCCCTCCAAACTTGTCCTATCCATGAACCAGTCTAACTGTTTCTTAAACGTTGGGATAGTCCCAGCCTCAACCATCTCCTCTGGCAGCTTGTTCCGTACACCCAACACTCTTTGTGTGAAAAAGTTACCCCTCAGATTCCTATTAAATCGTTTAAGAAAATATTTAGACAGGTTACATGGATAGGGCAGGTTTAGAGGAGTAAGGCAGGTGAGATTAGTGTAGATGGGACATGTTGGCCGAGGGGCCTATTTCCATGCTGTATGTGGGGAGACCCGGGTTTGATCCTGACTTTGGTGCTGTCTATGTGGAGTTTGCATGTTCTCCCTGTGAACATGTGGGATTCCTCCGGGTGCTCCGGTTTCTTCCCACGTCCAAAGACGTGCGGGTCTGTAGGTTAATCGGCCCTCTGTAAATTGCCCCCTACTGTGTATGGAGTGGATGAGAAAGGGGATAACATGGAACTAGTGCGAATGGTTGATCGATGGTCAGCGTGGACTCGGTGGGCCGAAGGGCCTGAATCCATGCTGTATCTCTGAACTAAACTAAACGAAAGGGGATGTGTTAAATTGCTCAGACCAGCTCACAGAATAAGGGTAAGCCTTCTAGAATGGAGATGAGGTAAAGCTTTTTCACACAGAGTCTGTGGAATTCTCTGCCTCAGAGGGCGGTGGAGGCCGGTTCTCTGGATGCTTTCAAGAGAGAGCTAGATAGGGCTCTTAAAGATAGCGGAGTCACGGGAGATGGGGAGAAAGCAGGAACGGGGTACTGATTGGGGATGATCAGCCATGATCACATTGACTGGCGGTGCTGGCTCGAGGGGCCGAATGGCCGACTCCTGCACCAATTGTCTATTGTCTACAACTTGGGGAACAACCATTCCTTCTGCTAAACACCAACAAAAAACCTCGGCCAACCAACATCAACAACGATTGTGAATGGCGGTTCGAACGAACCAAAGTCTTTGCAAACTTTTTCTCTTTTTAACAAAATAACCCGTCACCAGATCGCCCACTTTGGAGCATTTATCAATGTAGTTCTAAAAAACAAAACAACAAACGCATCAATCGTTTGTGAGTGCATCTCATTCCGTGGTTTCCCTGCAGGTGATATTGGCCAGGACTTTGTGTTTAAGAAGGAACTGCAGATGCTGGAATATCGAAGGGAGACAAAAGTGCTGGAGAAACTCAGCGGGTGCGGTAGCATCTATGGAGCGAAGGAAATAGGCGACGTTTCGGGCCGAAACCCTTGAAGGGTTTCGGCCCGAAACGTTGCCTATTTCCTTGAAGGGTTTCGGCCCGAAACGTTGCCTATTTCCTTCGCTCCATAGATGCTGCTGCACCCGCTGAGTTTCTCCAGCATTTTTGTCTACCTTGGCCAGGAGTTTGATGTGCAGGGTCGGAGTAGCGAGTAAAACGTTACGCCACGAGAGAGAGAGAGAGATACACAGCCCGTTATTAACAAAGCGATATTGATTTCCCCCAAAGTGGCAAAAAATCACTAATTTCATCTGGAACTTCAGCGAGGCTGGAAAACGCATTACATTTCCCCACCAACAGCATCTTTCATTAACACTGTTGTGTTTTGCTGTGCAGTCACTTTTATACGCTGGAACAAAGTGCTGGGCGCTAACTGATTTACAGAATCACTGCTGCCTGCGTATTGGATTTGGTGCACTGCTGTATCAAACGTCAAATATTGCAAAGTCTTGCAATTGAATAGTGCACTGCATAACATTATCAACCACACACATACATTGAAATATTATCTGGGCAGAACATCCATTCATATTGGAACCGGCAATTCTTCTGTTAAGGACTGTGCTTTCAGAGATTAGTTTTGTTTTAAATTACTGTAGTCTTAAATAATTCCTGCCCACCTTAAAAAGCATGTTAAAGATGAGGTCTGGGCTTATGTGAGTTTTTGCACCCGGTTCAGTATTCAAGGCAGCATGATTCAATGCAAGCACATTAATGCAAAGATCCAAGGTGGACAAAAATGCTGGAGAAACTCAGCGGGTCAGGCAGCATCTGTGGAGAACATGGATAGGTGACGTTTCACAGAGTGCTGGAGTAACTCAGCGGGTCAGGCAGCATCTGTGGAGAACATGGATAGGTGACGTTTCACAGAGTGCTGGAGTAACTCAGCGGGTCAGGCAGCATCTGTGGAGAACTTGGATAGGTGACGTTTCACAGAGTGCTGGAGTAACTCAGCGGGTCAGGCAGCATCTGTGGAGAACTTGGATAGGTGACGTTTCACAGAGTGCTGGAGTAACTCAGCGGGTCAGGCAGCATCTGTGGAGAACATGGATAGGTGACGTTTCACAGAGTGTGGAGTAACTCAGCGGGTCAGGCAGCATCTGTGGAGGGAATGGACAGATGACGGGACCTGTCTTCTGACTGACTCATACTATTGCACGGTTACAACAGATTGGACAAGCAGACTACTGAAAGCATTCGGCCTGCCGCTGACTTCACTCACCAAGGGCGGCACGGTGGCGCAGCGGTAGAGTTGCCGCCTTCCAGCGCCAGAGACCCGGGTTGGATCCTGACTACAGATCCTAGTGTATACGCAGTTTGTACATTCCCCCCTTGACCTGCGTGTGTTTTCTCCAGGTGCTCCGGCGTCCCCCCACACTCCAAAGACGGACAAGTGTGTAGGCATGGTCCCCAGTGTGTGTAGGATAGTGTTAGTGTGCGGGGATCGCCGGTCGGCACGGACTCAGTGGGCCGAAGGGCGTGTTTCTGCGCTGTATCTCTTAATTTCATGTTATTTTACTAACTCGGTTAAGGCACCTAGTGGGCATTTGTGGTAGTGCCCTGGAATGGTTCAGATCTTATCTGGCAGACAGAACTATGTGTGTACTTCAACTCCCCTCCCATTCCGTATCTGACCTCTCTGTCCTGGGTCTCCTCCATGGCCACAGCGAGCAACACCGTAAATTGGAGGAAATGCACCTCATATTCCGCTTGGGCAGTCTACATCCTGGTGGCCTGAACGTTGAATTCTCCCAATTCTGCTAGCCCTGGTTGTCCCCTCCCCTTCATCAGCCCTCTGGTTGTCTCCTCCCCTCCCCCAGCCCTCGGGCTCCTCCTCCGCCTTTTCCTTTTTTCCTTTCTTCTCCCCACCCCCTATCAGTCTGAAGAAGGGTTTCGGCCCGAAACGTTGCCTATTTCCTTCGCTCCATAGATGCTGCCGCACCCGCTGAGTTTCTCCAGCATTTTTGTGTACCTTCGATTTTCCAGCATCTGCAGTTCCTTCTTTAAAACTATGTGTGTAAGCCTTGCTGGTTTTGAATCCTCCTCCGCTCCTCTGTCATAAGGGGTTCCACAGGGCTCAATTTTAGGGCCCCTGCTTTTCTCACTGTACTTACTTCCACTGGGATCCATTCTTAGAAAGCAAGGCATCTCTTTTCATTGTTATGCTGATGATAGTCAGATCTATGTGCCGCTGAAGAAGAAAGATGCTTTCTCAGTCAAACCACTTCTGTTATGTCTTGGTGACATTAAATCCTGGATGGACCTAAACTTTTTAAATTTTAATGAAAAGAAAACAGAAGTGATAGTGTTTGGTCCCAATGGCCCCCGTGAACCTCCCCCTGTTGACTTGGGTCCCTTGGCACTGTATGTGAAGCCAACAGTTTTGAACTTGGGTTTTAAGATGGACAGTGATTTTAAATTAGATCGTCAAATAGGCGCGGTAGTTAAGTCCAGCTTCTTTCATTTAAGGCAGCTGGCAAAGGTGAAGCCCTTTCTTGAACGACAGCATTTTGAAACAGTAATCCATGCCTTCATCACGTCTCGGCTGGATTACTGTAACGCACTTTATTTTGGAGTTAGCCAATCATCCCTTGCACGTCTCCAGTTGGTTCAGAATGCTGCTGCTCGCCTTTTAACTGGAACACGTAAGAGGGAGCACATAACGCCTATTCTGGCCCCCCTCCCTCCACTGGCTGCCTGGGTACTTTAGAGTTCGTTTTAAGATTCTTTTATTTGTTTTTAAATCTTTAAATGGTCTCGCCCCGCCTTACCTCTCTCTCTGAGCTGCTTCATCCCTACGCTCCTGCTCGGTGCCTCAGGTCAGCTGATCAGCTGCTCCTGGAGGCACCGAGGTCTAAGTGGAAGCTCAGAGGGGATAGAGCCTTCTCTGTTGCTGCTCCGACATTATGGAACACTCTACCTTTGCACATTAGACAGGCCCCTTCACTGTCCATTTTCAAAACTAGTCTTAAAACCCTTTTCTATTCCTTGGCTTTTGACCCTGCGTGAGACTTTGCTCCTGTTTTAGTGTTTTTTATTGTTTTTACTGTCTTTTAATGTTTTTGTTGTTCTGTTTTATGTTTGTGATTGGTCATGTACAGCACTTTGTTTTGCAACGGTGGTTGTTTTTAAAGTACTCTCTAAATAAAGTTATTATTATTAATATTATTATAACTACGCAATGCTCTTGGAATGTGAGGATATTAGAATTCAGCACAAAGTTTCGTAATCTTGGATATCACGAAGCATTTTTATAATTCAGTGAATTATACATGAATCATTCCATTAGATCCTGATTGTTTCTTGAACTAACCCAGTTATAAAGATATTAGCCCCATAGTGGGTTAAGCTTGCCAGCGCAGAAAACACAATTTGTACTGTATTATATTTCAAATAACCAGCTAAATATGCAGCATCTGTGGAGGATTCTGTTTAATAAGTTCTCAGTGTTCACCCCTACAGTAGATTTTCAAAGTATGAGAATATTTGGAAATTCAAGTGTAAAAGTTTATAGTTTACAGTTATTTACAGTTTATAGTTATTTATTAAGTCCTCTTTTCTGAGATTTTTTAGTTTACAGATACAGCGCGGAAACAGGTCCTCAGGCCCACCGAGTCCGCGCCGACCACATTCACACTATCCCACACACACTGGGGACAATTTACACATTTACACCGAGCCAATTAACCTGCAAACCTGTGCGTCTTTGGAGTGCGGGAGGAAACCGAAGATCTCAGGGAAAACCCACGCGGGTCACGGGGAGAACGTACAAACTCCGTACGGACAGCGCCTGTGGTCGGGATCGAACCCGGGGTCTACACCGCTGCAAGAGCCGTAAGGCAGCAACTCTACCGCTGCGCCACCGCGCCGCCCAAGAACAAACGTTGTTGCTCTTCCCGAAAAGGTGCGAGTTAGGTGGACAGGGGGTTGCAGAAGGTAGACACAAACTGCTGGAGTAACTCAGCGGGACAGGCAGCATCTGCGTAGAGGAGGGATGGGCGATGTTTCGGGTCGAGACCCTTCTTCAGACTGATGTCAGGGTAGGGGGCGGGACAAAGATAGAATGTAGTCGGAGACAGTAAGACTAATGGGAGAACTGGGAAGGGGATGGCGAGGGAAAGCAAGGGCTATCTGAAGTTGGAGAAGTCAATGTTCATACCGCTGGGGTAGAAACTACCCAAGCGAAATGTGGGGTGAAGAAGGTGTTTGTCATGCTGGCCTTCATTGGGAAGCGTATTAAGTCATAAGGTGATAAGTGATAGGAGTGGAATTAGGCCATTCGGCCCATCAAGTCTACTCCGTCATTCATTCATGGCTGATCTATCTCTCTGGTCCTAAATCCATTCTCCTGCCTCTTCCCCATAATCTCTGACACTTGTACTAATCAAGAATCTATCCATCTATCTCTGCATTAAAAATATCCACTGACTTGGCCTCCACAGCCTTCCGTGGCAAAGAATTCCACAGATTCACCACCCTCTGACTAAAGAAAAGTTTCATCATCTCCTTCCTAAAGAACGTCCTTTAATTCGGAGACTATCACCTCTAGTCCTAGATTGTCCCACTGGTGGAAACATCTTCCCACGCAGTCACGGGGAGAACGCGCTGCCTGTAAGGAGTTTGTACGCTCTCCCCGTGACCACCGTGTGTTTTCTCCGGTGCTCCGGTTTCCTCCCACACTCCTAAGGCATACAGGTTTGTAGGTTGACACAAAATACTGGAGTAACTCAGCGGGACAGGCAGCATCTCTGGAGAGAAGGAATGGGTGACGTTTCAGGTCCACACCCTTCCTCAGATCTCGACTGAATTTCTGGTCTCGACCTGAAACATCACCCATTCCTTCTCTCCAGAGATGCTGCCTGTCCCGCTGAGTTACTCCAGCATTTTGTGTCTGTCTTTGAACGCATTCTCTTGTTCAGATTGCCAGAATCTCCCTTTAACCTGAGCCACTCTGTGTCTGACCTCTGGCCTCTGACACTTGTGATTTTGTTTTTAAAAAAAGCACAATTCCAGCAGAAACATTCCTCAACTCGACGAGTCCAAAATATGATTAAAACGTTGAAATCACAAGGATTGCAAAATGCTTCTGGGTCTTCTTTGGATGTAATATTTACAGTAGGGTACAGCAAGGAAACAGGCCCTTCGGCCCAGCGAGTCCGTGCCAACCATAAATCCCAGCAAACAGCTGACAATGGCCCGTTTCCTTGATCATTGTAACTTTTTTGCACTATCCTTTGCACACTAGGAACAACTTACAATTATACCAAGCCAATTAACCTACAAACCTGGGGTGTGCAGGAAGGAAATGCAGATGTTGGTTTAAACCGAAGATAGACACAAAATGCTGAAGTAATTCAGCAGGGCGTTCGGGTCGAGACCCTTCTTGAGACCGAGAGCCGCGGGAAAGGGAAAGGGAAAGGAGAGATATAGACGGTGATGTAGAGAGATATGGAACAAATGAATGAAAGAATGAAGGGCCTGTTTCTGCAATATATCTTGCCAAAACTAAAGTGTAAGTGCAAACAGAGACAGGCCAAAATGACGAGTCTCTCTTCCCATCCTGCGCTGCGCACCTCGTAAAAAAGTTACGCAACGTCAGGCAACGGAACACAAGGAAAGAGCCGCTGATTCACAAGGATTAATGCCGAGCCGCCGGACAAAACTGAAATCTGTTCAGCGCAACTCGTGGAGAGAAATAAAGGGATATCTGCGAATGATTGCAAACAGTGAGATCACCAAGGGATTCAGATAATGTCATTAAGTGGGAAGACAACACAGAGGCACAAATCCACTCGAAACCGCTCCTATTTGGTCAACATTCTCTATTCTCTCACCCTCCATAAAAACAAACCGAACCACTGCCCATATAATACCAAGCTCAGTCTGCTAGTACGATTCAATACGATACGATATAACTATGTATCCCAGGAGGGAAATTGGTCATAAAGTGGAATTCTCTGCCACAGAAGGCAGTGGAGGCCAATTCACTGGATGTATTCAAGAGAGAGTTAGATAGAGCTCTTAGGGCTAATGGAATCAAGGGATATGGGGAGAAGGCAGGAACGGGATACTGATTTTGGATGATCAGCCATGGTCATATTGAATGGCAGTGCTGGCTCAAAGGGCCGAATGGCCTACTCCTGCACCGATTTTCTATGTTTCTATATACACTCTCTCCTTTGTCACATTTCAGGGGAGTTATCTTCAGCACCATGGACAGATCACACAAAGCGGATCCATAAAACCAGTCATCGCAGCTGATTGTCCATCCATGACTGTGTTGCCAGTGGAGATTGCCCTATGTTTAGTTTAGTTTAGAGATACAGCGCGGAAACAGGCCCATCGGCCCACCGAGTCCGCGCCGACTATTGTCTACATCTTATTGCAAACATCGTACACAACATTATTGCTAACAAAATTCAAAGGTACAATGTGATATGGTAACAAATTGGCGTTAAATATCAATGTACAAGATCTCATCTACTGTCTTAATCCACTCTTCCTTTTCTAACAGCAACACTCAACTGCTGTGCACGGCACGATGGCGCAGCGGTAGAGTTGCTGCCTCACAGCGCCAGAGACCCGGGTTCGATCCCGACCACGGGTGCTGGTCTGTACGGAGTTTGTACATTCTCCCGTGATCTGCGTGGGTTTTCTCCGAGAAATGTATTCCCAGTGTGTGTAGGGTAGTGTTAATGTGCGGGGATCGCTGGTCGGCGCGGACTCGGTGGGCCGAAGGGCCGGTTTCCGCGCTGTGTCTCCAACCTAAAATAAACGTAGCTGCGGCAAGCGGGGGGAGTGCTGTTTAAAAAATCCACATGGTGCAAAGCCAAGGTGATACTGACACACACCACGATGAACAGCAAGGTTGGCGCTGTAATTAAGACGGCTAGTGTACGGTAAATTCTTTAAAAGAGGGGGCGAGAGGGTAAGAAGGGGGGGAGAGGGGGGAGAAGGGGGGAAGGGGGGGGGGAAGGAGTGGAGACAACTTTTAAGAAGCCAGAGATACACGGCTGTGAAGCTCGGCGGACATTTAACATTACCGGTCGGTTATCCTTGGTTCTGAAAACTACTGCTTACATTTTACTGCTTACAGCGCCAGAGACCCGGGTTCGATCCTGACCACGGGTGGTGTCTGTACGGAGTTTGTACGTTCTCCCCGTGACCTGCCTGGGTTTTCTCCGGATGCTCCGATTTCCTCCCAAGCTCCAAAGACGTGCAGGCTTGTAGGTTAATTGGCTCCGGTAAAATTGCCAATTGTCCCTGGGGTGTGTGGGATGGTGTTGGTGTACGGGGCTCGCTGGTCGACGCGGATTCGTTGGGCTGAAGGGCCTGTTTCCGTGCTGTATCTCCAAGCTGCAAATCTCTGCTCAGCAGGTCAAGCAGCATCTGTTAACACTGCAGATCAATGGCCCTTTCATTCACAATTGATGAGGAGAGGCAACTGCACCCCAGGGGACCGCACCAATTCTGTGATCTCATTAACAAAGTCAATCACAGTCAAACACAACCATCTTTTACAATTCCATGCTGCTTTCAAATATTAATCCGCACTTTTTTCCCCCCAACTAACTATTAATTTTAGCCCAGATCAATGTGTCGTTAGAGTTTCTCCCGGCACAGATGTTACGCCGTCTGGCAAGTACAACGCTTCTTTATTGATGATGGAGGGAAGACATTTGCAATCCTACATTGTTCTGGCATATCTAGGAGGGGTGCTCTGCGGGTAGAGGCATCTCAAACCTCCTGTAAACAATGATGTAACCTGTTAGCCTGCCACGCTGCACCTCCGACCAGTTGGTAAAGGATCTGAGCGGTATTTTAGGGGGGCATGATGTCCTAACTAGACTAGAGTTAGATTTAGCTCTTAGGGCTAACAGAATCAAGGGATATGGGGAGAAAGCAGGAATGGGATACTGATTTTGGATGATCAGCCACCATCATATTGAATGGCGGTGCTGGGCCGAATGGCCTACTCCTGCACCTATTGTCTATGTTAAGGTCTCATCAACAATGCACTAGAAGGAACAGCAGATGCTGGAAAATCAAAGGTGGACAAAAGTGCTGGAGAAACTCAGCGGGTGCAACAGCATCTATGGAGCGAAGGAAATAGGCAACGTTTTTCACGCTCTTTCCTTGACCCCCACTAGAAGGTATGGGTCAGGGAGACATGTACAGTACATCTGGATGGGAAATTAGACCTGGGAAAAAGTTTCTGATTGTCTCCCCTATCGTTGCTATAGTTTTCGTTTAGTTTAGAGATACAGCGCAGAAACAGGCCCTTCGGCCCACCGGGTCCGCGCCGACCAGCGATCCCCGCACATTAACGCCATCCTACACCCACTAGGGGCAATTTTTACATTTACCAAGCCAATCAAACTACAAACCTGCACGTCTTTGGAGTGCGGGAGGAAACCGAAGATCTCGGAGAAAACTCACGCAGGTCACGGGGAGAACGTGCAAACTCCGTACAGACGGCGCCCGTAGTCGGGATCGAACCCGGGTCTCCGGCGCTGCATTCGCGTAGGGCCGCAACTCTACCGCTGCATATATATTTTGACAGGAACATTATGAATAAAAAGCCCCTTTGACATGAGCTTACTCTCAATGCGATTACAGCACTGTTTTAAGGAAATACATCCAGAAAGCCTCCATTCGAATAGTAATCCTAATTGATTTGTTGATTTTACTTCCATGAGATCTCCCTCCAGGTATGTGCGGATATCACTGTAAACATTTGCAAAGTAATTAATAGCCCGGCTAATACCCCACTCCAAGTACCCAGCTATTTGTTGTTCCCTTATTGGGGAAGATCATCCTGCTAAACAGTACATTTGTCACTTATAATATAAATCAGAGCACCTTGCACTTCCCAGGCAGCTAATGGCAATGCTAATCCTATTAAATCCAGCTCATTAAATGATGCCACAGCAGCTGAAGGGAACTTGCTATGAGAATGAAATATGTTGTGTTAACAAAAGGCAGCCAGCATCATCAGAGACCCACACCACCCTGGCCACTCTCTCATCTCACTCCTGCTGTGGGGAAGAAGGTGCAGGAGCTTGAAAACCGTGACGTCCAGGTTCAGGAACAGCTTCTTCCCAACAACCTATGATGCTATGACTAACCGCTAGATCAGGGGTGGGCAACCTTGTTCTGCGTAGGGGCCAGGACGCATGTCTGTGAGCGAATGGCGGGCGGGCCACATCTATCACGTGTCCACATGGATCCCGCCCCCATCCCGCCCCGGATGGCAGGCATCAAATCACGTGTTCACAGAAGGTGGACAAAAATGCTGGAGAAACTCAGCGGGTGAGGCAGCCTCGTACAATCCTCACATGTCTCACCCACTGAGTTTCTCCAGCATTTTTGTCTACCTTCGATTTTTCCAGCATCTGCAGTTCTTTCTTAAACGTGTTCACAGAAGGTGCGTGGCCGTGCCGGCGGCTTTGCGCAGGATGCGGTACGGTCAGAGCTCAGCGCTCAGCGGGCCGGATGATTATGGGAAAACATGTTGCTGCAACTTAAAAAATATGACATTGTTCCGATCTACAAAGGCAGTAAGGATATGCACCTGGCCGACACACTCTCACGTGCACCCCGGAAGACCAGATGATGACTTTGTCGTAATGACTGTGTCTTTTATTCCCTCGTCCTGTATGGAGGACTTGGTTGCCCACACTGCTGCTGACAGTACCTTGCAGGCGCTCGCCTCCGTCATTAAGCGCGGCTGGCCAGACAAACACTGCAACGTTCCGCTGGCAGTCCGGCCTTTCTTTGCCGTCCGCAATGAGCTAGTGCTGCAGGAGGGCATTATTGTAAAAGGACACAAGGCTGTGGTCCCTGCTTCGCTGCACAGCAAGTATTTTAACGCTGTCCATGCAGGATAGGCGCTGAAGTTACCGTCCTACGGGCAACAAGCATGTTTTACTGGCCTGGCATGGCCGAATACATCACCAAGAATGTGGCATCCTGTGCAGTGTGCAACAGCTTGGCACCTCACCAACAAAAGCAACCACTTCTTTCACATCCGGTTCCTGCCCTCCCGTGGTCTACATTGGCAACTGACATATTTGAGTGGCATGGCAAGCAGTACCCGGTACTCGTCGATTCGTATACTGGATGGTTTGACATTGATTTTCTTAGCAGCCCCACTTCTCGCGGGGTGGTTTCTAAGCTTGCTCGCATATTTCAGTCCACGGAGCTCCGTGCAGACTGTTATCTGATAACGGCAGTGAATTTACCAGCCAACACTTCAAGGAGTTTGCTGCACGCTGGGGTTTTCGCCACATCACCAGCAGCCCTGAATATCCACAGTCGAATGGACTGGCTGAGCGGGCTGTCAAGAGTGCCAAACAGCTCATGGAACGTTCGTACAGAGCTAATTCTGACGTGTTCCTGGATCTACGCAACTTATGCAACATCTCCCAAGACACCATTTTGGGTTCACCTGCTCAACGTTTATTGTCGAGGCAGACCCAAGCCACGGTGCCTGTGGCCGGATCAGGCATTGATCCCACAGGTGGTTCCACCATCGGACGTCCAGTCCAGGTCACAACAAAAGCGTGAAATTCAACAACAGTGGTATGACAAAAACAAGTGGGCCGCTGCCACCATTAACCAAGGGGACAGGTGGTTCGTTTGCAAACTGACAAAGGCCATGACCGCATCGGTGTAATTTCTGGAACTGCTTCTGAGCCACGTTTATATCTGGTCAGTGCTGATGGCGGCACCTACAGGCGTAACAGACAACATATCCTGCCTGTGAATGAGCCAGCTCCACCTCCGTATTATCCAGACCGTACAAGTGTACTTCCGTCTGCGTCCAGCGGCATTAATCCGTCTGCGCCACAGTCCCCTGTTTCATCACCGGGAATTCTGGTTCAGTCTACCTCACCTGTGAAGCCACCCGCTCAGTCCCCGGTGCGGAAAAACGGAGATGGTCTTTATCGCACACGTGCTGGTCGTGTTTACAAGCCCACCGTGAAGTACCCGGGCTATGTTGGACTTTCCTCCAGCTTATTATCAATTACTATGCATGCCGTATTTAGTCAATGGTTTTGTACTGACATTGAATTCTTTAAGAGGGAGGATGTAGATCAGTGTCACTCATGTTATTGGTCTTACTTTGTAGCTACGCCCACTACTTTAACAGAAAGCCTCCTTGCATTTCTCTCTCACTTTTAGAGTAACGTGCTAAGATGATGTTGCCTATGCTGTAACATTAATAAAGTATTTGGACCTAAA
Organism: Malacoraja senta; assembly: GCA_038087875.1. NCBI lineage: Eukaryota > Metazoa > Chordata > Chondrichthyes > Rajiformes > Rajidae > Malacoraja > Malacoraja senta. The sequence goes on along the minus strand of JAXLNO010005463.1, from coordinate 11,054 downwards.
TCACAGTGTGTGGCTTTGGTTATTCCAACAGCAGAAGCTCAACATGCGGGCCGGATGATTTCGGGATATGGGCCGCATTTGGCCCGGGGACCACTATGACTAAGTCGCCGAAAAAAATCGCATTAGTGGGACAGGCCCTTAAAGCTACTTGATTGTAAAATGCATCCAAAAATGCACCAGTAGCCATCAATAAAAATGAAAGTGATTTTATTTCTCTTACAAATTTTTTTAAATTTTTTTTTAAACAAAACATTTTAACTTCTTAGGCATTAAATTGGTTCTGAATTGTTTTTAACACGTTAATAAGAATTTAATGACATTTCAAGAAGATAAGATTTATTGACAAAAAAGACAACTTGAAGAGATGTTATTTGAATCGAGTAAAATCGATGAAAATATCAGAGGAATGAATTGGTTGATCTTGGATTCTAAACTAGTTTGAAACGATGCCCAGCCTTACAATGCACAGGAAAAAATATTATGCCTGCAATGTTAAAATGGCTTTCATACAGAGGTTCCCTAGTCGTGGATAGACAAAAGTGCTGCAGAAACTCAGCGGGTGCAGCAGCATCTATGGAGCGAAGGAAATAGGCAACGTTTCGGGCCGAAACCCTGAAGGAAATAGGCGACGTTTCGGGCCGAAACCCTGAAGGAAATAGGCAACGTTTTGGGCCGAAACCCTGAAGGAAATAGGCAACGTTTCGGGCCGAAACCCTGAAGGAAATAGGCAACGTTTCGGGCCGAAACCCTGAAGGAAATAGGCAACGTTTCGGGCCGAAACCCGTTAGGGTTTCGGCCCGAAACGTTGCCTATTTCCTTCGCTCCATAGATGCTGCTGCACCCGCTGAGTTTCTCCAGCACTTTTGTCTACCTTCGATTTTCCAACATCTGCAGTTCCTTCTTAAACATATTCTCCAGTCATGGCTTCAGTTCAAGAGCAATTGTCATGGTGTTTACACCAAATTCGGTTAGGTTTATTGCCACGTGTACCAAGGTACAGTGAAAAGCTTTGTTGTTGCGTGCTAACCAGCCAGCGGAAAGACAATACATGATTACAATCGAGCCATTGTACAGTGTACAGATACGTAAGAGAATAGCGTTTAGTGCCAGGTAAAGCCAGCCAAGTCCGGGCTGATGACCAAGGGGGAAGGGGTGTAAGGGGAGGGGGGTGTGGGGGGTGAGAGCAGGGTGGGGGAGTTGTGATGCAAACAGCATCCTTGCTGTTTTGAGGAACCAATGTCTGTGTGGGTAACCCAGAGAGGGATACCTGATGTGTGCATCAGATTACAGATAGACACAGAGTGCTGGAGTAACTCAGCGGGTCAGGCAGCATCTGTGGAGAACATGGATAGGTGACGTTTCACAGAGTGCTGGAGTAACTCAGCGGGTCAGGCAGCATCTGTGGAGCGAAGGAAATGGGCAACCTTTTGGGCCGAAACCCTGAAGGAAATAGGCAACGTTTCAGGCCCAAACCCGGAAGGGTTTCGGGCCGAAACGTTGCCTATTTCCTTCGCTCCATAGATGCTGCCGGAACACGGATAGGTGACGTTTCACAGAGTGCTGGAGTAACTCAGCGGGTCAGGCAGCATCTGTGGAGAACATGAGTAAGAAGGAACTCCAGATGCTGGTGTAAACTGAAGATAGACAAATAACGCTGGAGTAACTCAGTGTGACAGGCAGCAGCATCTCTGGGGAGAAGAAATGGGCGACGTTTCGGGTCGAGACCCTTCTTCAGACTGAGAGGTTCACTTGGTCTCAGACAGTCTGAATGAGATAAAGATGAATCGCATTTTTAAGATTAACACAATCATTTCTCAAATTGGTTCATCGTAAATTGAGTTCGTTATATTAAAGGATAAAGTTGTTTGGTCTAATGAGCCATAGGCAATATAAATAAACATTATTGAATCCTGTATCCTATTGAATTACTTTGTTTATGTAATATAATCACTTTGTCTCTTCATAAAGAGACACATTTCTCAACACTTTCATGAAATGAATTCTGAAATACAGAATGTGTAGGAAGGAACTGCAGACGCTGGTTCACACCGCAGACAGACACAAAATGCTGGAGTAACTCAGCGGGACGGGCAGCATCTCTGGAGAGAAGGAACGGGTGACGTTTCGGGTCGAGACACTTCTTCAGACCACTTCCAGAAAATGCCAAAGACTTTTTGGTCACATTGAACAGCGGCAATGTCTTGCTCAAGGGTTGCACATTTCAGTTTCTAGACCATTTCCACAGAAGAGATTTGTTTCTATCAAGGGATATGGGGAGAAGGCAGGAACAGGGTATTGATTGGGGATGATCAGCCATGATCACAATGGATGGCGGTGCTGGCTCGAAGGGCCAAATGGCCTACTCCTGCACCTATTGTCTATGTTTCTATGTTTCTATGAATGTAGCATCTGTATGCTCAAGAGTCAAGACCAGAGTATTTAATCTACAGATGCACCAAAAAGGGAACAAACGAAACAGGTCTGTAAACACAGTGCTCGTGGATGAGATCATAAATGAAAAATAGTTCTATAAAATATTTAAAAATCCCTCGCGTTACCGAGATAGTTTGAAGTTTGTAATTTGTTGGTATTTGTAGTGTTCATCTGGGTAATCACTGTTGGGAAGAAGCTGATTAATAATAGAAGCGTCCTGACCCAAAACGTCACCTATCCATGTTCCCCACAGATGCTGCCTGACCCGCTGAGTTACTCCAGCGTTACTCTGTGAAACGTCACCTATCCATGTTCTCCACAGATGCTGCTTGACCCGCTGAGTTACTCCGGCACTCTGTGAAACGTCACCTATCCATGTTCTCCACAGATGCTGCCTGACCCGCTGAGTTACTCTGGCACAGTGTACTTCTGTGCTTTGTGAGCTATACGGAACCACACTATAAATGATAAGGTGGACCAAAATTCTGGAAAAACTCAGCGGGTGCGGCAGCATCTATGGAGCGAAGGAAATAGGCAACGTTTCGGCCCGAAACCCTTCCGGGTTTCGGCCCGAAACATTGCCTATTTCCTTCAGGGTTTCGGCCTGAAAGGTTGCCCATTTCCTTCGCTCCACAGATGCTGCTGCACCTGCTGAGTTACTCCAGCACTCTGTGAAACGTCACCTATCCATGTTCTCCACAGATGCTGCCTGACCCGCTGAGTTACTCCAGCACTCTGTGAAACGTCACCTATCCATGTTCTCCACAGATGCTGCCTGACCCGCTGAGTTACTCCAGCACTCTGTGAAACGTCACCTATCCATGTTCTCCACAGATGCTGCCTGACCCGCTGAGTTACTCCAGCACTCTGTGCCCAAATGTGACTATTGTTCAACAAGTTCACTTGCTGTAAAATAAGACACATTTAATAACTAATATTGTTTTATTTGACTAAATGCTGGCTTGATCTCCTGCCAAAAGCATTAATGAATACAAGTAGAAGAACTATTGAATTCGGATCATAATCGTTAAGCTGTTGAGTTCTGTTCTCACGCAGAGGAGCCAATGTGGATGAGCGACTATATAGATTTGCCATCAAGTAACTGGGTCATTGACTCCAGCATGACATCTGTGGTAAACGCAAATATGTAACAAGGGGTTGCCTTGGCAAGGATTTAATCACACTGGAACTTAACAAGATATTTGGGCAGAAAAACATATTTGCCGGTGCATAGGAGGACGAGGGTTTGATGGCGGCAGGGTGGAGCAGCGGGTGGAGCCGCTGAATCACAGCGCCAGAGACCCGGGTTCTCTCCTGACTACGGGTGCTGCCTGTACGGAGTTTGCACGTCATCCCTGTGATCGCCTGGGTTTTCTCCGGGTGCTCCGGTTTCCACCCACACGGTCACGGTGGCGCAGCGGTAGAGTTACTGCCTCACAGTGAATGCAGCGCCGGAGACCCGGGTTCCATCCCGACTACGGGCGCTGTCTGTGCGGAGTTTGCACGTTCTCCCCGTGACCTGCGTGGGTTTTCTCCGAGGTCTTCGGTTTCCTCCCGCACTCCAAAGACGTGCGGGTTTGGAGGATAATTGGTTTGGTAAATGTAAAAATTGTCCCTAGTGGGCGTGGGATAGCGTTAGTGTGCGGGGATCGCTGGTCGGCGCGGACACGGTGGGCCGAAGGATCTGTTTCCGCGCTGTATCTCTAAACTAAACTGAAATAAAACCTGGTGAATATTTATGCTGCATCTCAGTCAGCAGACCCATACATTTCAACGTGGCATGTACACAGCGAGCCCATTTCTGAATAATAGCCTCTCTCCTGATACTCAGTTTGAACTACAAGCCTGGTTGCGGAAATCAAACATATTTTTAAGGGATTATACGCAGCTTATGCATCATTCGAAACTGTCAAAGATTTAATTTATCAGACGTGGGCTTCCCATTCGTGACCTTGCTCGTCTCCGTGATCCACCTGAAAGACTGCATTTGGCATCCATCCGCAGGGTCCCTGGGGACGATGGGAGCACTGGGTTCTGCTCGTTGACAACTCTTACTCCAGCCTGAACTTCGGAACAAGATCGGGATGAAGAGAAGGCATGTGACACAGAATATAAGTCATCCTCGAAACAAGGAACTGCAGATGCCGGTTTACGCCAAAGGGCACAGAATGCTGGAGTAACTCGGCGGGTCAGGCAGCAGACTTCAGTGTGAAGTAGGGTCCCTGAATGTGGCGCCACAGGTTGATAGGGTGGTTTAGAAAGCTTGGGGGTACATTGGCTTTCATCAGTCAGGGTACTTTAGAGTGTAGAAGTTGTGACGTTCTGTTCCAGTTGTGCAGATGTTATCGAGGCCGCCTTTGGAGTATTGAGTACACTTTTGGCCACCCTGCTCGAGGAAGAATGACATTACACTGCGAAGAGTGCAAAGAAGATTGAAGAAGATGTCGCCAGGACTCGAGGGCCTGAGCTAGAAGGAGAAATTGGGAAACGAGGGCTTTATTCCTTGGGTGTCGCCTGTATGGTCGTCAGTCGTCTCCTCAGTCACCCAAAGAGTCGTAGAGTCTTTCTGGTCACCGCTGGGTTTTCAACACGTTGAAAATTTTCGGCGACCTGCGACGAACTATGACGGGTGCCGGCAGTCGCCGAAAAAGTCGGGTAAGTGGGACAGGGCCATTAGGAACCACACATGCCCTTATCGCTAGAAGTTCAAAATGTCAAGAGTAATAATGAAAGTGTGAATCATGAACCTGATGAAATCTGCATTTATACTACAAATGGTGGCGTCTCAGTGGAGGTGAAAGGAGTTTAGTTTAGGGATACAGTGCGGAAACAGGCCCTTCGGCCCACCGAGTCCGTGCCGACCGGCGATCACCCCGTACACTAGCACTATCCTACACACACACACACTAGGGACAATTTACAAATGTTACCGAAGCCAAAGTAACCTACAAACCTGCACGCCTTCGGAGTGTGGGAGGAAACCGGAGCACCCGGAGAAAACCCACGTGGTCACGGGGAGAAGGTACAAACTCCGTACAGACGGCGCCCGTAGTCAGGATCGAACCCGGGTCTCCGGCGCTGTGAGGCAGCAACTCTACCGCTGCGCCACCGTGCCGCCCCCTAATGTATCAGTACATTCCAAGTCACTATTGAAGGTCTCTTCAAGGGTCTCGACCCGAAACGTCGCCTACTCCTTATCTCCTACACCCATTGCATCACATATTCTCCATCCTGCCATCTGGGAAGAGGTACCGGAGCATTAGGTGCAAAACCAGCAGGATGCTCCTCAGCTTCTTCCCGCAGGTTATAAGACTGATAAACGGACTTTGCCCCCTGCCAAAGTATCGTGCACCAACCACCAACCTGGACACACTGCAGCAGAGCCACTGTCGTGCCGCTGCCGATTGGAACGCCTGTTGATGTTTAGTAGAGTAGAGTGTTCATTTGTTCATGATATATGTATTTATACTTCTATTTATTTTTTACTGCACACTGGAATGGACACTGGTTGAGGAACGTTTTTTTTGTTTCCCCTGGGTATGCGAATACTCAGGAAATGACAATAAAGATATACAATATACAATACAATCTCCATAGATGCTGCCTCACCCGCTGAGTTTTTCCAGCATTTCTTGTCTCATTACTATCCCCATTTCCAGTTGACTGCATCTTAAAATCCCCTATCATTTCAAACACAATACTCTCGAAAGGATGACGTAATGTGTGCGGTCGATTTGGTTCGCAGCCGTTGATGTAATCCTCTTTGCACCAATGTATTCGCCAAGAGAAGTTTAAGCCAGTGAAAGTCTGCTTGTAAAAAGTGCCGACTATGCAAAAAATAAACACTCACTCAGTCTCCAGCTCGCATGATACAAAAAGCTCTCCAGACTATCCATTATAGATGGGCTTCACATTTGAAAATGACAAGCACAATGTCAAATGCAGTCAATTGATCACTGAGCAATTATTATTGCAAATGATCCAGAACCTCAATGCAATCCTTAAGGGGAATTTAATGAAGCCGTAAGCACATCAATAATAATATCTTGTTTGTGTATCTCCTTTATTAACCTTCTTTATTTAAGCAAGTGCAGTATTTCTCAAATTTACAACATTTTACTTTCTTTATGATTTGCTTGCCAAATGAGCACAGACATCCATTTCTGTTTGAGCTGGTGTCCGCCCTTCACCTCAGCACGAGTCTCACCAACACCTTCCCAACCAACTCTTCACATATGTGTCATTTGCTGGTTTAAACCGAAGATAGACACAAAAAGCTGGAGTAACTCAGCGGGACGGGCAGCATCTCTGGTGAGAAGGAATGGGCGACGTTTCGGGTCGAAGAAGGGTCTCAACCCGAAACATCACCCATTCTTTCTCTCCAGAGATGCTGCCTGTCCCACTGAGTTACTCCAACATTTTGTGTCTATCTCAACTCTTCACATATTCCGTTACATAAAACGCCTCCAACTACAAGTCTTGTTGAGTGTTCTCTCCTTATTGACCGAAACAATTCTTCTGAAGAAGGGTTTTCGGCCAGAAACGTTGCCTATTTCCTTCGCTCCATAGATGCTGCCGCACCCGCTGAATTTCTCCGGCATTTTTGTCTACCTTCGATTTTCCAACATCTGCAGTTCCTTCTTGAACACTCTCCTTATTGACGCTCTCTGCGTAGACTGACGCAAAGTCATTAGAAGGCGAAGCGCAAGAGATCGGGAAGCCTTATTCAGCCCTGGTGGACTGGCAACAAAAATGCCAGCAAATCTAAATGCCGGAAATGTGAAGGAATGAATATCCAAAGTGTTCCCCAAATGGTGAGCATTGAGCTGCAAAGCTACAATGACCAAAGATATTTAGGTGCAGAAGTCTGCAAATGTTAGCCGACGGGTCAGGGGTTACGGGGAGACGGCAGGAGAATGGGGTTGAGAGAGAAAGATAGGTCGGCCATGATTGAATGGCGGAGTAGACTTGATGGGCCGAATGACTTAATTCTGCTCCAATAACTCGTGAACAATATATATGGGAATCTACAATGGGTTGATGCTGAGCACCAGTGTTACTTGGTCTGCAACGGCACGGCATTAAACAGTGGACGCACTGAGCTGAGGTACGAGTTGTGGAGCTCTGACTTTCCCCAGTGTCCATTCAAGGGGAAGACAGACACAAAAAGCTGGAGTAACTCAGCGGGACAGGCAGCATCTCTGGAGAGAAGGAATGGGTGACGTTTCGGGTCGAGACCCTTCTTCAGACTGAGAGTCAGGAGAGAAGGAAACAAGAGAGATATAGACGGTGATGTAGAGAGATATGGAATAAATGAATGAAAGAAATGCATTACAAAAATAACGATCATAAAGGAAACAGGCCATTGTCAGCTTTGTGTGGAAAAGTTACCCCTCAGATTCCTATTAAATCTTTCCCCTTCACTGTAAACCTGTGTCCTCTGGTCCTCGGTTCCTTTGCTCTGGGCAAGAGACTCTGTGCATCTACCCGATCCTCTGACCTATGTCCTCTGGAACCTACATCCTCTGAGGTCCTCCAACCTCGGGTGCTGTCTGCGTGGAGTTTGCACGTTCTCCCTGTGACCATGTGTTTAAGAAAGAACTGCAGGTGCTGGAAAAATCGAAGGTAGACAAAAAATGCTGGAGAAACTCAGCGGGTGAGGCAGCATCTATGGAGCGAAGGAATGGGTGAGGGTTTCGGGTCGAGACCCTTCTGGAAACTCAGCGGGTGAGTCAGCATCTATGGAGCGAAGGAATAGGTGCTATAGATGCTGCCTCACCAGCTGAGTTCCTCCAGCATTTTTATCTACCTCCCTGTGACCATGTGGGTTTTCTCCCGCACCCTAAATATCTACCGGCTTGTAGGTTCATTGGTCCTCGGGATGGAGCAGATGAAAACGGGTTATGGATGGTCAGCGTGCACTCAGTGGGCCAAAAGACCGGTTTACATGCTGTATCTCTAAGCTCCTCTTATTCCTTTACAAAGCTCCTAACGGGCTCCCCCCCCCCCCCCACCCCCACCCCCACCCCACCAAAATCAAAAATCTTCTAACCAACCATTCTACCTCCAGGTCCCTCAGGTCGGCCGACTTGGGGCTACTGACTATCCCGCGGTGTAGGTTTAAGCTCAGGGGTGACCGCGCTTTTGCGGTTGCGGCACCTAGACTGTGGAAAAGCATCCCGCTCCTCATCAGAACTACCCCCTCCATCGACTCCTTCAAGTCACGACTCAAAACCTATTTCTACTCCCAAGTGTTTTTGAGGCCCTCTGAGGGGACGCTGTAAACAGTTTATGTATGTATTGTTAGGTCTGTCTACCGTTGTATCAAATTAGTACCTGCACTGATGTGAAGCACTTTGGTCAACGTGAGTTAGGCAATAGACAATAGGTGCATGAGTAGGCCATTCGGCCCTTCGAGCCAGCACCACCATTCAATGCGATCATGGCTGATCATCCCCAATCAGTACCCCGTTCCTGCTTTCTCCCCATATCCCCCGACTCCACTATCTTCAAGAGCCCTATCTAGCTCTCTCTTGAAAGCATCCAGAGAACCGGCCTCCACCGCCATCTGAGGCAGAGAAATCCACAGACTCACCACTCTCTGTGAGAAAAAGTGTTTCCTCGTCTCCGTTCTAAATGGCTGACTCCTTATTCTTAAACTGTGGCCCCTGGTTCTGGACTCCCCCAACATCGGGAACACGTTTCCTGCCTCTAGCGTGTCCAAACCCTTAACAATCTTATGTGTTTCAATGAGATACCCTCTCATCCTTCTAAATTCCAGAGTGTACAAGCCCAGCCGTTCCATTCTCTCAGCATATGTCAGTCCCGCCATCCCGGGAATTAACCTTGTGAACCTACGTTGCCCTCCCTCAATAGCAAGAATGTCCTTCCTCAAATTAGGGGACCAAAACTGCACACAATACTCCAGGTGTGGTCTCACTAGGGCTCTGTACAACTGCAGAAGGACCTCTTTGCTCCTATACTCGACTTCTCTTGTTATAAAGGCCAACTTGCCATTTGCTTTCTGTTTTTAAACGTGCTGTACAAATAAATTAATTATTATTATTATATTATAAAAAATCCTTGAACATAAAATTGATTTTCAGCTACATGGCTTTGCAAGGAACAGACCAGTGGCTCAACATTTCTAAGATTCACCGGTCAATTATTTAGTTATTTTGGCTTATCAAAGGAAAAAAATGTATTGCTGAGAAGTGTGCGGTTATGTTCCATTTACAAATTCCTGGTACAAAGATTTATAAGCAAGAATCATGAGCCACTTGTCCGCTTAGTCCTGTAGAGCTCCTTCCTTACAGATGGCAAAGACATTTTCTGCAGCTGTACAACACTTTTCATTTCACATTCTCGTGGAGTTAGCAGTCACGCTGTCAGCGTTAGAGGAACTCGGAAACAAGTAAATACCTTCCTTCCGTGGCCACGAGGAACTCATTCATAAAAAGCTACAAACCTATTTAGTCCAATAGACAATAGACAATAGGGGCAGGAGTAGGCCATTTGGCCCTTCGAGCCAGCACCGCCATTCAATGTGATCATGGCTGATCATCCCCAATCAGTACCCCGTTCCTGCTTTCTCCCCATAATCCCCTGACTCCGCTATTTTTAAGAGCCCTATCTAGCTCTCTCTTGAAAGCATCCAGAGAACCTGCCTCCACCGCCCTCTGAGGCAGAGAATTCCACAGACTCACCACTCTCTGTGAGAAAAAGTGTTTCCTCGTCTCCGTTCTAAATGGCTTACCCCTTATTCTTAAACTGTGGCCCCTGGTTCTGGACTCCCCCAACATCGGGAACATGTTTCCTGCCTCTAGTGTGTCCAAGCCCTTAACAATCTTATATGTTTCAATGAGATCCCCTCTCATCCTTCTAAACTCCAGAGAGTACAAGCCCAGCTGCTCCATTCTCTCAGCATATGACAGTCCCTGGAATTAACCTTGTAAACCTACGCTGCACTCCCTCAATAGCAAGAATGTCCTTCCTCAAATTAGATCCAGTTTAGAGACTCAGCTCGGAAACAGGCCCTTCGGCCCACCGGGTCTGCGCCGACCAGCGATCCCCGCACACTAACACTTATTGGTTCTGGTTGATTACTGCGCAAACACCTCATCAGTGGTTATCTCGCGCAGGTCGGCGTGAGTAGAGTGGTGACTAAATTTTTGAAGGGGGCCTTTTGACCAAGTTGAGGAGATCAAGTCGCTCAATGTTTAAGAAGGAACTGCAGATGCTGGAAAATCGAAGGTAGACAAAAATGCTGGAGAAACTCAGCGGGTGAGGCAGCATCTATGGAGCGAAGGAATAGGTGATGTTTCGGGTCGAGACCCTTCTGGAAACTCAGCGGGTGAAGCAGCATCTATGGAGCGAAGGAATAGGTGACGTTTCGGGCCAAGACCCTTCCGGGTCTCGGCCCGAAACGTCACCTATTCCTTCGCTCCATAGATGCTGCCTCACCCGCTGAGTTTCTCCAGCATTTTTGTCTACCTTCTAGTCGTTCAATCCCCTTTTAAACGACTTAACATCGGGAGCAGAGCGTGCGTTGGGCGGTAACATCTTCCATTCCATTATCGTCCATGGGTAAAGGGAATATTGGGAGCAATGTTTTTTTTTAA
>JAXLNO010005462.1:0-76154 GCA_038087875.1 Malacoraja senta | reverse complement strand
GCCAATAGAGTCAAGTTCAAACAGGCTAGCCATTTTGAAGATATTGAAGTGAGAAATGGTAGTCCTGGAAAGCATGTTGAAACACCCAAGCACAGTTGAAAAGGTGTACAGAGCACTCATGACAATTCCTGTTAGCTTAGTTGCATCTGAAAGATGTTTGAGTGTTGCTGACCTCTTTGTCACAAAGTTGCGCACAAGTTGAGTGATGAAACTGTTGATATCATGTTTTTTGACTTCTTACCTCATGACAGTCTAAAGTAGGTTTACGTTTGAAAAATAAAGGTAAATTTGCCAAGAATGAATGAGTTTCAATTTGGAAATTGATTTTTGAATATTAATCATTTTAATCAGGGCAGAGTGATTAATGAGCACTTTTTCAAAATTAATCAGTTAATCAGAAAGCAACCCTACTTTGGAGACAGTAAACTCTGCAGCTATTATGCACTGGTGAAGGGAATATATATTCTGGGTGATAGATGGGGTGCCAGTCAAAGGGGCTGCTTTGTCCTGGATGGTTTTGAGTTGTTGACACGTCCGTCATCTCTGCAAACGAGGATTATTCCATCACAATCCTAACTTATACCTTGGAAAGGTCTTGAGGAGTCAGGAGGTGAATCATTCACTGCAGCTCCAGCTTTGGACGTGTGCATTTGAGGCCCAGCATAGCACATGGAGTGGAATTAGTCTAATTTTTGGTCAGTCAGGTTGAGCCTGATGGTACATCCAGACAGCTTCTCCTACCATCTGCACATATCCCCTCCCCTTAGCACCTTTTACCACTTGCACACATCTCCATGTAGAATTGTACAGAACATCAAGCGAGCACAGCAGACACAAGTTGGGCTGAAGGGCATGTTTCTGTGCTCTATAACTCCATTATAATGAAAGACAAAAGGAAATTACATAAATTTGGTTTCTGCTCATCTTATTGGTTTTTGCTCAAGGATGTGTTCAAAACTGCAGAGGATCAACAACCTCCTTAATACAGTAGCATACCCCCCCCCCCCCCCCCTCCCTGGATAAATGGTATGGATGCTGTTCTCTGGGATGATCCAAAGGTCAGGAAATACAGTGAAAGTGACCTTAACCTCTCAGAGCAGAATTGTTTTAGCTTGGCCCTCTGAAGATCATTGAGGTCAATTACTGGTGTGTATACATTACTGTGCAGAGAGCTGGCGTTAGCATCCTTACTGCTCATGGAGATGTGATGACGTGCCCATTTTCCACTCTTCCCTCTGAGCACATAAATGTCTTGTTGCACCAGTTCCTTCATTATACCATGTGGAACCATCCCAGATACATCCTTGGTAGGAGTTAGTTCATCCATATTGCTGTGATATAACTAAGTAACAAACTTCAGAGTGTCGTGCAGATATGTGCATCAATTGTGCGAGGAACGCTTTAAATTTCACAACTGCCTTGAATAGACTGGTGAGAAAGGTGCTTCCCTGCGAGTGAACGATAATGTTGCTAAAGTAGAAAATGCCGAAATAGAAAAACATGGACTAAATTCACCTGCCACTACTGTCATAATTTTGCATAGTGAATAGAACCATTCTGCATGCATTCTGTGAAGTAGTCAATGTGTGCTGGTGTGGATCACGGGTAAAAGCAGCTGGATCAAATTCCTGAACTGCACAAATCGTTTTGGTTTTTAGCTGCATTGTGTTGGAAAAGATGGCATTGCACAATTCAGCTTCTAGGCAATAGAGTTAATTTTATGAATTATACTGCTATTTAAGAGGCAGCTCATTATATAAACTTGTATTGTGATTCACTGGTTACAATTCTGTGTTGCAGTGTTTACTGGGACCTTGATATTCCAACCAATGCAGTAATTAAGGAGTGTGCTCCATTTGAGCTACTTCCGCCACACCCAGATGTTGAAATGCTACGAGCACAATTGACAGTAAAACTGAGACAACACTATCATGAGCTGTGTCAACAGAGAGAAGGTAATCCCTATATCTGGTAAGGATGCAGAAGTGTTCTCTTGCTGCTCCTCTTGATATGCCCCCCAAAAATGTGATATATGAATGAGATAAAAACACTTCAGCCTGTGGATTTTATTCCAGTGCAGGTTGGTTCATTTGCCTTCCTTTCAACTTGCCACTCAAATATGAATTAGGAGCAAGAGGTCGTCACTTAGCACTCAATCCTGCTTCACCATATAATGAGTTTGTGATTGATTTCATTGTTACTCTACCCAGCATTGTTGCCTACCTGAAGTAACCTATCACTGCTTTTCGTACCTACGTCTGCCTTAAAAATATTCAAAGACTGTGCTTCCACTGCTCTTTGAGGAGGAGAATTCAAAAGAATCTTGACCCTCTGTGAGGAGAAATGTAATCTCTATCTTCAAGAGTGACTCCTTATTTTAAAACAGAAACTCATGGTTCCAGATTTTCTCACAAGAGGAAAGATTTTCCCAAAGTCGATCCTGTCAAGACCCCCTATGAATCTTGTTCCAATACAATACCTTTTCACTGTACCAAACTTTAGTGGACACAACCAAATAAAGGATTAGGGGGCTTTTGATAGCCAGTGATTTTTTGGAACCCAAACAGTCTTTGAAGACCCTCAGGTATCTTTGCATCATCTGAATAAAAAATAGTACTCGAGACAATATTATTCCATGAAACCGATTAACTGTTCATTTATCTCTATTATGTGTTGATACTAGCTAAGCCACAATTGACTTTCTCAATACTGCAACAAATGCAATATTTCAGAACTGGTTGTTCAGACCTCTGTCCTGGCAGTATGAAAGGTGCAATATAAATGCAGGTCCCCTCTTTTCACTAACAGGGTTCTTGTAGGATAGCGTAAGGGAAGACCGCAGGATCTGGCTGAATTTTTGTTTTGTTTTGGATCATATTGTTTCTCAAGAAGGTTCTGACTGTTGCTAAAAATCAGACGCGACTTGGACCATGTCTTATGTGTCAGCCAAGACAGTGAATGCTGATTTGGGAAGAATTGTAGCCAAACTGTGAAGCCCATTAGTTTCCAAACATAACAACCATTATAGATTTTTTCAACAGCAGATTGGATGGCAGTTGGGGAAAAAGCATAAAACCTAGCCTCTAAGTTGAAGCTGGTTAAAATGTGTTGCTGGCAATCACACTGAAATTAATCAGCTCGCCACTGATTAAATCTGGCAGATATTTTCCTGTACCAAATTACTTTCAAAGCACATGTACTCCTCTGAATTTCAATTGTTTCATTGCCTACAGTGCCCTCCATAATGTTTGGGACAAAGACCCATCATGTATTTATTTGCCACTGTACTCCGCAATTTGAGATTTGTAATAGGAAAAATCACATGTGGTTTAAGTGCACATTGTCAGATTTTATTAAAGGCCATTTTTATACATTTTGGTTTTACCATGTAGAAATTACAGCTGTGTTTATATATAGTCTCCCTATTTCAGAGCGCCATAATGTTTGGAACACATGGCTTCACAGGTCTTTGTAATTGCTCAGGTGTGCTTAATGCAGGTATAAGAGAGCTCTGAGCACCTATTCTTTCCTCCAGTCTTTCCATCACCTTTGGAAACTTTTATTGCTGTTTATCAACATGAGGACCAAAGTTGTGCCAATGAAAGTAAAATAAGTCATTATGAGAGTGAGAAACAAGAATAAAGCTGTGCGAGACATCAGCCAAACCTTAGGCTTACCAAAATCAACTGTTTGGAACATAATTAAGTAGAAAGAGAGCACTGGTGAGCTTACTAATCGCAAAGGGACTGGCAGGCCAAGGAAAACCTCCACAGTAGACGACAGAATAATTCTCTCTATAATAAAGAAAAATCCCCAAATACCTATCACATCCTATCTGCTCAAGTTCAAACAAATGCTTCAAAACTCATTGGCCAGCGGTTCATTCTACAGCAAGACAATGATCCCAAACTTACCGCTAAAGCAACAAAGGAGTTTTTCAAAGCTAAAAAATTGTTAATTCTTGTGGCCAAGTCAATCACCCGATCTGAACCCAATTGAGCATGCCTTTTATATGCTGAAGAGAAAAGTGAAGGGGACTAGCCCCCAAAACAAGCATAAGCTAAAGATGGCTGCAATACAGGCCTGGCAGAGCATCACCAGAGAAGACACCCAGCAACTGGTGATGTCCATGAATCGCAGACTTCAAGCAGTCATTGCATGCAAAGATTATGCAACAAAATACCAAACATGACTACTTTCATTTACCTGATATTGCTGTGTCCCAAACATTATGGTGCTCTGAAAAGGGGGGACTATGTATAAACACTGCTGTAATTTCTACATGGTGAAACCAAAATGTATAAAAATGGACTTTATTAAAATCTGACAATGTGCACTTTAACCACATGTGATTTTTTTCTATTACAAATCTCAAATAAATAAATGATGGATCTTTGTCCCAAACATAGAGAGCACTGTATATAACAATCAATTTTATTTTTGTGGTTAAATGGTCCTATACTGGACTCGCTGGATGTCCCTATCCAGCTATCTAGCAAGTTAAACAATTAATCCAATAAAGACCCGGAGACACGAGATGTCGTTGATTCTTTACTGTATTCAACTGTGAAACTGTAACATACAAGCAGAAAGGGAAACCGCATATTTAGTAACGTTATACACTTGGTATAGAAACATAAACTATGATGCCGCCACTAAATACAGTGCTGTTATGTCAGAACCCAGCCAGGGTACATTAAACATTCTTAACTTTGTTAATAATAGCAATCCTGCGCAATAACGTTAGTAACATATAAAGATGCTGTTACACAAACATAATTACTCACAGACAATGCGTCTAACAAACTGGTGGGGTAGGATGACATTAGATTGTGCGCTTGGAATTACATTCTACACCATGTGGTACTCTCCCTGAACTGCACTTCCTGGATTATGATAACTTCCTGCCTAACAGGAAAGGTAACTCAAAGCTGTTGGAACCTGAATATCCAGCAGGTGGCATTAATACCTGTAAACAGAAAGTGGTCCAGCACACTCCCCGCCTGGGGTCTCCCAGACCCCATGCAAATTTCCCATTTAACCGCCAGAGTCCTCGGGAGACAGGAGGAGAACCACTTCGGTGATTGGGCGGACGTAGAGCTTCTGGCCTCCATCTTTGAAGATTCTGATTTCCACTTTCCGAACCTTCCCATCCTGACTTGGGAAAGCCTTTGAGATGATTGCCATGGGCCACTCATTTCTTCTGGCCTGTTTGTCCTTCAGGAGGACGATGTCTCCTTCTTTAAGATTTTGCCTTGCGTCCAACCACTTGTGTCGGGTTTGCAGGGTAACGAGATACTCCCGACGCCATCTGCTCCAAAAGACTTCCGCTAGGCTCTGAACGCGCTTCCACTCTTCTTTGAGAAGAACTCCTTTCCCAAAGTCCGCCGGAGAGAAGTGAGTCTGTTATTAGCGTATTCTCGATTATTAGGCAAACGCTGCCTGGGTGACTGGAACGGCAGAGGTGCGACCCAGCTATTTGAGTTATCTTGGTAACATTGGTCATCCATAATCTGGAGAAACCTCAGGTCATCGAATGATGGTGCTAGGTCATTATCGCGGGCAGTACGATGGAAGACTGACTGCCCCAGGTTCTGTCCACATGTGGTCTCCCGTAGACTGGCCATGGACATCAACTCTGGATCGTCCTCACAAAGAGGCGAGTAAGTGAACTTCTCCTTCACCGTAACATGGCTCGTGCAGGGTGTGAGGTAGGTAGGTCGACCGTTTCCTAGAATGCAGGTCTTGTAGGTGTCCACTTGGGTAGGTCGATGTGCTCCACCAAGACATACATCGCCGACAACGACCCATCCCAAATCTAGCTTCTGGGCGAACGGGGCATTGTTGGGACCGTTAATTTGTTTCCTCACTTTATGCACTTGCAGAATATCTCTTCCCAATAGGAGCAGTATTTTGGCCTTTGGGTCCAGTGGAGGAATCACATTGGCAATGCATCTGAGATGGCTGTGGTGATGCGCAGCGTTGGGAGTGGGGATCTTGGCACGGTTGTTAGGCACTTGATTGCATTCTAGGAGTGGAGGAAGAGGGAGCAATGTCTTCCCATCCACAGACCACCATGTAACCGCAGGCTGCTCTACCTGCAGTCTGCTTAAGCCCGGCACATGTCCGCAGTGAATATGGCTTAAGATTTCCTTCGATCCCAAAGATATTGAAAAACTCGGATGTTGCAAGAGAGCGGTTGCTCTGTTCGTCTACGATGGTGTACATCCTGCGTGCCTCTTGGCGACGTCCTTCTGGATAGACAGAGATGAGACATATCTTAGCACATGCTCTCGCGCTGACCCCATCACCGCACACCTCTGTGCATCTGGAGGTGATCTCCTGGTTTACCGCTACCTCTTCCTCCCCGCCATGCTCAGATGCGGGGGGAGATGGCTCGGCCTGCCAGGGGGCTGGGCCTGGATGTAGAGCGGAGAGGTGTCTGTCGCTCTCGCACTCGGTACATCTCACTTCTGCTGTACAGTTCTTGGCGAAATGACTTGTGCAGGAGCAGCAGCGGAAACAAATGGAATGTTCCTTAAGGAAGTGTTTGCGGTCTTCCAGGCTCTTTTCTCTGAAGGCTCTGCACTTCTTTAATGGATGAATCTTGGCATGGATGGGGCACAGCTTCGATGGGTCGCTGGATTTGTGTGTCTCAGGAGTTGTTGGAGATGCTTGTGTCCTGTGGACGGAGACGAGGGTTTTACCATATCTCTCTATGTTGTCCCTCTGGACGATTGCTGGACGAGAGAAGCAAAGATTGAAGCTGGGATCCATTCTGGTTTATGCCTCCGTGCGGATAAAGTCAGCAAACATTTTAAATGGGGGGAAAGAGATGCAGTGGCGGCATTTATAATTGGATCCAAAGCCGGTCCACTTTTCCTGGATGTTGAGGAAGCTTCTCAACGATCGGTGCAACTCCCCTGGAGGTATCGAGGTAAGACAAACCAGGTAGATACCCGTCAACCTTTGCCGCTTCGATTTCTGACAGAAGGTCCCCGAGCTCACGTAGCTTGTATGGCTCTTTGATGGTGATCTTGGGAAAGTTCTCAAGCTTGGTAAAGAGGGCATGCTCAATAGACTCGGGTGAACCATAAGTTTCTTCGAGCCTCTGCCTAGCCATCTTCAAACCTGCTGTTGGATTCCTCATGTTGACAGCCTTAATTCTTGTTGCCTGCTCCGAGGATTCTTTTCCGAGCCATTTTACCAAAAGATCTAGCTCTTCTCCGGGTGAAAGGCCTAGGCCTGCTATGCCGTTTTCGAAGGAGGATCTCCAAGCCCAGTAATTCTCAGGCTTGTCATTAAAGGCCGTTAATCCTGTTGTAACGAGCTGGCTGCGGGCAAGGTATCTGGTGAGGTCCATGGTGGTGGGATTGATATCGTTGGTGGCTTGAGGAGAGTTGATAAAGCCGCTGTGCAGAAAGGTTGCCTTTGCCGTTCTATCCTCCAATTTAGGCTCCACGTTTCCTTGCACATTACTGGGATTGTGATGCCTATGAAATGAACTGGCCAGATTAGATTTGGTCTGATGAACGTGTGGCAATGGACAAAATAGTATGCTACCACTCTCAATATCATAATCGGTGGCATGTTGGCTTGACTTTATGCTGGCTTGCTCTATGACGTAGTCCAGAGTACGCTCGTGTTGGGTTTGAGGACGAACAGGGCTCGGTGATCTATTACGTGACCCTTGTTCTGCTAATAAACCTGCTTCTATGGTGTCGGCCTCTGCAATGGCTGCTTTCATCTCTCTTTCTTGCTGCAAGGCCTCTAAGGTCACCTGCATCCGCGCAGCCTCGACCTTCATATCTATCTCTCTCTGAGCGAATGCTGCTCTGGCTTCGGCTGCTTTTGCTTTAGCCCGTGCTTTAAGGGCCGCCATGCTGGCACTGGAACTCGCTGCAGAGCGGTAAGAACGAATGCTGGGAGACTTGGCTTCATTCTGTGAAGCGTTGTCTTGGTTGCTTGTTGCCATGGCGTTGAGGTGTGGACGGACAATGTGATGATGTGAGCCATCCTGTCGTACAGCTTGGTGTGGTGCTGTCTTTTCACTATACTGGACTCGCTGGATGTCCCTATCCAGCTATCTAGCAAGTTAAACAATTAATCCAATAAAGACCCGGAGACACGAGATGTCATTGATTCTTTACTGTATTCAACTGTGAAACTGTAACATACAAGCAGAAAGGGAAACTGCATATTTAGTAACGTTATACACTTGGTATAGAAACATAAACTATGATGCCGCCACTAAATACAGTGCTGTTATGTCAGAACCCAGCCAGGGTTCATGAAACATTCTTAACTTTGTTAATAATAGCAATCCTGCGCAATAACGTTAGTAACATAAAGATGCTGTTACACAAACATAATTACTCATAGACAATGCGTCTAACAAACTGGTGGGGTAGGATGGCATTAGATTGTGCGCTTGGAATTACATTCTACACCATGTGGTACTCTCCCTGAACTGGACTTCCTGGATTATGATAACTTCCTGCCTAACAGGAAAGGTAACTCAAAGCTGTAGGAACCTGAATATCCAGCAGGTGGCAATAATACCTGTAAACAGAAAGTGGTCCAGCACAGGTCCAATATATTCAGTAGTACAAATAGTGGACAAACTGAACCAAGGTTCCAGGCAAGATATCAATGTGACCTGTGGGTGCTATTTAACATCAATGTCTTTGCTCTGGCAGGGATTGATCCGCCTCGTGACTCATTTAATCGCTGGCTTTTGGAGCGCAAGGTGATCGACAAGGGCAAGGATCCTTTGCTGCCCAGTGATTGTGATCCTGTTGTATCTCCTTCCATGTTTCGAGAAGTAATGAATGATATTCCTATCAGGTAATGTTATATTTTATTTTGTAATGCAGACTGTAGACTTAGCCTGCGATTCTTATACTGAGACCCTTTGTTCCATATAAGACCTTAGAAAGTATTTTTCCATGTACCTATACATTCCCTTTTTCTAAACATCCCATGACAACCCCTCCCAAAACCAAGAACAAACTACCCTTCTCAAACTTGACCATATTGTCTCCAGGGGACAGGCAAGTATAAATAGATAAATATTTTTACTTGGGGAATTGATGGGCATCCATTAATGAAGAAAAGACTTTGAGATATGACTAACCACATAATTCACAATCTTGAAATTGACACAGTGAAATCAATGTAAATCTTTGATCTTTGCAGATTGTCTCGTATTAAGTACAGGGAAGAAGCCCGAAGATTACTTTTCAAATATGCAGAATCAGCAAAGTGGATGATTGAATCTAGGTTCGTTTATGAGAAAAATATTTATGTTGCTTCTGCTTGGGTTGTTTCCACCATCAGTATTCATGTATATTTTGAGATCTTCACGGTCCTGCTGATAAGACCTTTTCGATGTTCCAAGAATTAATATAAAGATAGATTTTGAGATTTTAAAATATCAGGAATTGGACTGACTCTTTCTGGGATGCTGTTGTGTTCCTTAATATCAACCCCAAATTCAAGTCAATGTAATTGGATGACAATGTAGTTAACATTGTCAGTAAATTTGCAGATGACACCAACATTGGTGGTATAGTAGACAGTGGGGAAGGAAATCTAAGTTTACAACTGGATCTAGATCAGTTGGAAGTAGGGCTGAGGAATGACAAATGGAATTTAACTCTGAAGATGTGAGGTGTTGCATTTTGGTGTCAAATTAAGGCAAGATCTGTAAATGAGTATAAATCAGTAAATGAAAGACCCCTGGGGAGTGTTGCAGAGAGAGATTTGGGAGTGAAGATGCATCGTTCCTTAAACGTATGGGGGTGGGGTGGGGGGGGGGCTGGTTTAGATGGATAGTGTGTTGAAGAAGAAATAATGATGCAACTGCACAAATTGTTGGGGAGACATCGCTTGGAGTACGATGTGCAATTACAAAAAAAGGGGCTACAATGCTGATGAATGATGAATTCCAGGATTTTGACTCGCCAATGATGAATAATGTTTCTTGGTTTGTATACTTTGTAACTTGGAAGTGAAGGTATTCCTGCACAACTGCTGTCCCTAACTTTAGGTGGGAAGTATCACAAGTTTAGGAAGGGCTGTCAGACCTTCATCAGAATTGGAAATTTACAACATTTCTTTTAGTTATTATGAAAGATTGTTGAACTGAAACCATAGCATTATTTGTAGCCTAAATTGGCAAAGTGTAAACTGGAAGTTATTACAATCTGGGAATTGCAAATTGCTGCAGTGCATTTTGTAGATGAAACACATTGTATGTATTGCTCACTAGTAGTGGAGGGAATGAATGATAGGATGGTGAATTGCTTGATATCTAAGCAGGCTGATTTACCCTGGATGATAGTCTTTTGAAACTTGTTGAAGTTGCATGTGTGCAAGTACCTGAAGGATGCTGCATCCTGGTGGATATTAGAGAAGCTTTTGTGGTCACTTACAGCTGGATATCCAGCCTCTTGCAAGGAGGCTGATCAAGTTATATTTTAAGTTGTTGTGTGTATGTGTTTGTATGTGTGGTGGTGGGGGGTGGGGTGCAGAATTGGTGCTATTAATGCTGGTAATTTCTAGTCTCTGTTGGGGTTTTGGATTATAGTTACCTCCAGTGAAAGTCTGTATACTTGATGAGCTATGAGAAGGAACGACTCTTTTTGCCTGATTTGTAAGTAATGATGTGAGGATCTATTTTCTCCTGCTCACTGTATGCTGCTTTCCCAGGAATGCTTCACCGGATATCAGGAAAACTGTGAAATGGAATGTTGAAGATACCTTCAATTGGCTACGAAAGGAGCCATCTGCGACAAAAGAAGACTATATGGTAAGGAAAAACGAAAAGAATAAAGGATGATTACAGAACAATGAAGTAATAGTTGCATTATTACTATGATAATACAGGTTGGGGATAATGAGGGTCATTACATTGTGAGCATTAATGAAATAATTAGATTGATAGAGGGTTGCCAGTGAGAAACAGGGGCCAAAAAAGTAGTATTTAAGGGAAAATTCCAGTCATGAAGGGATTAATGGGGTAATTGGAGAGCACAACTGCACAGTGAGTATAATATGAGATTGTGGATCCAGAGGTAGGAGATAGGAACTTAAAACTCACCGTGGCAAAATGGGAATTTAAATGAATTTAAATGAATTGAATAAAATCTTAAATAGCAATAATGATGAAACTATTGGATTATTGTAAAATCCTCTCTGGTTCTCTAAAGCCCAGTTATTTTCTTTCCGAAACCAATCAGCAGGAACAGATTCACAATAAATCAATTCATGATTCGAGATCCATCGCAGTGTGGTTGACTTTAAACTAATCTCTGAAATCGTCTGGAAAACCATTCAGTGCAATCAAATTTCTGTGACAGTTCAATAATAAGATAGGGTGGATAATCCGGGATCCATCTAGGCATCAAATATGAGGTGTGCAATGATATATTCCAATCATTTCTACAAAATGCTCTTCTCCAACACCTCCAGAATTCACTAAAAGTGGGGACACTCGAATATCATCAGGAAAAAATGACTGGGAATCCTCAACATTGTGTGCAGTTAATGAAAGTGTTATGAAATCAGGTCATGCAAAGGCACGGAAGATGCTGAGCATTACTTGAAAGAAGCACTAAGTGCAACAAGAGATGCCAAGCTTGAAGAGTGACGTTCCATGCATTACACCGTCCTCCAAGCCACAATATTCGAGATTAACATCGAACACCCTCTCCTGTATCCCTCACTGAAAGTCAGTAGAATTTGATCAGCCATTCTGCATTAATTTTGGTAGAACTCCATAGAAGCACTAAGACATGCAGAGGCTCTCACTGAAACAGAATTAATTGAGTTATCTAAGCAGTTTCATGAGATTTCATTGAGAAATTTGATTTAACTGTTTACTTTATGATTGCTTTTATACGTGTAATGTAGGAAAACGGACACTATGATAATCAGTGACTTTGGGAAGGTGAAGCAGGATCACTTGGTGTCATGCCTAGATAAGTTCTTCATGAACAGCTTTGCCATAAAGGCACCTCAACCTCTCGGTCCTCAGATATTTGCTAGTATCTTGGTGGAAAAGTTGTTTTTTGCTTTGCGAAGTATTGCAAGGCTTTTCCAGAGTTGTCCATGCATTGGAACCACATTGTCAACCTGTTACTGCTTTGTGACATATTGTATGTAAATTGCTGTAGAGAACATGTGATAAACATGTACATCATCCAGTTTGTCATTAGACACTCATTCCCAACCAGGTTTAACATTGTGGCTGGTAACCAGGATACTAGTATTGACCTGCATGATTCGTTGTATTTTGTTGCACACCAGCCAGACACTGAAGGAGTAGAATATCTCTCCCAAGTTATCTATGTGCAGTCAATGGCATCCAGTACTATGGGGAAACCTGCCATTTTAGCGGTCATGAGTTTTCTTCACCTGATGGAGTCTGCCAAGGAGAATGAAAACTAGTTGTCAAGTGTGGATGCTGATTATATCAACAGCTGCAGATGGAAGCAGGAATAATTTTTGCCACGTTCCAGGAATATGCTCCTTGCCCTGCACTGAGATTGTGGTTGCTTCTGCAGCAGCTGATAAAGGACACTTTATTCAAGTACAGATGTCTGTCACATTGCTGCTCAAAAAGGAGAATAGATCCCTGAACACCCTGGGGGGGGTCGGGTATGGCTTGTCCACTGATCCTGTCTTTCAGCAGGTACACAAAAATGCTGGAGAAACTCAGCGGGTGCAGCAGCATCTATGGAGCGAAAGAAATAGGCAACGATTTGGGCCGAAACCCAGCAGCTTGATTTGCTCTTTGTTTATTCCACCTGTCAAGCTGCATTTTAAAGAGAACACCGAGTTATATTCCAAAGTCAGTTTGTACAGAAGCTTTGAAGTCAACAAAAAAAAATCTTCAGAGCTTGCCACATTACTCCTTTTTCAGCTTAAAAATATATAGACAACAAAAAATACAGGAACAATTAGAGTGGCAGCTGAAGAAATCAACCAGGATGTTACCATTCATTTTGTGGGTAATTAGCTTAGATGGGGGGGTGGAAGATTGCAACCTTCACATGGTCCGCCCTGTTTCAACGAATGCAATCAACCCGGCGTGCACAATCAAATAAGATCAAATACAACAAGTTGTCCTACAACTTTAGGCTGTGCATGCCATACGCAAAAAGAAGAAGAAGCTTAGATGGTGGGGGAATTTAGGAATGCAACATTGAGTTCCAAAATCGCAACACTGGAATCAAACCAACTTTGCACATTGGTGGACATCATGATCTTCCAACTCTAACTATTTACAATGGATATTCACATATGCACCACCAATATGCTGCTTGCTGTCATTTCTCCTGAATACAATTTTACACATCTAACAACACAGGTGATTATGATTCTAGTTTCTTAATGTAACTTGAGGCACAGAAATTAAATCGAAAACATTATTGTATTATTATAACCTTTTTAATGGAGGAGCTATGGCCGTGACAGAATGAATTTTTATCTTGGAATGACGTAGTAGTTTTGGTTTTAGTGAGGGTTTTTCTACTCTAGTGGATTGGGCTTTAAAGTTACAAATGGATACTGGAGGGATTGTCTTCAATGAGGCTGCTGCGTTCACTTCTCCTTGTAAAGCCACTCATCTGTCACCAGGCCAGGCAGGATTCAGCCCTGTGCTTTGCTGAAACAACACAAGCTTTCAGGGGAAGCCACTGCATATTGTCTCAGCAGCTCGATCAAGCTGTGCAGCAATAAGATCGGTTGTATGAGAGCTGAGCCCTGAACAAGATTCTTGCCACAGTTACTCTTTACAAATGCTTCTTTGTAAAAATATATTGTGATCTAATCTGTTGCATAAGTCCTGACACTTATTTTTCGCAGGAGAGGCTTGAACATTTGCGGAAGCAATGTGGACCCCATGTAGCAGCAGTGGCTAAAGATTCAGTGGAAGCAATCTGTGGGAAGATCTATTGCATATCTGTTGAATATGTGAAGCGTGTCCGAGAGAAGCATTTAGCAGTACTGTACGAATGCAATATGTCAGGTGAGCTATGCAGACAATGACAAGTCAATAGCTAGGATTTTTTTTTTTAGTTCATTTGTGGGTATAGCATCATAGGCATCCATTGCACATCTCTAGTTAACTTGGTAGCAGAATGTACCTGGACAATCTTTTGCATTGTCTGGTATATACCAACAATAATGTAACTACTGGAACAGCTTGGCTAGAGACACAGCCGGTGCTATAGATGGTTATTTGGTTCCACGGCCATTGCTTCATCCATTTCTTCTCAACCATTTCTTGATATCATTTGGAATGATGGGTCTTTGTCCCAAACATTACGGAGGGCACTGTATGTTAATGCATTTAATAGCATAAATGTGAATAGAAATCTTCTTATTCACCAGGCGAACCATTTTGAAATCTTTCAAGTCACTTACACTTTTTCTTCAAATGTTGAAAACATTCCTTTTTAAATATTTGATTTACAATTTTATTCCCCACAGTACGTCTACTTTATACCTTGTACATTATATATTTAACTTCATATTTCAGTTTTCATTCTGATTCAAGTTTATGAACTTTTACTGTTTGCTTTCTCACAGAAGAGTTGGAGAGGCCAGAGGTAATAGACAGATTGGTGTATTGTTATCCGTCAAGGCTTGCATACCCTACGATTCCACTCCCACGCATTGAAATGCACTTTGAGAATGATATTGCCTGTGTACGATATAAAGGAGAAGTTAGGAAAATCAGCCGGAATTACTTAAGTAAATTGGTGAGTCTTTTACTGTTTTTGTCTGGTCATCTAGGGCAAGTGAATATGAAATGGATTTTGTTTTGAAATGGATTTTGTTTTGAATCATAGATAGACACAAAAAGCTGGATTAACTCAACGGGACAGGCAGCATCTCTGGAGAGAAGGAATGGGATGACGTTTTGGGATGATAAAGGAAACAGGCCATTGTTAGCTGTTTGTTGGGTGAAAACGAGAAGCTAATGCAACTTGGGTGGGGGAGGGATAGAGAAGAAATGCCGTGGTTACCTGAAGTGGTATATTCAAACCACTGGGCTGTAAACTACCCAAGCGAAATATGAGATGCTGTTCCTCCAATTTGCTTTTAGCCTCACACTGACAATGGAGGAGACCTAGGACAGAAAGGTCTGTGTGGGAATGGGAAGGAGAATTAAAGTGTTTAGCAACCAGGAGATCAGGTAGGTTCAGATGGACTGAGCGAAGGTGTTCAGTGAAAAAATCGCCCAGTCTACGTTTGGTCTCGCCGATGTATAAGAGTCCACATCTTGACCAACGATACAGTAGATGACGTCGGAAGAGGTGCAAGTGAACCTCTGCCTAACCTGAAAGGACTGTCGGCGTCCCTGGTCAGAGTTGAGGGAGGAGGTATAGGGACAGGTGTTGCATCTTCTGCGGTAGCAGGTGAAGGTACCTGGGTGGGGGTGGTTTGGGTGGGAAGGGATGAGTTAACCAGGGATTTGCGGAGGGAACGATCTCTGCGGAAGGTGGAAAGGGGGGGGGGGGGGGGAATGTGGCTGGTGGCGGGATCCCGTTGGAGGTGGTGGAAATTTCAGAGGATTATGTGCTGCATGCAATGGCTGATGGGGTGGATGGTAAGGACCAGGGAGACTCTGTCTCTGTTGCGACTAGGGGGAGGAGGAGCAAGGGCAGAGGACGAGACACGAGTGAGGGCCTCATCAATGATGGGAGAGGGGAATCCCCGTTCCCTAAAGAATGAGGACTTTTTGGATGTCCTGGTATGGAACACTTCATCTTGGGCGCAGATGCCGCGTAGACGGTTGAATTGGGAATAGGGGATAGAGTCTTTGCAGGAAGCAGGGTGAGAAGAAGTGTACTCGAGATAGTTATGTGAGTCAGTGGGTTTGTAATAGACATCAGTCGATAGTCTATTTCCTGTGATGGAGACTGTGTGATCAAGAAAGGGGAGGGAGGTGTCTGAGATGGTCCAAGTAAATTTGAGTGCAGGATGGAAATTGGTGGTGATGTTGATGAAGTCCATGAGTTCTGCATGGGTGCATTGTTGAGGCTAAACGCAAATTGGAGGAACAGCATCTCATATTTCGCTTGGGGCAGCTTGCAGCACAGTGGTATGAAATTATTTCTCTCACTTCAGATAGCCCCGGCATTCCCTCTCTCTCTATCCGTCCCACACCCAAGTCGTACTGGGTTCTCGTTTTCACCCAACAAACAGCTAACAATGACCTGTTCCCTTACCATCGTTATTTTTTTGCATATCTTTTATTAATTGTTCTTTATCTCTCTACATCATCATCTATATCTCTCGTTTCCCTTATCCCTAACCAGTCTGAAGAAGGGTCTTAACCTGAAACGTCACCCATTCCTTATCTCCAGAGATGCTGCTTGTCCCTTTGAGTTACTCCAGCTTTTTGTGTCTATCTTCGGTTTAAACCAGCATCTGCAAATCCTTCCTACACATTGTTTTGAATCATAGTGTGAGATGTACTTATTTGCGTAGGTTTAATTTTATTATTGTTACGTGTACCGAGGTACTGTGAAAAGCTTTGATTTGCATGCTATCCAATCAAATCATACATATAATCAAGCCAAATCTATCCCTTTGTAGCCTCCTTACTCCCTATGTTCTCTGCTCAACCTATTTTTCTACTTTGTGTCATTGGGGAATTTAGTAGTCCTTCCTTCAATGCGTCTATCTAATTTTTTTAATATAGATTATTATAAATTGAGCTTACCACTCATTAGATTTGTCAGCCACAGATGACCCACTTATTGCAACACCAGGTTTACTGATAGTCACCCAATCCTATCCTTGTTAATATATTACCTTCTGCACCATGAGCTTTTATCTTTTACAACAACCTTTCATGCAGCAAAGTATCAAATACATTCTGCAAATCTAAAAATAGTACATCCACCAGTTCCCCTTCATCCACTGCACATTAAAAAACTGCACAATCCCACAAAA
The DNA here is from genome assembly GCA_038087875.1 of Malacoraja senta. NCBI lineage: Eukaryota > Metazoa > Chordata > Chondrichthyes > Rajiformes > Rajidae > Malacoraja > Malacoraja senta. Next base: position 59,180 of record JAXLNO010005462.1, on the reverse strand, counting down.
GATATTTATCATCCCTCAGATAAGGTCTGTCAGATTAGCGAAGGACCTTGAAGCCTGCAATTCCAGCCATTAATTCAGGACTACATAGTGATTATAATTTTTCAAATTCTTCCATCTTCCAAATCCTGATTTACAGCTATTTCTGAGATGTTACTTTCATTCTTTATCACATTCAAAGCAAAATACCCGTGAACGTCAAAATCCAATAATGAATCAGCATAGAAGATCAAAAATCAATAATGGAATCATAAATCAATAATGAGGTAGCATGGAGAATACAAAAATCATTAATGAGATACCATTGAGTCTGAAACAATCAGTAAAGTGTTATTAGCTAGTAGAAAATGTACAGTAAACCCTCGCTATAACGGACCATACAGGGGGAGATGGTGTCCGTTATTACTGCTATAGCCGAATAAGGGGGGTTACGTACAGTAGTAATGGAAAAACACCCAATAAACATACACTAAACAATAAACAATAAAGGACACAAAATAAACAATACCTTGCGATGGCACAGTGACGTCACGGCAGAGTTGTTACCTGACAGTGCCAGAGACCCGAGTTCGATCCTGACCTCGGGTGTTCCCTGTGGCAGCGTGGGCTTTCTCCTGGTGCTCGGGTTTCCTCCCACATTGCGGAGACGTATAGGTTTGTGGTGTGGTTGGGCTGTATGGGTTGCCGCTACCTCGTGACGCCAGGGGCCCAGGTTCGATCCTGGCCTCGGGTGCGCCCCGTGGCCGCGTGGGTTTCCTCTGGGGGGGGGGTGGGGGGTGGGGGGGGGGGGTCACCCACGCTGTCACAATGCCTTTGTCTTTGCAATATTGGAGAGAAGAACCATTACCGTAGTTATGTGGGAGGAAAGATAGAACCACTGTGGTCGCTCTATCCTAAATAAAGTGAATTATCCCTAATGTGCAGGATGCAAGTAGTGAACTTGTGGTCGCTGGTCGGCACAGACTCGGTGTTTCCACACTGTATCTCTAAACTAAACTAAGCTAAGCTAAAATGTTCAAAAACACCATTCGCTCCATCCACCTAGTGGTCATTCCGTGAATCAACAAACTTGGTCTACAACACATTTGGTCCACTAATCCAAATCATTTATAAAGAGGTCCGTTAAAACGAGGGTTTACGGTATTGAGAGAACACAGGGAGTTTTGGATAAAATCAGCAGTGAGTTGGAGCCAGATACTTCTATTCTTATCTCTATGTCACACATCTGTGCAGAGAAAGAAGAAGTCAGGCAACATCTGTGGAAAGAATCACGGTTTTGGGTCTGCAACCTTGCGTTTTCTTTGTTACTGTGCCAATTTTTATTTAGTTAAATCAACAGTAAAATGACTTGGTTTTAATAATTTTATCGTCCTTTTTTAGGAACAGTTGTATAGGTACAGTTGTATTGATGATCCACGGTTTGAAAAGTTTGTGGCAAGAGTCTGGTGTTTACTCAGGCGATACCAGGTAAGCTGTAAGGCCATTCAATTCAAGGATACACATTTTTTCCCTCTGATTTCAGACAAGGTTTTACCTCTGCATCCCAAGTGCTTTTCACAGATCATTAATTGAGTTTTAGGGTTGTTTATTGGCTCTTCACGTATTATATTAAGCTGTTTTTCTTCTGTTTGTCCTGTGACAAATATATATTTAACAATAATCTGCCATCAATGAGAGTTCCAAATGCTGACTAGAAGTTTTGGTATTTGTATTCTTTTGAAAATTCACTCGTGATTTGTTTGTTGTATTTAAAGGGCATTTTTTTTGTTGATGGTCCACTCAATTTGAACTAGTTCTGGCACAAACTCCTCATTTTGAAATTTGTGTAACTATATCATGGATTATTGGTGCAATTACCTCTCACAATATCAGTCTGGACAAAGTGTGAAAACTAGCTGACTCTGCAAGAGCTGTCAGGCAAACCACACATTGAAACACAACCCTAGCTACCAAATTTTTGAAGTATGATTTTGGTTAAGGGGATCATTAGCACACAGATGCCTGCCTGCTAATTGACAGGGTGTTGAGCATTACGAGTGTGTTCCCACATGGATTCAAGGCACTGGTACCAATATCAAATTTGTTTCTATGTCCAAAGTACTTAAAAAACAACAACAATTTCCTAGAAATTCATCTCCGACCAACTGCCATCTTAGGACCCAAACTTCTGTTCTCTTCTCGATGAAAACAAAATCTTATTTACGGAGGTTAGACATTTTTCAGAGATTGAGTGACCAAAAATTCTTGAGAGTAGATAAATCGCTTAACAGTAGCAGGTGAGCTGGAATTCAGTCAAGATCCATTTACAACAAAGTGATAGAAACATAGATACATAGAAAATAGGTGCAGGAGGAGGCCTTTTGGCCCTTCGAGCCAGCACCGCCATTCATTGTGATCATGGCTGATCGTCCCAAATCAATAACCCGTGCCTGCCTTCTCCCCATATCCCTTGATTCCACTAGCCCCTAGAATAGAAACATAGAATGTTTGGTTTGCTGTGGTGTTTCCCTCCAGCAATACAGCTGTACTCCTCAAAGCTGCAATTCATCATCATTAAACAAATGTAGGCTCTTGCTGACAATTCAATGTGTAAAGAAAGGGTTTGATAGTGGGATTTCTCTTTTTTCAGTCCATGTTTGGCATTGGAACACATGAAGGCACTGGGCTGCAAGGGGCATTACCAGTATCTGTATTTGAAACATTGAACAAGCAGTTTGGTGTGACGTTTGAGTGCTTTGCATCACCATTGAACTGTTACTTCAGACAGTATTGCTCTGCGTTCCCTGACACTGATGGCTACTTTGGTTCCAGGGGGTAAGTCTGATATCATAATAGATTATAGAGCTGATTATACTAATTGCAAATGTTTGCAGTATGTTGTGATCAGTTTGTTAATAAATCTCCAACGAAAATCAGAGTTTAGTTACTTTCTGCAGCTGTTTTGAGATGGTTATGTATCTTTAAAGTTTTATATTTTGACTTTGGTCATTGATTTTTTTTTAAATGGTTTGCTTTTGTGTTTTGTCCTTTGGATTCTCTCCCTTGTGTTTTTTGTTTGTTTCTCATTAATGACCCCCCTTTTTTGTACTTTCTAAGCTTGTTTTATGTTTCACTTGAGCCTTTCACTTTAAGACTAATTATAATCTCATCTGTCTGGTGGAAATTGCACAGATTCGAGTCAGCCTCTCATTTTACTCTGTGCCCCATTTTATTTTTCATTGGCTTCACTGGAGCTTAATTAAGGATGGGTGTAAATGTGAATGGTTGAGTCATTTTTCTGCACCAAGAAAGGTTGAAAGGAGGAAATTGGTGTGAAAATGGAGTATAATTAGGGGCAAGAAGGTGCCCATGCAAATTTTGTACAGGCTCACTGGCCATGAAACTCTATTGCTCATGATGCCCAAGGCATTGTGACTGATAGAATAGATTTTACATACTTAAGCACACAGTTTATTTCCATGGTGGTAAAGAGACAGGATAGGGAGAGGGTTGATAGAGGATATACTGGTAAAGATCAGGATGTAGTTGGAGGAGATGGAGAACGTTGGGGGATTTGAAAAAATGCTCTCGAAGTTGGTACATTTGGGATTGTAGGTTCAAATACACAATCAACATGGTTGGTTGAAGAAATTATCCATCATTGTATGGAGCAGGAGCATTAACCAAATAAGGGAACGGGGCCCCTGTAAAACATGAGCAGTGTTGGGTGGTGGACAGTACCAAGGGAAATATTTAAAAGAGGACCTACCTGTGAGGTGATAGGCACCTTGAACTCCATAGCATCAAAGCAGGTAAGCTTTCCCCATTGGTTTTAAAGTTAGTTAAATGCTCAAGCAGGCTTTACCACCAGTAAAGGCCTGTTTTAGTGTGGTAAAACGCATGGAAGAATTTTACAATCCAACTCCAATTTACAGAAATGTACAATACATAGGCAAAGGAGCTAATCACATTTAATGATTGTTTTAGATAAAATTGGAAAAAATGCCATAGAAAAGATTTTAATTTCATGCCATCAAAGTATCACTCTTTGACCAAAGTTTCCTGCACACGTGTGCCTCATACAGTCATGTCACTTATCTTTAGCTTAGCTTAGTTTAGTTTAGAGATACAGCACAGAAATAGGCCCTTCCGCCCACCATGACCAGCGATCCCCACACACTGACACTATTTTACACACACTTATATTTACATTTATATTTATACCAAGCCAATTAGCCTACAAACCTGTACGTCTTTGGAGTGTGGGAGGAAACCGGAGGTTCTCGGAAAAAACCGATGCCAGTCATGGGGAGAATGTATAAACCCCATACATACAGCACCTGTAATTAGGATCAAACCTGGGTCTCTAGCGCTGTAAGGGAGCAACTCTACCGCTGCGCCACAGGCTTTTGTGCTTTCTCCATTGCCTTCACTGTGACATTAAAAGAGAGTTAGATAGAACTCTAGGGGCGAGCGGAATCAAGGGATATGGGGAGAAGGCAGGCACGGGTTACTGATTGTGGATGATCAGCCATGATCACAATGAGTGCCGATGCTGGCTCGAAGGGCCAAATGGCCTCTTCCTGCACCTATTTTCTACGTCTATGTCTATTAATGTCCGTGCCTTGCTTCTCACATGAACCTTTGTCCAATCCTATTACTTCCATCTTATGCATTTCTTTCCCTCTCCTCTCTCACTCACAACCATGCCACTTTTTGTCCCTATCCATGCCTGTCCTTTTACTGCGTATGGTTTCATTTACATTTCTCTCTTATTCCCTCATCTCCTTCTTACTATCATGCCTGTTTCTCATTCCCACGTCTCTCTTATTTGCACAACCATCTTTCTCACTTACATCTCCTACTCACATGTATGTCTCATTCCTGCTTTTCCATTAATCCCATTTGCCTCTCATTCCCATGTATGTTTTCCCTATCATGTCAAAGTGTCACTTTTGCGCTCCATTTATTGTAAATGCGTTCCTCTGTTTCAATCCTCTCTGAATTCAAACCAGGTTTTTCATGATGTTTTGCATCCTCTTCCCTGAAAAAAGCACCCAAAAATATTTTTTAAAATTCATATCATTTGGTGGTCATTTGCTACGGTAAAAGTGTCAGTGACAGAGTATCAATTACTTAGATTATTTGCACAGCAAGAAGGGGTAGCCCAGGAAAATATAGTGCGTTAGATATATAATAAAGCTAATTGAACTGCTTATCAATACTTTTTCTTGGATCAATGATTTCTATCCTGACCAAGGAAATTGGTAATTGAAAATTACTAATTGTAATATGAAAATAGATGACAGGCCAGGCAGTAATTGTAGAGAACATTAAAAAAAATAACATTTTAGGTAAAATCCTACATTCCAATGAAATAACATTTGAGTTGATTTGTTTCTCTGTGATACTTTCCAGCTGCTAAATAAATATAACCTCCAATAGAAAAATAATAGATGTGAAGCTTTGATTATTTGATACCTGCCCACTTTTGTCAACTCATTTACTTCATCTAAGTTCTCTTGCATTGTCTGTGATAAGGCCCATTTCTAGGCATTCATTGCAAGATTTGAATTAACTATAAGATTAGGTTTATTTTTGTGTTATCACTCATCTTGTAGGATTATCCCATTTAATATTACAGGATGGTCCACCTGTTCATCCAGCCAAGCTCAACTTTTCTATATCTTCACAATTCCTATTTCTCTCCACTAATTTATACAGAAATAAATGTCATCTAACCTTCAGTGCAAAGGCTTTAATACCATTATCAGGACTAGCAGCATTGTTATCAATATCTATTGTAACTATATTAGAAGCCTTTGTACTGATATCAATATCCAGTCAATGACACTTGTCTCTAGTGATATCTAATGCACTGATACCAATACTTGATTAAGCCATGTAATAATATGTTTATCAATACGGGAAACAGAAACATATGTTACTGGACTTGCATCCAAAGTCCTGGAAAATTGATCTGAAGACATTGGTTTGAACACATGGTTTTACAAATCTGGTATACAATTAAACTAGTATCATTAGCAATGATCACAAAATGATCTTAAAAACCTACTTGATTCATAAATGTATGTTAGGGAAGGAGATGTAGCATCCACACCTGGTTGGGCCTTGTTATTACTCCAAACTCGGGTTATTTACCTCTTACCAGCCATCTGAAATAATCAGGCAAACCACTCTGTTTAAACACATTGAATCAGGGAGGTATGGTCAGATACTGGTACCATTGCCAGTGAAGTCGGAGACAGTAAAACTGGTGGGAGAACTGGGGAGGGGATGGAAGCAAGTCCCGAGAAAACAAAAGTGGCTGTGGTAACGGGTCTGGGTTAAGACGTGATCATAGAGTTGGAGGGAAGGAGGAATCACAGAGGTGGAGCTGTGAGAGAGGATGTTGCTGAATTCATCGGAAAGAGGAGGAGAACTTCTTCAAAGTAGACAAACCTTGAGGAGATTTCGCAGTGGAGCGGACTAAATGTGTAGGAAAGAACTGTAGATGCTGGTTTAAATCGAAGGGGGGACTATGTTTAAACACTCCTGTAATTTCTACATGGTGAGAAGAACGTCATCCATTCCTTCTCTCCAGAGATGCTGCCTGTCCCGCTGAGTTACTCCAACATTTTGTATCTATCTTCAGTTTAAACCAGCATCTACAGCTCATTCCTACACATGCAAAGTTAAACTAATCTCCTCTGCAAATGTTGAAATTGTTATTGAAATTATTATTATCAATAGAATTTCTATTGGATTTCATGAATAGAGAACCTACGTAGGAAATTGTTATTTTGGAAAGGATCAGAAGGTTCATCAAGGTTGCCCCATGATTAAGAAACGTAGAACCCTCTTTAGACACTTTCTACTCTGTAGCAAACAAACGGAAAAACCTATGGGAAAAATACTCGGGGATATGTATTTATAATTTGCTAAATGCTTGTTGATTCTTTTTTTTACATTGTGTCTAATTCTTAAGAAATAATATGCAAATCCTAGGAGAGCTTATCGAAATAAATTACTGGAATGATATCAGGGATGAGGGAATTTATTACTTGAAAAAATTAGAAAAGATAGTGTAGGAATGTTGAGAGACATTTGTTCATAGTGTAGGAATGTTGAGAGACATTTTAATTAAGCTTGTTCAATTTATGAAGGATTATATATTTGTAGGTCCGAGTTGTTGGCTTGTTGCATTTGTCTTACATGTGACTTTGTTGCAGCTGACCATATATTATTGATTAGCTGACATACCCTGTGAGATGTTTCCCTATTCTGGTGGAAATTGACACATTAACACATCACGAGTTAACCAAGATTTGCGATGTTGCTGAAAGCATGCCTCTCTGCAGATTAAGAAGATACAAAGCAAGGACATAGAAAGGAAAAGATAGGAATTATTTTCAGTAATAACATGGGTTGCATTTCATTTGATGACTATAGGTTCATATAATGTAAGATATTTTGGAAAACAGGAAAGGATAACATGCTAAGAATTTAAAAGTTCTTTGACTGGGGCAAGATGAGCAGATGAATGTGGCACTGAATAATTCCAATTAGATTCCAATCGAGGATTACATCGCTTGCTAATTTAGATAACCAACATTGACTGAAAATCAATCTCAACAACCTGCTGTTGAATTCAGTGTATCAGGATATAGAAAGATTATGAATATTCCGAGTTCACTACCTCTCTAACTCATCTTACAAAATTATTTGTAATTGCGTTTGTAATTGCTCAGGTGTGTTTAAATGATTCTTGACACAGGCAAGGAATACTTTCAGGGCAACAGGTGAGAATATTTAAAAAACACCAGCAAAAATGTACTGCTGAACTTAAAAATGATGCCAAGGCTCTTGTGACATTTGCAGATAGCCATTCTGGATGCAGTTCCCAAGTCGGCTTGTCTGCCCCGGGACCGGCTGTGGCGCCCAGGTCGCCTGCGTGCCCCGGGATGAGCTACAGTTTCCAGATAAGCTCGCGTCCCCGGGACGAGCTGCGATTCCCAGGTCGCCTGCGTGCCCCGGGACGAGCTACAGTTTCCAGATCAGCTCGCGTCCCCGGGACTGGCTATAGTTCCCAGGTTGCCAAAACGAATTGAAAGTAAATACGCCTGCGGGCCAGATGATTTCGGGTTACGGGCCGGATCTGGCCCGTGGCCCGTAGGTTGCCAACTCCTGGTATAGAAGGACATGAATGTTTTTTCCACAAATCTTCGAATGTGGAAGGAGAAAACAAAAGCATACAGGTTCCTGGACTTCATTAATTAAGCCAGAATATGAAACAAAGAAGATATGTTAACCTATATGAAGAATGATTTAAAATAACTACCGTATTGTATTTACTTCTAGCCGCCACACTCTGCATTTGCATGTAGCAGCTGTACAGGAGGTGCAAGATTTAGTAGGATGATGAGGGGATGGATTGAAACTGGGATTTTTCTGCTTAAAATAAAGAAAATAGGAGTTGAGTGTTCAAAATTAACTGTTAAAATGAATACGAGAACCAGTTTACTAGGGTGGATTGAGAACTAGAGAGCCAGAACCAGAGAATCTTATTGGTAAAAGAACCAGGGGTGATTGGTAAAAGAACCAGGGGTGGCATAAGGAAATGTTTCTCGTGCAACATGCAGTAGTCATGATCCGAATGTGTGGTGCAGTAGAGCTTTCAAAAGAGAATTGGATATGTGAGGGAAGAAAAATTGGCAAGAGATAGAAATTGGACTGACTGTTGCTTTTGCAGAGAGTCAAGTCTGCTCAATAGGTCTCACAGCATAGACTAGAAAACATAGTGAAAGGTTTCCACAGTGACTGAGTATATGATCGCAACAGGCGGCACAGTGGTGCAACAGTAGAGCTGCTGCCTCACAGCACAGGAGACCCACGTTTGATTCCCGCCTCGGGTGCTGTGTGTGTGGAGTTTTCCACATTCTCCCTGTGACCTACTGTGGGTTACTTCCAGGTGCTCCAGTTTCCTCCCACGTCCCAGAGACGTGCGAGTTTGTAGGTTGATTGGTCTCTGTATATTGCCCTTAATGTATAGTGGGATAACTAGTGTGAATGGGTGATCAATGGTCAGCGTGGACCAGGTGAGCTGAAGGACACTGTATTTCCAAACTAAACTAAACATTTTTATTGCACCTTCACTGATTGAAAAATATTTCAAGGCCCTTCACAGTTGTTAGATTTGACAATGAAGCACAAAAAGGGGACAAGAGCAATGTCTTAAGGAGCACATTAAAAAAAAGCCAGTGTGGCATAATGGACTTAGATAATCTTTATCACAATCAGGTGGAATGGAATGATTAAATTACAAGATATTGAAGGGGACAACATTTTAGAGGTATGGATACCTCACAGAGTTGTAGAGTTGGAAGTGATTTCAAAGAAATTTTAAAAGCTGGATGAGAATTTTAATATCTAGAAAATTGTAAAAAGTGATTCATAAAAGGTTAGGAGTGGGTGTGATAGTACTTTGCATAAAAGAGATGGTTGGAGGATGGTTATCCACAGATTTATACAGCAGATACGCTGTATATACTCTTAGAGTGGGTCTATACACAGTCATAGAGACACACAGCACAGAAACAGGCCCTTTGGCCCAATGTCCAGGCTGACCAAGATGCCCCATTTGCCTGCCTTTGCACCATATCTCTCTGAACCTTTCCATGTACCTGTCTAAGTGTCTTTGAAATATTGTTATTGTACTTGCCTCAACAACCTCTGGTAGCACATTTCATATTCCAACCACCCTCTGAGAGGGAACAAGGCTTTCTCTTATTCATTTCAGGCTGACAAAGCATTGCATATTCCCTTTGCTGAAAAAAACATTGAGTAAACCACATGGGTTTTAATGTAAATCTGATAGGTTCAGGTTAGATTAGGTTTACCATTGTACTGGCAAGAGTGGTTTACATTCAGGTAGAGAGTGTTTGGAAGGGTTATATACCAAAAACAGAGAGGGTTGTATACAGAGGATACATTGGATTTATATGTCAAGAAGAATGTTTGTACATATAAGGGTTGATATATCGTAAAGAGTATGGGTTTATATAAAGATGAGAGAGAATGTCTTATACAGAGCAGAAAGTGAGTTTATATTGCAGGTCAGTAGTTTATATACAAAGACAATGATGATTTTTATTCCAAGAAGACAATGCTTATACTCAGGGAAGAATTTAACTCAGCGAAGAAAAGGTTTGCACACAAAGAGGAAGTCTTTACTTGAAGAAAGATGTATACACAGTAAAGAGGCTTGATCTCCACTTTGCCTCATGCGATCATGAAGTTTTTACAGTAAGTGGACATGATGGACATGTGGCAGTTGTGTTGTAGTTCAGTTTCTCTTAAACAGACAAAAACGCAAATAAAATCAGTAATCAAGTAGTACAATCTTTATTTCGCTAGGCGGGTGTGGCCGTAAACTCTTACAGTATGCAATATACAGTCTATAGGTTCACTCTATCCCCACACAAAGGGGCAGTGTTTAAGTAGATGCATTTATACCTCAATAATCAGCGATTCAGCAATACTTTATCTTACAGAGCATGGTACAGCCTCTTGCTTCTTAAGATTGACAGCTTCTTAAGATTGACAGGTTCTTCCGAGAGAGGAAGGGTTAGCCCATATATGGTTATGATGAGAAGGCTTTTCTGCAGTCAAGCATCTTGTTTTTTTTACTTAAATGATGCATATTATAATCTTATAGAGCAAGGGTAGGAGCAGAGTGTCTGAACATCCTCTTAATGTTTATATTATAGCGGAGACATTATCGAAGTTATGCTTGTTATCTCGCTTGTTATGGGGAAAAAGAGCATAAACATCTTTGTTAGCCTTGTTTGTGTAATAGGAGCAAGGGTAAGCATTTCCTGCTGGCTTTGCAATTATAATAGGAGAAAGGTAACAGCCTGTCTGTACTTCTAGTTTCAGCTGAATCCATTTTTGTAACTTTTAAATCTTTTAAACTTCTGCAGTTGGAAGGGAAAATAAGATGCACATAGACGTAGGACTATAAATTAGCACCTCTGTTGGAAGTAATTCAATTTTGGATGATAGCAGACTCCAGATGGAAGAAGCTGTAAGAAAAATAGAATCAGAAACCATGTGCATAAATACATAATATGTATTTAAGGTTGGCAAGCTGGAAGCACAAAGAGCTATGTGGGAGTTGTTTGAATGCCAGTCGCTTAGACATGGGATCTCGACCCGAAACGTCACCCATTCCTGCTCTCCATAGATGCTGCCGGTCCCGCTGAGTTACTCCAGCTTTTTGTGCCTATCTTTGGCTGAAATAAAGGTCGGAATTGGGAACCTAATATTCAAGTAACCCTGTGTCCAGGAAAGATAAGCAATGGTAAAATGTGTGGGTGGCAGTACTGATTAAGAAAGATGTATTGCTGAAGAGGCAGGATGCACTTGAGGGATTATATTGAATAAAGGGGGCAAAGGGGGAATTTCTAAAAGTGTTCAGAACTTACTTGATTGGTTTGTTTTCAGCCTGATGTGGGAGGAGACATTGGTGTATTTAAGATGAGAAAAGTGTTGCATGTGTCAAGGGGAGAGCAGGAGCAATAAAACTCATCTATTTATATTGATACTACTTGATAGTGGAGGAGTATAAGGAATAATAGCAGAAAAAAGAAATAATGGATCAAAATTAATAAATGAAAAGAATTGGAAGACGAGTGGACGTGGACATGTTCGTGAACGCAGTTTCCCCACTTTATCCCTGTCTCATTTATGTCCCGTAGTTCTGCTCTTGCTTCAAGAACAAGGATATACTTCTCCTGCTCCTCATCTTTGAGCCCACCATCCTCCGCATCCAACACATCATTCTCCAACATTTCCGACACCCCCAACCTGATCCCACGACAAGCTGCATCCTACCATCACCGCCCCTTTCCGCTTTGCGAAGAGATCACTCCCTCCGCAAATCCTTGGTTTTCTCATCGCTCCCCACCCAACCCACCCTTCCCCAGGTAATTCCCCTGGAACTGCAGGAGATGTAACACCGTTCCTACAAATTCCACCACTTCCATCCTGGAACTCTAACCGCCCTTCGAGGTGAGACAGAAGATTACATGCATCTTTTCAATCTTTGTCTACTACATTTGGTGCTCCCGATATGTTCTTCTTTTCATCAGCGAGACCAAATAGACTAGGTGACCATTTCGTCACCATATACACTCTATTAAAGTCTGCTGATTGTCCAGTTGCTAACTATTTTAATTCCCCTTCCCGTACTGCAATCATAGTCCTCTTAGGTAGCTTACAGACACAACAATGTAACATTCAATTCTTCAATTTCAAGTATTACCCTCTTACTCCACCCATCTGCCATTCAAACCCCTCTTTACCCATATTGACCTATCACTTGCTATGCTTTGTATAACCCCTTACCACTCTTTTTCAGCTTTCTCTCCCTACGCCATTGGTCTGAAGAAGGCTCCAGATCCAAAATGCCACCTGTACATTCCGTCCATATGTGCTGCTTAACCTGCTGAGTTTCACCAGCACTTTGCGTTTTGTTCATATTTTAAATCATTTGTGGCTGTAATTAAAATAAATAAATAACTAAATGGGATATAACCTCATTTGATGAGTGAAGTCGGGATGCAAATTGTGGAAGAACTTGCCAGAAACTTTCATGCGTACCTTGTTAAGAAAACTTTAGAAATAATAATCGGGAAAATCATTAATAGGATTTTGAAGAATGGGTTAATAAAGGAGCCAACATGGATTTATTTAAAGTAAATAGTGGTTGAGTTTTTTAACGTAATAGTAAACTTTGATCAAGCAAATGAAATCGATATTATCTATATGAATTTATAGGTACTTGACAACGTCTTCACATAAAAGAGTTATACGTGAAATTGAGGACCATGGAATAAAGATGTCAATAGCAGCATAGATAAAAAAAACATGGCTAAAGGTCAGAAGGCAAAATCAGTAGACAGTGAGTCAAAAGAGAGAGGTTTTACATCCAGAAAAGTGTTCCTACTCTGATGAAAGGAATTGTATGGTCAGAGGGTCTTTACTCAAGAGGAGATGTATATGTGGGAGTGGGAGTTCTTACTCAAGCGCAGGATTTATAAAGACAGACGAGGAATCTTGTATAGAAAAGAGATGATTTATGATCAAAGTTTGAATGAATGAAGGCCAGAACAAAACAGGGCCAGCAACAGATGACCTCAGGAAGGCTGGAATCCATAATGGCCTATCGTTGGCTGTGGAAGATGTCCCTATAACAGGGATGTGAGGATGCGAACAGTGCAACGAGTAGGCCAACTAGGGGGGGGGGGGGTTGAATGCCGGAGAGATACAGTGGTAAATGGATAAATATCAGAATGGAAAGGATTTGAGGAGTGGTGGGAAGAGGGTAAGAGAGTAGAATTAGTTGGATTGGTTTTACATAAAAATAATATAGACTACAGGCTGGATGCTCCATTTTGCTATAATCATTCTGTGGGAGAGCGAATTTGTTCCTGGAAGAAGGGATTTTACACAAACGGGACAAAAGCAGAAGCACGAATCTTTAAAGGGTAGGGGATTTATATTTGAACGAAAGACTTTATTTAAAAGAGGAATGATTTATGCTCAAGGGACAGGCATTATACACAGACAAATCTGACCATAGTTACAGTCGTTATACTCAGGAGAGAGTTCCACAGTGACCTCCATAATGTTTGGGACAAAGACCCATCATTTTATTTATTTGCCTCTGTACTCCACAATTTGAGATTTGTAATAGGAAAAATCACATGTAGTTAAATTGCACATTGTCAGATTTTAATAAAGGCCATTTTTATACATTTTGCTTTCACCAAGACAAGTCAAGTCAAGAGAGTTTATTGTCATGTATCCCAGAAAGGACAATGAAATTCTTGCTTGCTGCAGCACGACAGAATATTTTAGGCATAAATACAGATCAGATCAGATCAGTGTGACCATATACCATAGACACACACACATAAATACACAGATAAAGTGCAATAGGCTGTTATAGTTCAAAGTTTGTTTGAAGTTGTGTTTAATAGTCTGATGGCTGTGGGGAAGTAGCTGTTCCTGAACCTGGATGTTGCAGATTTCAGGCTCCTGTACCTTCCACTTGATGGCAGCGGAGAGATGAGTGTGTGGCCATGATGGTGTGGGTCCTTGATGATGCTGGCAGCCTTTTTGAGGCAGTGCCTGCGATAGATTCCCTCGATGGTAGGGAGGTCAGACCCGATGATGGACTGGGCAGTGTTTACAACTTTTTGCAGCCTTTTCTGCTCCTGGACGCTCAGGTTGCCGTACCAAGCCACGATGCAACCGGTCAGCATGCTCTCTACTGTGCACCATGTAGAAATTACAGCAGTGTTTATACATAGTCCCCCCCATTTCAGGGCACCATAATGTTAGGGACACAACAATGTCATGTAAATGAAAGTAATCATGTGTAGTGGGTAAACAAAAATGCTGGAGAAACTCAGCGGGTGAGACAGCATCTATGGAGCGAAGGAAATAGGCAACGTTTCGGGTCGAAACCCTTCTTTCGACCTGAAACGTTGCCTATTTCCTTCGCTCCATAGATGCTGCCTCACCCGCTGAATTTCTCCAGCATTTTTGTCTACCTTCGATTTTCCAGCATCTGCAGTTCCTTCTTAATCATGTTTAGTATTTTGTTGCATATCTTTTGCATGCAATGACTGCTTGAAGTCTGCGATTCATGGACATCACCAATTGGTGGGTGTCTTCTCTGGTGATGCTCTGCCGGGCCTGTATTGCAGCCATCTTTAGCTTATGCTTATTTTGGGGGCTAGTCCCCTTCAGTTTTCTCTTCTGCATATAAAAGGCATGCTCAATTGGGTTCAGATCGGGTGATTGACTTGGCCACTCAAGAATTGACGATTTTTTAGCTTTGAAAGCGTTCGCAGTACTTGAGCTGATAGGATGTGTCTATACACTTCAGAATTCATTATGCTACTACCATCAGCAGTTGTATCATCATTGACGATAAGTGAGCCAGTACCTTCAGCAGCCATACATGCCAAGGCTATAACACCCCCACCACCGTGTTTCACAGATAACGTGGTATGCTTTGGATCTTGGGCTGTTCCTTCTCTCCTCCATACTTTGCTCTTGCTCTGATATAAGTTAATCTTAATCTCATCTGCCACAAGACATTTTTCCAGAACTGTGGTTGCTCTTGGCAAACTGTAACCTAGCCATCCTATTTTTGCAGCTAACCAGTGGTTTGCATCTTGCAGTGTAGCCTCAGTATTTCTGTTCATGAAGTCATCTGCAGACAGTGGTCATTGACAAATCTACACCTGACTCCTGAAAAGTGTTTCTGATCTGTCAGACAGGTGTTTGGTGATTTTTCTTTATCATAGTAAGAATTCTTCTGTCATCAGCTGTGGAGGTCTTCCTTGGCCTGCCAGTCCCTTTGCGATTAGTAAGCTCACCAGTGCACTCTTTCTTCCTAATGATGTTCCAAACAGTTGATTTTGATAAGCCTAAGGTTTGGCTGATGTCTCTAAAGGTTTTATTCTTGTTTCTCAGTCTCATAATGGCTTCTTTGACTTTCTTTGGCACAACTTTGGTCCTCTTGTTGATAAACAGCAATAAAAGTTTCCAAAGATGATGGAAAGACTGAAGGAAAGACTAGGTGGTGAGAGCTCTCTTATCTCTGCATTGAGGCAATTAAACACTGAGCAATTACAAACACCTGTGACGCCATGTATCCCAAACATTATGATGTCCTGAAATGGGGGGACTATGTATGTGGAGACACTGGTATCGTTGTCTCGTTGTAGGACATTGATCTTTCTTTTATTCTGGATTTTAATTCATGTATTGTGTTTTTATTTTTTATTTTTTTAAATATATAATTTATGATGCTTTTATGTGATATACTTAGATTTTATATGTACTTTATGATATTTTTTTAATATGCAATGCATTTTTATGTAATGTTGCCCCTTGTCTGGACCTTGAGTCTGAAATAAAGTTTATATTATTATGTATAAACACTACTGTAATTTCTACATGGTGAAACTAAAATGTATAAAAATGGCCTTTAATAAAATCTGACAATGTGCACTCTAACCACATGTGATTTTTTTCAATTACAAATCTCAAATTGTGGAGTACAGAGGCAAATAAATAAATGATGGGTCTTTGACCCAAACATTATGGAGGGCACTGTTAAAGAGGGTTAATACATTAGAAGAGAGATAATTGACACGCAGAGAAATAATGTGTCTTGGCAAATGAGGATTAATGGCCTCGTAGGGAAGGTTTATATTCAAATAGAGAGAGTGATACCCAGATGAGGGTAGGTGTATATGTAGGGGACAAAAGATGTACATATAGAGGAAGGAAGATAGATATGTATACATATATATATGGAAGTAGAATTTTGGTTGGAAGAGAGACTTCACATTCAGAGGAGAAATGAATTATACTCAGGGGAAAGCGCTTATCTTTGGAGGGGAGAGATTTATAGATTAGGCAGGGTTTTTCCTCAGAGTGAATTTATACTGTAAGTGGGTTTTTAGTCAGGATGCTGCATTTATACACAGAAGAAAGTATATATGCACATCAGGAAGGATTAGTTCAGAGTGGAATAAGAGTCTATACACAGTAGAGTAGGAGTTCAGATTCAGGAATGAGGTTGTATTCCCAGAGGGAACTAAGTTTATACTCACAATTTATGAGATTACTACACAGGAGAAAGAGGATTTATACACCAGAGGCCATATTTGTACAGTTACAAGGTTTTTATGTTAATGGAGATTTGTACTCCTGAGAGAATGTGAGATCTCAGGGCCTAATGTGTGTTACAGTCGGATCCCCATGTCTCCACTGTGGGTGGGTCAGTTTCCCGTGTTTATGTTTGTAACGATGGCCAGTTCCTTTGGTTTCTGCTTTCTGATAGTATAGATATGAGATTTCCTCACTCCTGTGTGTGAGGTGCAATTCCCTCAGATGGTGATGGGTACAGGTCAAATTCCCGGCATTGGGCTTTGGTTGTGTTTTGAGTTTGCGCAAGAAGTGTTTAATCACTGTGATCACTGAGAATGCAAGTGGACTGTGCTGTGATTAAATGATTGTACCACAGTGTGAGGAGTAATTCTCTATGTGTTGTCCCTATTGTATACACCTGTCTGATGAGTTGACGCTGAACTGTGTGAAAGTTGCTACTTGTTTTCTCCTTTACAGCTCATTCTTGACTTTCTCACCAGTCAGCGGCTCCTTTGAAGCAAATCCTCCGTTTGGTGAAGAGCTGATGGACAGTATGGTCACACATATGGAGGTGAGGGTCCAAGGTGTTAGTCTGCATTATCAAAGTAGACCAGGTGTAGGACAAAGGGTTGTATTAACCACAGTTAAAGTATTTTGTTTCAAGGAACAATAACTTTATTGATGAGATATAAGGCCACAGATCAAATAACATCACTGGGCAAAATTATTAATTTATATTTTGAGGCCACTTTATGAGGAGATATATCCCTCCTTTTTCATGCACTTGGTCACGTTTTATTATGCAGTACATTGAATTAGAATAGAGTATCAGATTCGTTCAACATTGTTGTTCCACTTTGCACTCATGGACCAGTTATGATTTGAGGAACTTTCTGTCAAAAAATCTCTGTCCCTGTAAGCCTTAAGGAAATCAGGCAAGCATCAGGACCTCATGGTCTATTGGTTATTATCTCCAAATGGTCTGCTCATTTATTTTACTTTTAAATTGTTGAGTGCCATTATGAACTAAGTTGATTTTCACTGCCCCTTCACAATGCTGTTCCATGGGGAGATCATTCTCACTCCCTGGTTCCTTTATTTAGAGAGAAGACTGAAGCTCCATGGCATTTTGCAATGTTATTGTGCCATTACTAAGTACTAAGTGATACTGAGCTGCATAAATAGAAATTCAGACAAATGAATGACTGAAAGCTTGGTAAAGATCCAGGTTTTAAGAAACAGCTTAAAATAAGTTACAGAGACAGAGAATTTTAGATAGGAAATTCCACACCTTACCATATTTGAAGCTGAAGGCATACCCAGCATTGGAAGGTTAAAGGAAATTGGGGATGTGCAAAATTTTGCCAGTTTTGGGGATTGCAGCAATCTCAGGTTTATAGCTGGGTCGGAAGTTAGAGATAACGCATGTAAGGTATTTAAAAACAGATGTTGAGCACACCTTGAAATCTGGAGCATTTACTGTCTTTTGTGTCACAATGAAATCTGCCCAACTCTGTGCTTCTGTTTTTTTCCTCTGTATGTGCTGAATAAATAGACCCTTTCTCAATTCACTTTTCTCATCATGGCTCATGATTCAGTTCTTAGATTAGTTCTACGTTTGATCAGGTTGAATGGTCTTATTTATTCTCAGTGATGGAAAATATGCAACTAGGGGAGAAATTCTTTACATGGATAAAACTGTTATATACAAATCCTACGGCTAGAATATTAACAAATCAAAGGTTGTCACCAAAATTCAGCCTATCTAGAGGTTCTAGACAAGGATGCCCGTTATCTCCATTATTATTTGCTTTAGCTATTGAACCACTTGCAGAAAGAGTTAGGGGTCATCCGGAAATATATGGGTATATCACAAAGGACACAGTGAATAAAATTTCTCTATACGCAGATGATGTACTAATTTACATTACAAAACCAGAAATTAGTATTCCAAACTTATTAGAGCTAATAACCCAATTTGGGTCACTCTCAGGATACAGAATAAATTGGAATAAAAGTGAAATTATGCCAATAAGGGAACATAACAAACACATAATACAACAATTTCCATTTAAAATAGTAAACGAAAAATTTAAATACCTAGGTATCTATGTAACTAAGATATATACATCATTATTTAAAGCAAACTTTCCCCCACTACTGAATAAACTACATAAGAATATTCAATACTGGAAAACACTCCCTATTTCAATGATTGGCAAAATTAATGCCATAAAAATGATTTTTTTACCGCAAATATTATACCTTTTTCAGACAATTCCGATATATTTGTCAAAAAACATTTTTAAAAAATTGGACTCTATTGTTAATGATTTTATCTGGGATTATAAGAACCATAGGATAAACAAAAGACATTTGTGTAAATCAAAAATAAATGGAGGTTTGGTTTTACCCAACTTTCTGTTTTATTTTTGGGCAGTTAATATTAAAAATATGAATTTCTGGTTGGAAGAAATAGAACAACAACCAGATTGGTTAAAAATGGAAAAGGAAGACTGTTTGCCTTTTGATATCGGGTCGATATTATTTGCTACATCTAAATTAAACAAAAAAACTTATAGGGAAAACCCTATAATATTTAGTACCATACGAATTTGGAAACAATTAAAAAAGACATTAAAATTAGATAATTTATCACTATTTCTCCCGATTGTGAATAACCCTTTGTTTAAACCCTCATGGTTGGACAGGGGTTTTACACAATGGAAGAATTATGGAATTAAAAATATGGGACAACTTTATAAGGAAGGCACTTTTCTGACATTTCAGGAGTTGCAACAGACTTACGGACTTCGAGGAAATGATTATTTCAGATATCTTCAACTCAGAGATTATGTAAAATCGAATACTCAAAACTTTCGAATTAGAAATTCAGAAATTCTTGACGAATGTTGGAATAAACATCCTAATACAGAAAAATTAATATCTTATATATATAATATCTTATTAGACAGTGACATTCCATCGACGGACTTACACAGACAAACATGGGAAAAAGAATTAAATGAAATAATAACGAAAGATACTTGGGAAGAAAGTTTACAACAGATACATCAATGTTCATTAAATGCCAGACATTCTTTAATACAATTTAAAGTAATACATAGATTACATTATTCAAAAACAAAATTACATAAAATCTTTCAACATATCTCACCTATATGTGATAAATGCCAACATTTAGAAGCTACCATATCTCATATGTTTGCAAACTGTACAAAAATTAAAAAATTCTGGGTAAATATTTTTAGTATAATATCTAAAGTGACCAGCACACAAGTGGACCCGGATTCAAAATTTATAATACTCGGAACATCAGAATTAAATCAAACATTTACAACAACACAAAGAAACTTTATTGATTATAGTATAATAACAGGAAAAAAATTAATTCTAAAATTTTGGAAAGGCCCTACGGCCCCCACAAACAAAATGTGGATTATAGAAATGACGGAGACCTTAAACGTGGAAAGAATCAGATTTTCCCTGTTGGATAAACAGGAAGTATTCGTTGGAACATGGTCTCCCTTTATTGATTATTTAAAGGGTCAGAATGGTTCAGCACGGGAACCTGACTAATGCTCGGGCTAAAAAAATGGATGAAATGCTATATTCTGAAATGTACGAATATATCTCGAATGAAGTTTTTTATTTTAATAAATTTTTCCACTCTTTAACTATCTTTCTCTTTTGTTTTGTTTTTTTGTTTTGTGTTTCTTGTTTTTTGTTAAAAAATTTTAAATATTTTTTTTTTTTCTCTCTCTCTTTTTCTTCTCTTTCTTTTCTTTCTTTACTTCATCTATCTTTTTAGTTCTATCTAGTTTAAAATTAAAAAAAATAAAAAGGTAAAAGGTATTGGAGACAATGTAATAATAATTGATAATATTATCAATTTAAAAATGTAAGACTGTAATGATGTTAATAGGTTATGTACTTATCTCCAATAAAAAATATTTTCAAAAAAAAAAAAAAAAAAAAAAAAAAAAGATTAGTTCTACGTTTGAATTAGGTACAACAAGAACTCGGGCTCTGGTTACGCACTCCTGGTGATATCCTCCTGCCAGAAGTGAGAGTTCAGGTTTTTCTCCATGAATCCTGCAGGACGTGGAAGAAACTAATTAAACTTTCATGCCCTTAGAGAAAGGCAAGAAACGTTAAAATATGAGCAATAGAAATGCTAAATAACCAGGCTGGGTAAATGACAGCTGGTGCAGTCTCATTATGAGTTTATTTCTGTTACAGTAACTCAACGGGTTAGGCAGTATCTATGGTCGGGACCTTGTCCATTTACTACACAGATGATGTCTGACCCGCTGAGTTCCTCAGTTTGTTTACTGCTCAAACTATGTATTAATTTAGAAAATAACAACCTTTTTGCATTTAAACATTTATTTAAATATTTTCCAGTTCCTTTTATTAGGCAAAGTTGGACATTTTTGAATAAAATGATTATCTTGTACAGAGATCCTATCAAAAAATAATCCTTTAGAGCAAATGCATGCTAGGCTTGCACTATGAAAGAATGAATCAATAATTGGTTCACACCCCATCATTGTCTGAACAGACCCCATGTTCCCATGTTACCAGACCTTAACTCGAAACGCGTCTAAAATTGTTGTCAGCACTTAGTTTTACACCAATGACAACGTTTTTCACTGTACTATATCTCAGTACACGTGATAATAATATTAAATCTACTTAGCACCTTCCTGGATGAAAGAAGCATTCACCTCTCCCATCATATGCTTCTGTTCTTGTTTCAATTAAATATACATTCCAAACATGTACAGGCCTTTAATCCTTCAATTTTAAATCTGGTCGACTTTGCTGGTCGACTTCATTGTTATAGAGAAGCTACAGTGCCCTCCATAATGTTTGGGAGAAAGACCCATCATTTATTTATTTGCCTCCTTACTCTACATTTGAGATTTGTAAGAAAAAATCACATGTGGTTAAAGTGCAGTCAGATTTTAATAAAGGCCATTTGTATACATTTTGGTTTCACCATGTAGAAATTACAGCAGTGTTTATACATAGTCCCCCCCATTTCAGGGCACCATAATGTTTGGGACACAGCAATGTCATGTAAATGAAAGTAGTCATGTTTAGTATTTTGTTGCATATCCTTTGCATGCAATGACTGCTTGAAGTCTGCGATTCATGGACATCACCAGTTGCTGGGTGTCTTCTCTGGTGATGCTCTGCCAGGCCTACATTGTTTTGGGGATTAGTCCCCTTCAGTTTTCTCTTCAGCATATAAAAGGCATGCTCAATTGGGTTCAGATCGGGTGATTAACTTGGCCACTCACGAATTGACCATTGTTTGCTTTGAAAAACTCCTTTGTTGCTTTAGCAGTATGTTTGGGATCATTGTCTTACTGTAAGATGAACCGCCGGCCAATGGGTTTTGAGGCATTTCTTTGAACCTGAGCAGATAGGATGTGTCTAAACACTTCAGAATTCATTATGCTACTACCATCAGCATTTGTATCATCAATGACGATAAGTCAGCCAGTAACTTCAACAACCATAGATGCCCAGGCCATAACACCCCCACCACCATGTTTCACAGATGAGGTGGTATGCTTTGGATCTTGGGCAGTTCCTACTCTCCTCCATACTTTGCTCTTGCCATCACTCTGATATAAGTTAATCTTTGTCTCATCTGTCCACAAGACATATTATAGAGAGAATTCTTCTGTCATCAGCTGTGGCGGTCTTCCTTGGCCTGCCAGTCCCTTTGCGATTAGTAAGCTCATCAGTGTTCTCTTTCTTCTCAATGATGTTCCAAACAGTTTCTTTTGGTAAGCCTAATGCTTGGCTGATGTCTTTAACAGTTTTATTCTTGTTTCTCAGTCTCATAATGTCTTCTTTGACTTTCATTGGCATAAATTTGGTCCTCATGTTAATAAATAGCAATAAAAGTTTCCAAAAGTGATGGAAAGACTGGATAAAGACTAGGTGCTGAGAGCTCTCATACCTGCATTAAGGAGGCAATTAAACACACCTGAGCAATTACAAACGCATGTGAAGCTGTGTGTCCCAAACATAATGGTGCCCTGAAATGGGGGGACGATGTATAAACACAGCTGTAATTTCTATATGGTGAAACCAAAATATATAAAAATGGCCATTAATAAAATCTGACATTGTACACTTTAACCACATGTGATTTTTGCTATTACATATCTCAAATTGTGGAGTACAGAGGCAAATAAATAAATGATGGGTCTTTGTCCCAAACATTATGGAGGACATTGTATGAGAAATGGGAAAAATGAATGATGCCAGAAACACATAGTTATCTGTTCAAACACAGGCAGGCAATATATATGATGATCACAGAGGAATATCCAATCTTGTTAAAGCTGGGATAAGATTTGCAATCAATATCCAACTGTTACTGTGAACAAATCTATGAGATATGATCTGATGGCCCTGTTGTATTAATGATTGTTATTTGAGTTTCCACAAATAGAATGTACTTCCATGTAATCATAGAGCATTTCTTAGATTCTTGTACAAAATTTGGCTTCACTTTCAATCTAGAGAATGGAACTCATAGTAAATATTTTCTTCCATTCAACATTATAGTCTGCAATGGATAGATTCTCCTATTAAGATGATTCAGAAAATTGTAGTTTTTTTAAAGCTAATAGCCTTTTAGGGAAATATTGGTAATTAAATGATTAAAAGGAGAATTAAATATAATAAAACATTATTTTGTTTGTACATGAGAGCAAGACCACTTATGATCACCTTGTGAATTTCAGTTACTTTTGTCTCAGAAAGATGAGACCTTGATCTGGGATTGTCTACATTGAAATAGGAAATTACAACAGTATGATGAGCAATACGTCAGCCAGACAAAAATACAGTGATGACAAAGACGTAGGCATAAGGGAAGGTGAACCTTAAGAAATGCACTGCTCAAAGGATGCAAGGATCACTTAAAGACCAATCTAAAATAACGTGTCATTTCAAATGAAAATTGGGAGCATACTTCCATGATAAGAAGTTGATAAAAGATTATTCACAAATGTACAACAAAGTTAGAAGCAAGTTATATCCAGCTAGACAAATAAAAGAATCCAAGATAAACTGGAAAAAAGATCGATATGTAATTCAGGAGAGCTATATCTTCTTTAGGAAGATCCTCTTCTTGATTATCATTTATTATACTACCACAGACAGTGTATTTTATTTTAAAAGAGGACAGATTGTGCTGGAGTAACTTAGTGGATCAGGCGCTCAGCAAATCTTTGGAGGACATGGATAGGTGATGTTTTGGATCGGGACTCTTCATCAGACTGATTGTGCTGGGGGTAGGAAAACGCTGGAAGAGAGGTGGAGGCAGAGCGATAGGTGAATAAAGATGAAGGGGAGTTTTTGATAAGCAGTTGGTTGGGCAGAGATGAAAAGGCAAAAAGGATAGAAGAGGCACAGATGAATTGTGAAGCCAGACAAGGGAATAGGTGGAAGGGAGCAGGGGAAGGGGGGAAATGGTGTGAATCCAGGTGTAGTACAGGGAAGAGAGGGGGCGGGGGAATAAATAAATAATAAGACACCAGACTGTTCCCTGAAGATTCATTATTGACAAAAAGCTGATTTAGGCCACTCAGTAGGAACTTGTGTCTGATAGCAATATTACACTGGCAAGATCCCATTAGCAAACTGACTAGAGCCTTCCAATAGGAACCACAAAGATGGATCTGGAGTGGAGCAGAAATTCTGCCCAATCCAATAACCAGAAAAATAAACACAGAGCATGCTCATAAACCTCAGCAGCTCGGGGAGCCTCTGTGGAGGGAGACAGAAAATCACAGGAAAAAAACCTAAAAAAAACCTGCAGGTGCTGGAAATTTGAAATAAACACACATAATGCTGAAAGTATTCAGCATGGTGAACAACATCTGTGAAAGAGAAACAGTTAACGTTTTAGGTTGAAGACCTTTTGTCAGATCTAAATTCTAATGAAGGGTATTTAACCTGCAATGTTAACTCTTTTTCTCTTTCCACAGAGAAACAGAGTTAAGCTTGATGACTTTTTGTAAAAATTATTGGAGTTAATGGGTCTGGTGTGAAGGTAGGTTGAAGAGTTTATCGTTTATCATGAAAAAGGCACTGGCTGGCTTGAGCTGTTGCTAAAAGCTGTGAAACTGAGGCATACTATGAAGTATTTCATCTTCACTTCTCTTTCATACAGAACCTTCTGGGCAATTCAAAGGAGCCACTCTCCTTCACTGTGTTTGTTCCTGAATGGAGAAACCCTCCAACACCGGCTTTGGTCCGAATGGAGGAGAGCAAGTTTAAGCGGCACCAGGTTCTCATCCCAGCCTATGAGCATGAGTACAGAAGCGGAGCACAGCACATCTGCAAAAAGTAAGTTTCAAATCAACGTGAGCGACAGGTTGAGCGATGGGTTATCGAATGATTTATCTTCTGCAAGTGGATGGACTGGGAAAGCAACCCAGGGCAGTCATAGGACGAGGGATGGTCATAGCTTAGAAGTGTCAGGAAGTGCGGCCATGAGGCAATTGCTCAGATTGAGGTGGGGGATCTTGAGATTGTAATTATGTGAGGGCATGAAACAAAACAGATGGAGTGTGTACTGGAGGGAGGGGAGGTCTTAGATTGAGGCTGTTGGGTATTCCATTTAGGGTGTGGGGCATTGCGGGAACAGGGCAAACGAGGTGAGTGAGGTGCAGTCGATATGAGGGTGCAGGACAGACAAGATGGTGCAGGACAGTCGAGATGAGGGTGTGGGGCGGTTGTGACGAGGGTGTGGGACAGTTGAGATGAGGATACAGGACAGATGAGATGAGGGTGCAGGGCAGTCGAGATGAGGGTGCAGGGCAGACGAGATGAGGATACGGAGCAGTCAAGCTTTCAATATGATATGAATTGAGATCAAAATGTCTTGTTTGCTTATTTTTTAGGGAAGACATCTATTATAAAGCTGTGCACTCAACAGCTCTCATCTTCCTGCAGAATGATGCTGGATTTGCAAAATGGGAGCCTGCGCAGGAGCGGGTGCAGGAATTAATGGCAGCTTATAAAATGGCAGGAAAGTCATCATCTTCTTCGTCCTCCTCTGCGGCACCTGGTGATAAAGATCAGGAACAGAATCGGGACCAAAGCAGCAACACCGAGCACCTTTGAACTATAATTGATAAAGGAACCACAACACAGCTAAAGCTCTGAGTGGTTTTAAACAGACTGATTTGAAACAAGCTGCATAACCATTGTCATCACCAGCAAGAAATGTACATATGTACAGTGTCTTTCTAAACAGAACCAGAGTTCTGGATTCTTAATGTTTGTTGCTTTTATTTTTACCAAGGTATGTAGCAGAGAGAAGCAGAATGCGTCTGTGTAATATATTCTATGAAAATATTTCATAACAGAATACAGTGTCCGTTTTATCAGCTTTTTAATTTTTTTTTTTGAGATTATGCAATTCTGCCTAATTTTTGTAAACTGCAAATAGTGGCTGTAGACATTCTCCATTTTAATGCCGTGAGTATAGGAATTTCTTTATATTGCTGAGAATTAAGTTTAAGTGTACAAACAGATGGATAGGAATTGATTGGTGTTGCTTCTTGTTGACCTATGTAGACTATCTCTGAATTATTCAGACAGCTTCACGCACTGAGTACAAATGTACATCATCCAATGTGTACTGTGCGGCTTTGCATCTAATTCTTCACTGGCACGGGAATAGAATGAATTCTTGAAAGAAAATCTTAAAAGCTACAGGGAGAACAGAGAGATGGGATGAGAGCACAGGTTGTACAGCATGGGATCCTTTAACTTTTTCTCATAAAACCTGTGGAGATTTGCTTTGTGCACCCAGTCATTATGGTTAGTTTCCCAGTTGTGCAGCATGCTGTGGATTGAGAGATAGTGATTCCAGACAACGGCAGTTTTCTGCTACCTGACAATAAGTCAGTTTCAATTTAGCAGAACAACTTCATTCTTATCAGGACCACCCAGTGAAGGGTTAAATGCAGGATTGTTTTGTCTAGAAGTGTTTATCAAGATATTCTGTCACAGAGTAACTGAGATTGTAAGATATTACGTGTCCATGCATTGTCTCAACCACAGCACCAAGCACCAGCACAGCCAGGCCGCCAGACCTTTTTCTCTGCTTTTGCCATATCTGCTGGAAGATACACACGCCACAAAGTGGTGGGGAACTGGTGATTACCCCATAACCGTTGGGGTATAACCACTCTTTTGGTTCAATTGCACTGAGAATTTGGTTGATGCTTCACAGAACTGAAGTCCAGGTTTGAAACTCTTCTGATTGAACTTACAGGCATTCAAGCTTGAAGACCTGGCTGGTCTGGGCAGGGCTGTATTCTAAGTATTGTATGACAGTCTTACTGTAACAGTATACAACATCAGGTTGGATGAGCAGCTTCCTACTACAAAACCTTAAAACAGCAGTGCAAAGTGAAGTTGTTATTATTTTTTATCGTGTGTGGCCGAAGAAAGCATGAGGATAGCTGAAACGAAGGTAATTGCAACAAAAAGACTTTTAAAAATATAGAAATACCATAAACAAATGGTCAACCCATCAGCCCATAGAGTGAAGGAGGGGCACAAACTTGAAAAAAATAACTTTCTTTGCATGGGCCATGCCTGATCTGCATATTTTGCATATATCCAGCAGTATTTTGTTCATATCTTAAATTTTCAACATTTACAGTATTGTTTTATTCTCAAGAGCGGGGTGTAGAACATCCCTTGTTGTATCCATTCCAAAAGCAAACTACTGTAGCTGCTGGAAATCTGAATTCAAAACAAATGCTGGAAATACTCAGCAATTCAGGCAATATCCCTAAAGAGAGGACCGGTTGATTGGTTTTCATTAGAACCCATGAAACTTCGATTTTCCAGCATCTGCAGTTCCTTCTTAAACTCACTGACCTAAACCTCTGTTTTCCTCTGTGCCTGCCATTTCCAGCCGTTTCTGTTTTATTTCCTGCATCCATTCTGCTATCTTAAACTGTGGCTCCTTTTCTGATATTGTATCTGCATCAACCTATGCTGGCCCCACATTGCCCGTTTGCTTTACAGTTATTTGCTGACCCTGTAGTCAAATCAAGTCAAGTTAAGTCAAGTCAAGTTTATTTGTCACATACACATACACGATGTGCAGTGAAATGAAAGTGGCAATGCCTGCGGATTTGCAAAAACAACAGAATAACAGAACAGAATAGAACAGAACCAGTATTTACATTTTAGAAAAAAAAGACATATCTCACCAGGGACTAATTTAGTAATTTACTGTTGTGTTAAGAGTTTACTGGCCTGTGGGAAGAAACTCCGTCTCATCCTCTCTGTTTTCACTGCGTGACAGCGGAGGCACTTGCCTGACCGTAGTTGCTGGGGTGGTAGGGGTCCCTCATTATGTTGCTGGCTCTGGATCTGCACCTCCTGGTGTATAGGTCCTGCAGGAGGGTGAGTGTTATTCCCATAGTGTGTTTGGCCGAACGCACTACTCTCTGCAGAGCCTTCCTGTCCTGGGCAGAGCTGTTCCCAAACCAGATTGAGATGTTGCCTGACAAGATGCTTTCTACAGCCCCAGAGTAGAAGCACTGATGAATCCTCAGAGAGACTCTGAATTTCCTCAGCTGCCTGAGGTGGTAAAGGCGCTGCCTTTCCTTACTCACCAGTGCGGCAGTGTGTGTTGTCCATGTCAGATCCTCTGTGATGTGGACTCCCAGGTATTTAAAGGTCCCAGGTCTCATGTTGTTCTGTCACCTTGGCTTTTGCCACAAGTTTGGTGTCCTGTGATCCAGTGATTCCAAGTTGGCCCATTATCCCATGACCCTGTATTGTCCCATCACCTCACGGTTCTCTGATGCCCTGTGATTCTCTGATTGCTTGTGGTTCCACCAACTTCAATCACACTTTTCATATGATCTCAACATAACTTTCACACAGAGGAATCGCTTCAGCTGTGTTCCTTCGGAAACTAATAAAGAGCATTATATAAAAAGAGCTATGTGTGATATGGAAAAATGCAGTTTAGAAGTTTAATAACAAAGGAGATTTGGTATAACAAATGGAATACATTTAAAATCTTTTAGCTTTGGCATCCTTGGCAATATTTTGCACCATTGTCTACATGCTTTGTTTTTTTACAGCATGTGCAGTCTCATCAGAGTATCAGTCTTTCCTTACCTCTCCCAATGCATTGTGCAGAGCGAGTCTTCCTCACCTCTCCTCATACAATGAACACAGATTTTCTTCCCTCACCTCTCTACATCCACAGTACAGAGCCGGCCTCTCTTATATCTGGAATACTTTACTGTTAAGGCACCTCCTTCCCATTGTTTAGCAGCTGTGTAATCTATTTACAACCCTTTCATTCAGCCCAGTTTTAGAAAATATCTTGGCCCTTCCATTTATTTCTTCTATTGTCTCCTTTTTAACATGAACATCTCAATGATAGTGTACCAGGCATCATTTATCAAAACATGCCTACTGACCATCTGATCTGTCCAATCTTTTACAAATGTGTGCACTTTTCTGTTATCCTTTAGATGGCACATATACTAAGGTTCTATTATCTGAATCATTCCATCTGGATCATCTGCTTTTAAAGGAATACTGAAATCTATTCCTCTCCTCATGCTTTCTCATCTCTTGCAATGGAAATCTCCACATTATCCATCTATTGACTTCCTAGGATCAAACCTGTCCCTGGATGCCAAACCTTCAAATATTCCTCTACGTAAAACTAAAATCTGACCACGACCGAAACTTGCTTCCAAGACGCATGGCTTTTTTAAAAATCTCTTTCAGATTGCTGAACAGAGTACAGGAACAAATCAGCGTTGCTGCTAGCTTCTTATCTATAAACATAACTTCTTGCATGATATTAGTTATAAGCTTTTCAATGGACAAAGCAATCCTTGCTCATTTACCTCCTCTCACTCAGTGTAATCTCCTGGGATTTAAACTGTGAGTGTTTCTGTGTTTCCTAATTTCTAACATGCAGAAGACCAGCTAAATGCCCGTATGGGGATTTATAAAAATACTGTGCCTGTCCCAGCTCCTATTTCAACAACTATACTTAATAAACCAGTACAGGCATGAAACAGCAGTTCCTGTTCATGTACAGTATATACCTAAACCAGAATATATTTACCTCAGCCTTAAGAAGTAGCCCGCTCTTGCTCCTCACTTCTTTGGCTGAAGCCATGTGGGTGAAAATTACAATTGCAGCTTCTGTTGCACTTGCCAATTCGTTGCAAAAGTTGCTGTCATTTGACATCTCCCTATTTTTTAAAAAAGGAGGCATATCCATGCAAGATCACATAAAATATCAATATGTCACTGATATAATTCCCCGTGTATTGGTGAATCCAAAGATTGTACTAAGTGTACATTGAAATGGAGATAGAACAAACCAGAGCCTTAACTGGCCCAATCTATCAATCCAGTCGGGCAGTGAATAGCATCGCCTTTCTTTGGACTGGGGTGGGGTGCGTGCTGTTACACAATCCTGGTAATATTGCCCGATAAATACCCGTCCTTGAGGTCAGACCAGTGCACAATATTCCAGTTACCATCTCTCCAGGTCCCTGCATAATTGAAGTAAGATAATCTCAACTCTTGTAATCAACCTCTCTTGCAATAAACACGTGCCTTCCTAACTGCTGTACCTGCATGTTAACTTTTAATGATTCATGTTTGATCTTCTATCTTCCAAAATATACTCCACTTTTCTACCTCCTACCAAATTTTCTAGATTATATTCCATCTGCCATGGTTGTGCTAATTATTTGACCTCTGTCTCCCCCCCCAAGAGCTTTTCTGCATCTTCCCTCAGCCCGCACTGGCACTCAGTTTTGCATCATCCAGTATTTGGCTTCACAGTGGGGGAGGAGTCACACCATGTGCCTTTGGCTAGCAACATACGAGTGTTTGTTCTGATGGTTACACTAAAGTCTACAGGGAGAGAATTTGCATGTGATGACAATCCCAAGACTGTTGGAAGTGCTCAGACATTCAGAGTGCAGGGAACTGAGCAGAGCAACGGTGACTGGGACTCTGGAAGCTGCAGAAGTGACATACGCACATGACTGGAGCATAAAAATGTTGTAAGAGGTGATTGGTGAAGAGGGGACAGTGTGGACCTAACCAGGAGGTTGTGCGCAGGGTCCTTGGGCACTGGTTGTAAACAACAAATAGGACTTTGTGACTAGCTTTTTAACAGGGAAGACATACAATGACTTCATACTCGTGTCCATCTGGGCTATGGACCCATTGTCATCCAATGGGGAACTCTTTAAGGCACTGGGACTTTGATGGGATGAAGAATGTGCTCCAGTTTATTGGATATACAATTGGCGTATTGTCACAGGAACGCTGCCCTCAGTGATGACAGCTGGTGCGGGCGGAAATGGAATAGAATAGTAAGATTAAACGAGAACTTACCAGTTTGAAGTTTGATCTTTATTTTATGAGGAGTTACGTTGGTGATTACGTGAAGAAGTCCCGCCAGAGCGCATGCGCGTCAATCTTCAAAGCAGCGGTATGAAATCACAGATAACAGAATATTTGAAGTAACATAGTAAGATCAGCAACATGAGAACTACCATATGACCTTAATGAGAGAGAGGGTTGGGCGTGGTGGGCACGTAATCACCAACGTAACTCCTCATAAAATAAAGATCAAACTTCAAACTGGTAAGTTCTCATTTAATCTTACTATTTTACTTCGGAGTCACGTGAGTGATTCCGTGAAGAGTTCAAAGCTCTGTGATTTTATGCCGCAGATTCAAATCCCGGCTTCTCACTGCATTGATTGACTTCGGATGAGAAACATTCAATAATGCGTTAAACATGAAATTGAATATCATGCAGTAACAATTGACTTGAATAATCAAAACAAACAGTAACCCCTCTATCCCAGGGGAAACTTAAACAGAACTTAATACTGAATTTGCAAACAGCCCCCGATCGGCAATCGGCTGATGGTAAAAATTGTTGAAAAACCAATTCATTTGACCTGTAAGAATATGGTCGATGGGAACATCCATCGCCCTGGCCTCTGACGTTGCTGCTGCACTAGTGGAATGAGATGTATACACGTCAGTGTTAATACCTGCCTGAATCAACACTTGCTTTAACCACCTTGAGATAGTCTGTACTGACACTCTCTTGTGTGGTTTCTTGTAACTGATAAACATCCATCGCCCTGGCCTCCGACGTTGCTGCTGCACTAGTGGAATGAGATGTATACACGTCAGTGTTAATACCTGCCTGAATCAACACTTGCTTTAACCACCTTGAGATAGTCTGTACTGACACTCTCTTGTGTGGTTTCTTGTAACTGATAAACAATCCTGTTTCCACATTTCTTAAGGTCCTTGTAGCTTCAATATAATGTAATAAATGTGTTGTGTCCTTACACATAAACATGGATCAGTAGGTTATGCTGAAAACACAATTTAAAACCCTGTGACACCTGGCCTGCTCTGTTTGAGCAGGTCGTAAATATATAACATAACATTCTCTTCAGCCACTTCCATCCTGTCTAGCTGAAGCTTTTGCAAAATCTGCACTCGCTGTGCTGATACCAATGCCATGAGCATGACCACCTTCATGGTGAGTTTGGCCAATTCAGAGACGTGACAGGAACCCACTGTCGAAGCATCTTGAGGACCACACTTACATCCCAGATCGCCATATACCTGGGTTTAGGAGGTTTGGAGTTGAAATTCCTTTCATCAATCGAGCTATGAGAGGATGAAAAACCAATAGGACCTTTTCCTGACCCCATCAAAATATACGAGGACAAAGCATTTAAAGCTGTATTAATGGCGCTATAACTGAGCCCCTCATCATAGTAGAGTGTCGACAGGAACTCTAAAACATCCACAATACCTGCAGTACTATAGTCAATATTATTTTGTACACAATATTGCTCCCATTTTTTTACATAAGTAATATACCGCTTTTGAGTACTCTTTCTCCAGGCTGCAGTGAGCATGTCCACCGTTCGCCCAGACAGTCCTTGCCCCAGGTATGGCCTTCTTAAAACCTGCAAATTAACAAGTCAATATGGTCACATAACAGATGACTTTCCCGTGTTAGCGGATGCTCCAGTATCCTATGCTTGGGAACCACCAAAGGAGGTTGGATCGCTAACTGTAACATCAAAGGGAACCATGCTTGAGTCGGCCAATTAGGTATTACAAGCACCCCCGAAGCGGCATCCTGCTTGATTTTTTGCAGACTCCGACCTACGAGGCAGAATGGTGGGAAAATATATTAAAAACATACCACCCCAATGTAGCGAGAAAGCATCAATTGCAACTGCCCCCTGGTCTGGTTCACATGAAACATATTTAGGCAGCTGGTGGTTAAACCTCGATGCAAAACAAATCGATATCTGGCATTCATATACAAGTACTATATTATTGAACACCTCCTGGTTCAACATCCAATCTGTGTTGTCATGGAACTTTTGTGACCTGGCGTCTGCTACTATGTTGAATCTACCTGGTAGATAAATAGCTAAAATCCAAATATCTTTATCTATTCACCAGGCCCAAATTTGATTAGCCAATCTGTCACAAGATACCGACTTGATTCCACCCATGTGATTAATATATATGCCACTGCCGTATTATTGTCAATCTGAAACTGAACATGCAGGTTACCTTTGTTAGAGCAATAAGCCTTATCCATAAAAAGCTCCTAAACGCTCTAAATAGTTAATTCCCCATGTCTGCAGAAGCGATGACTCTTGCTCAGTCCATCTGCCTCCACAGCTGAAACTCATATCTGTGGCACCCCACCCGAGTGCACTGACATTCATCTGCAAAATCATGGAAGGCTGCTCAAGCACTATATTGCTCGAACTCCTGGACACATGCTGAATCCACCATTGCAAATCAGAAACAACCTCTGCTGATAACTGCATGGGTCTATTATAATGACCCGAATGTATCCTTAGTGCCTCCATTAGCTTGATACAGCTGTCAATTAGCTCTACCCTTTCTCCCTGAGCAGAGTCACTACCATGTTAATTGAATCATTTGTGACCCAAATAGTCAGGTGTTAATTTGGATTTCTCTGGATGGATAATGCCCAATCTTTGAATAGTGGATTTAACAACTACCACCAGTTACTTCAGCTGTTCTCTTGGATACCCCTGTAATCAAGATATCATCGAGATAAGCCATGAGCACATGACCCTGGCCTCTCAGCATGCCTAATAGAGGTTTTAACAATTTTGTGCCATAGTTGATCCATCCAGGTGAATTTCAAATATCTTCTATCCTGCAAATGAACAGACACTGAGTAATATGCATCTTTAAGCTCTATAGTTGCCATATAGCATCCCCTGGACCCAGTTGCTTGGCAGTGACAAAGGTTTCCATCTTAAAATGTCTATACTGCATTCCCCCATCCTTTTCTGGCCTGGGAAAAAATACTAGACACAAATTGATGGAGTTGGTGAACCGACTTTCCAATTACACCTTTATCACATAAGCTTTCAAGCGGAACCTGAACCTCCATCTGTTCTGTTAATGAAACTGAAAAGTTCTCCGAGGAACATGCTGAATGTGCAAATCACAATTGGGATTGAACTCCATTCGAAACCCTTGAATAACACTCAGTATAAACAGATCTGAGGTAATTTGCTTCCATTCATCCCGGAACAGATGTAATGTACCCCCAGATTTTAGTTGTGTCACATTTGATATGTGCACCTGAGAACCAGGCCCACCTACCTCCTTGGTACCTGGCGGATCCCGTTGTCCACAGCACCTGGCGGGAAAGCCGACGTTTGACCGTGTTCCCACTGCAGAATGCCAACTGCGCATCTGCATTGCCGGCCGACTTGTTCCTGGTCTATATTTAAGAGGGAGTTAGATGTGGCCCTTGTGGCTAAAGGGATCAGGGGGTATGGAGAGAAGGCAGGTACGGGATACTGAGTTGGATGATCAGCCATGATCATATTGAATGGCAGTGCAGGCTCGAAGGGCCGAATGGCCTACTCCTGCACCTATTTTCTATGTATCTATGTATCTATGTATCTGTCCCTCGTTTGTAGGGGTACTTTCATTTTTGGAAACTTGCCGACCGCCAGTGGCTTGATCAAGCCCACCGTCTTTGCCTCGTCATCCATCTCCTTGACACGCTTGGCGAGGTCCTCTCCGAAGAGTAGGTTGGCCGGCTGTATGTTGCTGGGCTGGCAGAGTGCTGCAAACTTGGGATTAATGGTGGGCCGAATGGCACTTTCCCTGAGACAATTTATCTCAAAATGGGTGCTACAAAGCAACCCTAGTACCTCTTGCTGCGTCTCCGACAGATGCCCTCCATCCACCATTCTAGCGAACGCCGTGATTCCTGAGCCAAGTAGTTTCAGGATTCTCTGCAGCTTCATCTCCTGGGCACTCATGCCCACGCCCATCTGGCTCCATATCACCCGGTTAACTGCTGGCACCTTCAGCAACATGCAGTTCCCCGGGTCTCCTGTTTCTTGGCGGTTCCAGACTCTGACGGGACAGTGAATCGTGCTGCCAGAGATAAGACCTCTGACAACGGCCGTCTTCGTTAGGCTCGTCAGAGTCGGGGTCAGAACTAAGCTGACCCTCTGCAGTCGCCTTTTCAATGAGGGTGCTATCAAGCAGCCTCTATATCGTGGAGGCCAGCTCATCTCCCAGTGGCTCTCCAGACTCTGACGGGACAGCGAATTGTGCTGCCAGAGATGGGACCTCTGACAACGGCCGTCTTCGCTAGGATCGAAGTCAGAGTCGGGGTCAGAACTCAGCTGACCCTCTGCACTCGCCTCTCCAATGAGGGTGCTATCAAGCAGCCCTCTACCAGGTGCTGCCGGCGCGGCCTCTTCTGCAGCCTGCCGCCCACATGACTCCTCCCCCCGGAGTGTGCGTTGCTGGAGCAACCCCTGTATTAGGTGCTCCATTTGGGATAACCGTTTAAAAATGGTATCCAGCCCCGTACAGGACTTGTCGTAGCCCGACTCAGTTGAGTCCGAGGGCCTCGCAGACTTTTCCGTTGGCCTTACGCCCGACTGGTGTTGGCTCTGTGCTTTGTAGCACCAAGTCTGCAGTCGCCCCGCTCCCGGTCGGCGACTGTGCAGGGGTACGAGGCAGCCGCTCACAGACCGCATTCCCGCGGCGCTCCTTTGCTTGCCTGCGGCTCGCCTCCCCCTGGTCGTCTTCACCATGGTGCTTCCTGGAAAAAACCCACAGAGCACGGCACCACAGCAAAACAACTTCTCACTCCAGCTAAGTTTTCCCACTTAGCTGGAGTTTTAAAAAATTACTTTAAAACTACTTACCACAGGAGGAGCTCTGACCTCCCGCTGGTCCAGACGTAATGACACGCATGCGCTCTGGCGGGACTTCTTCACGGAATCACTCACGTGACACCGAAGTAAAATAGAATACTTTATTGTCACATGTGACAAGTCATAGTGAAATTCCTTACATACCTTGCCACGGTATGCAAACTGTTGCCCGTTAAAGGCATTTACAAAGTTTTCAAATTCCCCTCCCCCGCCAGTTCCCTCTTTGTTCGTCCCCCCTCCCTCACGGCGGTCCCCCCAAGCCGGGTCCTCCTTTGTTTCTTCCCTCGGCAGCGGCGTCCTGACTCCACGTGTCCGTCCTTGTCCGTCAGTCGGCGCCATCATCGACCGCCGCACCAACCTTTCCACTAACGCTGCCGGGCCCTTCCGGTCGCCTCCGTGGTGCCGACCCAGGCCCCAGCCACGGGCTCCATTGACCCAGGCACCGATGGCTATGGGCTTTGTCAACCCGCGAGGCTTTACCTCCGACCTGTGAGGCTCCATGCCGACCCGCAAAGCCCCAGGCTCCGACCCGTGAGGCTCTAATCCGACCTGTGAGGCCCGGGCTCTGATCATCGAGGCTCTACCTCCGACCCGATGGAGATCAATTGGGGATGTGAGTTCATCACAATTGTAGACAGCAGGTTGATGTTGAAGTCATGAGCTCGGTGCGAGTACAACAGAGAGTGTGACAGTGGTGCTGACTGCCAATAGACAATAGGTGCAGGAGTAGGCCATTCGGCCCTTCAAGCCAGCACTGCCATTCAATGTGATTATGGCTGATCATCCACAATCATTACCCCGTTCCTGCCTTCTCCCCATATCCCCTGATTCGTCTATGTTCAAGAGCCCCATCCAGCTCCAGCCTCCACCGCCCTCTGAGGCAGAGAATTCCACAGACTCACAACTCTCTCACAAAAGTGTTTCCTCATCCCCGTTCTAAATGGCTTACCCCTTATTCTTAAACTGTGACCCCCTTGTCCTGCTGTCCTACACTCAAGCACAGGCTTCCACTCACAGATCTTACAGGTGCTGGATATGAGAAGCTGTTCCTCTTGCTCAACATGATGAAGCCTGGGTACCCATGACTCCTCAGAGACTGTCTTTGTCCAGAGACTAAGAGGGATCAGGAGGTTGGGGGTTAGGCTTCACCCTCCTTCCCTGTTTCCTCACTCCTGTGCAATTCCCTCTGCCTACAGACCAGCACAATAATGAAAGCCACACAAGGACTGGAATGAATGTGGAGAACTCCAAAAGCATCCCTAATTAAACTCCATTCAGCCGTCCCCATCGGACCTGGAGTACTCTCTAGAATACTCCAACCAGGTGCTATATGTTGCAGAATCCAGCAATAATTAGCATCAGCAGCATGTTCTGGAGGGAGGAATTCCAAGGCAGATGACCCTCTACGAGCAGAGGAAGAGACACAAGAGGATCAAACGATCTTTTCCTGGCACACATAAAGTTAAGGTGAATTACGCCATCAATGTCTGTCTGCTCCAAGAAGCAGCTCCCCAGACATGGGAAATGGTCCATATTTTCCAAGGTGTCACCACGAACCTATCTTGTTGAAGAGCGATGTGGACAGGTTGGTGAAGGACCTTTGTGGATGTTGAGAGTAAAGCTCTCATCTGCTTTGGTGAATGAGTTGATGGAGTCTTCAGCGTGTGTAAAGTGTGTAAAGGCACGCGTCACCAACCTGTCCAACAAAGGTGGACCCGTCGTGGGGGGACTGCCATGAGGAGAGGGAGGGGGGGAGAACAAAGGGTACTTTGTAAGCACCCTTTATGGGCAACTATTTGCATCCTTGGGTATGCAAGCAAAAAATTTCACTGTGACCTGTCACATGTGACAATAAAGTATTCATTCATTCATTCCTACTGCAGACCAATGATTGGAATTGGGGAGACCCTGTTTATGGAGCGCAAGCAATGTAGGTCAAATGGTTTCCCATTCGTTTTGTGGATTGGTTACACTCCAACAGGAGGCTCATTGGAAATCATTGTGTTGAGTACGATTGAAAAATATGTTGCAATGATAACCAGTACTGAGTGAGTCTGGTTCAGTGATGGGGTCATTAGTTGGAATTACAGTTTCCAGCTCTTCGTGAGCAGATGTAAAATGGAGATTCATTTTTGTGGACAGTAGAATTTGAGAGTTTGTGATTTTGGTTCCCTCTACCGGCAGGGATACCATCTTCAGTTATGTATGGCCTTGCAAACATCTTGTGTAGGAAGGAACTGCAGATGCTGGTTTACATCATAGATAGAGGTAAAATGCCAGAGTAACTCAGCGGGACAGGCAGCACCGGGACAGTGTTGAATTTGGATTAGATGAGTTTCAGGCTGCCGTTCAGTCCTTGATAGCTTCTTTGTCATGCTTAGCTCTCAGCAGGGTGTGCCCTTCGGTGTTTGGGCCATTGATAATAAGAATCCATCCAAGTCATGGTTATCACCCTAGGGCAGGCACAGATGCCCTTGCCTACGTGAAGAACCCCACCAGTGCGCCTGCGCGTCAATCTTCAAAGCAGCGGTGTGAAATCATAAAAAACAACAACCGAAGTAATATAGTCTCATAATAAAATGAGTAATACAAGAACTTCCATCTGACCTTTATGATAGAGGGTAGGGTCGTGGCGGGCACGTAATCACCTACGTAACTCCTCATAAAATAAAGATCAAACTTCAAACTTAGGTAAGTTCTCGTTTAATCTTACTATTTTACTTCGGAGTCACGTGAGTGACTACATGAAGATTTTAAAGCTTTGTGATTTCATGCCGTGGATCAATCCCGGCTTCTCACTGCATTGATTGACTCGGAACGAGCAAAAATCAATCATGCATTCATAATAACATTTGTACCACAAATGCAGTAATTCATTTCAATAATGAAATTAATCAGATCCCCTTTAAACCAGAGGAATTTACACAGAACTTAAAATAGTTTCTGCAAACAATCCCGCATTAACAATAGGCCGATGGTAAAAATGTTGAAACATCAACTCATTGGACCACCCGCCGGCTGCGAGGATATGGTCGACGGGGGACGTCTTTTGCCCTGTCCGCCGACGTTTCTGCTGCCCTAGTCGAGTGAGACGTAAAAACATAAGTGTTAATACCAGCAGCTGTTAAGACTTCTTTTATCCATCTGGAAATAGTCTGTATTGAAACTCTCTTGTGTGGTTTCTTGTGTGTGATCAACAACCCAGTTTCCATATTTCTCAAATTCTTTGTGACCTCAAAGTATTGTAACAAATATGTCTTAATACAGAGACAAGGATCATTTGGATATACTGCTAGTATAATTTTAAATCCTGTCACACCTGGCCTAATTTGCTTTAGTAGGTCATAGATATAGAATGTAACCTTATCTTCAGTTACTTCCATACTGTCTATTTGTAATTTTCCAAGTGTTTGCACTCGTTGTGCTGTCACTCATGCCATAAGCATTAATACTTTCATACTGAGCTTAGCCAAAGGTAAAGAGAACTTGATGACCATTCACGAAGTAGTTTCAGTACCACACTTACATCCCAGATTGTCATGTACCTAGGTTTCGGTGGTTTGGAATTAAAGATTCCTTTCATTAGTCTGGAAACAATTGGGTGTGACCCAATTGGGTTTCTTTCTGACTCCAGAACCAAATATGAGGACAATGCACTTCTGGCTGAATTAATTGCACTACAACTCAGACCTTCATCATAATAAAGTTTTGACAGAAATTCTAAACATTTGAAATATCTGCAGTACTTTATTGCACATTCTTTTGTACACAGAACTCTTCCCATTTCTTAATATAAGACAGATACTGTTTTTGAGTGCTCTTCCTCCAGGCTGCCGTAAGCATGACTACAGTACGCTCAGACAGTCCTCGTCCCAGAAAAAACATTCTTAAAACCTGCAAATCAACAAATCCAAACAATCATATAATGGATTTTGTTACCCTGTTACAGGGTGCAGCAATAAATTACTCCTTTTTGGGACTTTCATCAACATTTGTGTTGTTAATTCTAATATCAACGGATACCATGGCTGTGTAGGCCAATCTGGTACTACCAGTACCCTTGAAGCAGCATCTTGCCTGATTTTAAGCAAACATTGGCTTATGAGGAAGAAAGGTGGAAATATATATGAAAACATACCACCCCAATGTAGCGAGAAAGCATCAATCGCCACTGCTCCTGGATCTGGTTTCCATGAGACACATCTCGATAGCTGATGATTCAAGTCGATGTCGGGCATTCCAAATCTGATTACTATATCATTGAATACCTCTTGATTCAACATCCATTCTTTATTATCATGGAACTTTCGTGACCTGGTGTCTGCTATCTTGTTTAGATAGATAGCTGAAATCCAAATGTTCTGTTCAATACACCAAGACCAAAGTTGATTTAACTATTTTCTCACATGACACCGACTTAATTCCACCCATATCATTAATATAGGCAACTGCTGTTGTGTTTATTAATTTTAACTTGAACCTTCCTTTTAGTTGTGTTAGAACCACAAGCTTGGAGTCCATAGAAACCTCCTAAAAGCTCCAAATAGGTAATTCCCCATGTCTGCAGTAACAATAACTCTTCCTGATTCCATCTGCCTCCGCAGCTAGATGTTAAGTCAGTTGCACCCCATCCTAGTGCACTGGCATCAGTTTGTAATATCATGGAAGGTTGTTCAATCAGCACTTTGCCTGAACTGCTTGAGACATTTAGAATCCACCACTGCAGATTAGAAACAGCATTTGTTGTTACTTGCATGGTTCTATCAAAATGAGCAGCATTTATTCTCAGTGCCTGTTCTTTGATTCTCTGCAGCTGTTGATAATGTAATGGTCCATACTGGACTGCTGGGAATCTACTAATTTTCCCAGTACTCGAGCCACCTGTCTGATTAGAGGTTTTTGCTCGTTTAACAGATTACTGCAATCTTTAATCAACTCCACCCTTTTTTCACTGGGCAAAGTAATTTGCATTTGGGCTGAATCAATTGTGAACCCCAAATAATCAATTGAGGTACATGTTTTTAACCTTGATTTCTTTGGATGAATTTAGAAACCCCCAAACTTTCAAAAGTTTGATTTCATAACTGCAACTGATGCTTCTGTTGACTGTTTTGTCCTTCCTATAATCAGGACATCATCCAGGTATGCCATTAGTACATGCACCTGGCTCTCAGCAACCCCAGAATTGAGTTTAACAATTTTATGAATATTCTGGGAGCGAACGTTAACCCATTAGGCAGAGGTTTGAACTGCCCTAATTGGTTCATCCATTTAAATTTTAAGATACTTCATATCTTGCAAGTGAACAGACACTGAACAAAAGGATTCAGACTTGTCAAGTCTATAATCATCCTACATCCTCCATCCTTTTTTGATCGAGGGAATATATTTGACCCAAATTGGTGAATTTGGTAGACTGATTCTTCAAAAACACCTTTTATATATAGGGTTTTGAAGCGCAGCTTGAACCTCCATTCCTTCGCAAAGTGGAGAGTTCTGCTAGGAACATGCTGGACAGGCAAATCATAATTTGGATTGAATTCAATTCGAAATCCTTGTATATTATTCAGAATTACCACATCTGAAGTAATCTTCTTCCAATGTTTATAGAAGAGACGTAATCTGCCTCCAACTTTTGGATTTAATCCAGTTAGTATGTTCCCATGAGAACCAGGTCCACCTACCTCTTGAGTCATTTGAGTATTCTAAGATCCCTGGATTCTCCCGGAAGCACCACCACTCCCGCTGCAGGCCGCAACCTACGTCCCTGCGTTGATGAGCGACTTGGTCCTGGTCTAGGATCCGTATGACGTCTGAAAGGATACTTCCTCTTTACAGACTTTGTAACCATTGATGTTTTTATCAATCCTGTTTTCGCTTCATCTTCCAACTCTTTAATACGTCTCCCGAGATCCTCTCCAAAGAGTAAGTTGGGTAATTGTATATTACTTGGTTTGCAGAGTGCTGCAAATTTCAGATTCATAGTAGGCCGTATAGGACCTTCCTCAGATAATTGATCTCGAAGTGGGTGCTGCATAGCAACCCCAGTGCTTCCTGATGCAACTTCGTCATCTCTTGGCTGTTATCTGCTATTCTGGTAAAAGCAGTTATTCCAGAACCCAGCAGCTTTAATATTCTCTGCAACTGATTCCAGATAATTTGGTTCACTGCTTCTGCTTTCAGCAACCCACAGTTACTTGGGGTCTGCTGCTTTCTTGCAGTCTCATCCATCTCCTGCTGTTCCAGCTGATGGTAAGCCAAGTAATTTATTAAGGAGGCCAGTTCTTCTCCTAATGGCTCTCCTGACCCTGACGGGGCAGCGAATCCTACTGCCAGGGGTGGAACAGCTGGCAGCTGCCGTTCATCGCCTTGTACAGCCTCACCGTCAGAGTCGGGGTCTGAAATCTCATGACCCGTAGCACGCTCCTCATCCCTGAGGGTGCATTCCATCAGCCCTGAGCCAGGTGCTGTTAAGCTGATTCCAGCAGCTTGGATTTCAATACACTCCTTCCTGAGTGAACTTTGCTCCAACACCCTATGTAAAATGCTTTCTATTTGGGCAATACGCTCGAAAGCAGTATCTAGCCCTGTACCAGGAGCTGTTTGAGCTGCTTCCCGCAGCTTGGCTTTCAGTACACTCCTCCCTGAGTGAACTTTGCTCCAACAGCCTATGTAAAAGGCTTTCTATTTGGGCAATACGCTCGAAAGCAGTATCTAGCCCTGGAGCTACTTCCATTGCCTGGGACTCCCTCCGTGGGCCGTTGGGATTTAAACTTCGTCTTTTGCCCGACAGGCGCTGACTGTGTTTTCACCAGCCCCAGGTCCACAGTCGCTATGCTCACCGCTGGCGACTGTACCGTGGTTTAGAGGCGGTTGGTCTCTAACCGCGGACTCCCGACTTTCCCGACTTTCTGTCGGCTGTGTCGCTCGCCTCTTTCCCCTGTCCGTTTTTTCCCATGGCGTCTGTGGAAAAAATCCCCATAGACCCACAGTAAACGGACCTGGAAAACATGAAAAAAGTTTTTACTTACCTTGTAGTTGAAAGACTACAAACCACTGGAGGAGCTCTGCTCCTCACGTCCGTTTGCGTCAAGGCATCTGACGTAATGACGCGCAGGCGCACTGGCGGGGTTCTTCACGTAGTCACTCACGTGACTCCGAAGTAAAATCACTCCTTTCCTCCCTTGCTGCTGCCTCCACATCCAACCTTTCTTCCCCTTCCTATTCCCCTATCCCAACCTACCGTAGTTTACTTTTGCAACACTGTCGAGGAAATTGACGTAAAGGAAAAACTGAGACTTCAAGTTGCTTTATTGCATGATATCATGGAGTTAACTGTTCACCAGTTAACTGTTCACCAGTTCTCTGTCTTTGCAGCAGAATTAGCTGATAGTTATACAGTGCAGTAAACAACTTTTTTTTTGGTTAGATACAATTATACGAAATATACTTCGTCCTTGGCTATATGTTTTCCTGTTATTACTAACCACTACATGTTTTTTTAATTTTTTCATTGGTCATAATATACTTTTTGTTTATGTTAATCGTATTCAACAACGGATGGTTAAAACAAGTCAAACATAATACAAGGACACCCTTACACCACACTCCACCCCTTAACAGAGCAGACCACGCCACTGCCCCCTCCCCGAGCCAATCATAAGCCCCCATTGTCTGTAACGTTCCCATAGAAAGGCCTGAGAATGGCTGCGTTCCCAGACAATAAATACAGGTGCGAGGTCAATACTAGGAGATAATGTGCCTAAAACTTGTTTTGCAAGATTCTCATGATCTTTGCAGCTGGTCAACAAGAGTTGCCAATTACCACATCTGCACACACTTTCATTACCTTATTTGATTAAAACCATAATTAAGTATCTGGAGATTTTAATTTTTCTTCTACAAACACCAAGAGTAGACTGGGCGACCAATTTGTCGAGCACCAACTCTCTATCAGTGGTGGTAACTTGAACTCCCAATTGGAAGTGATATCAGCTCCTACCAATTGCCATTGACTTATCCGTCCTTGGCCTTCTCCAATGACAAGATGAGGTAAAACGTAGAGGAACAGTATCTCATATCGCACCTGGCTAGTTTACAACTCAATTACAGGTAACCCGCACCCCTCTGTTCCTTTCTTTCTGATCCACTCAGGTCTTGTCACATATACCCTTCTTTCTAAACACTCCTCCTTTCCCTTCCTAGTTATGGCCAAGAAAAGACACCAATGCCTATGCTTCCCCAGAAGACTGG
Organism: Malacoraja senta; assembly: GCA_038087875.1. Lineage (NCBI taxonomy): Eukaryota > Metazoa > Chordata > Chondrichthyes > Rajiformes > Rajidae > Malacoraja > Malacoraja senta. The sequence goes on along the minus strand of JAXLNO010005462.1, from coordinate 14,845 downwards.
AAATTCAAATGGCTCCAATAACTTATCAATAGATATTCCTATCTGGATGCATCACTGCTTGGATTGGCAATGGTCCTGGCCATGATTGGAAGAAATTGCAGAGTTATGAGATGCAACCCAGTCTATCACACAAAAGAGCCAAACTGCCATTGACTCCATCTATACACGCTGCCTCAGCAAAGCAGCCAACATAATGAAAAACCCTTACATTTCAGTCATTTCTCTCAGGCAGAAGCTACAAAAACTTGAAATCACCTGTCACCAATTTCAAGAACAGGTTCTCGCCCACTGTTATCAGGCGTGTGCACAACCTCTTGTAAGGTGAGCAATGCATTCCAGGGCTCTCACTTAACTTTTTTTCTCTATTGTCAGCCGGGCAACCTAGACAGCTTTTTAGGTTGCCAAATGACAGTTTAGGTGTTCATTTAAGACAGCTTGCATGACGCGTGCAATAATGTGCTCGGACGAAGTGCGTAGTTACCAGTCGGAATTATGCTCAATGAAGCATTCACATATTATTTCTGCTTCAAATAAAGTCACAAACTAAACATATTCACCAATCAAGACATGATATATACCACAATGACATGCAGCAAAGTTATAATACAGTATCTTTTTACACGTTGCAATGAATGCAATTTCTATTATTTCTTTCCACTTCCAAACAAAAATCTGGTTGGATTATTCAGCGTATGATCAACCTGTGTCAATAAATCCTGGACCATGGTAACATATATGCTTAACCATGCACACTACAGATTGACGCAAGCATGTTTTGTGTGAAGGACTGAAAATTATCATGACATGGCCATAGCATGGGTCTTTATTGCTATTGGTACATAAACACTCTCGCTTCCCACATAATTTATCCACAACAAAATATACAGGTTGCAAGGAAATTTCTAAAGGCATTTTATGATAATAGCTGTTAAAACCGACTATACCCATCTGACAGGTTAAACATTGACTAACTGACAAGAGACGGCCAATGGACACAACTGCAGCAAATGTTCTTTTGGTAATATGTTTAAAGGTGTCAAAACGCCACATTACCGGACATTCAGATTAGATGTATGCGTTGTGAACAGCAATGAAGATAACCAGTTTGTACGCACCAGATTTTAAAAAATGTATTGAGAAACGCTGTTTCCACCATTCCCACTTCAGAATTAACGTTAAAATTTCAACTGAAATATCTCCTGACCAAATTTGTGATGTACATGACCGACTGTAGAAGTAAAACCTGGATAAATCCAACGTATAGTTGTGAATGTTGGTCATCAAATAACTACAGTACTCATACTCCATATTAAGAGCATTGATTTGCCATTAAAATGAATTCTGTAATAACGTGTCAACGGCAGTAGTGACAATCGAACACTGCGGTTTTAATGTTTCACGTGTTCACAATTTAATTAATCCATCTTTATGGATTAAAACAAATAATAACATTGGGAATTAAAATACATTTGATTGCATTCCTTTATCAAACATAGTCAATGTTCGCGCTGAAGACATTTCCAGCGCAGTAGGGTCGTGGGGGGGGGGGGCGGTTGAATCAGTGCGGGGTGGATAGATGGGGGGGGGGGGGGGTTGAGAAGGCAATCGGTGGGGGATGGATGGATTGAGGCAGGGGAATTAGTGTGTGTTGGTTGGAGTAGGTAAAATTGTGAGGGGAGAGCGCGGGGGATGTCAGTGGGGGTTGAATGGGGGGATCAGTACGGGATGGATGCGGATGGATGGGGATGATCACTACAGGATGGATGGGGAGGATCACTACAGGATGGATGGGGGGATTGGTGCAGGATAAATGGAGGAGGGTCAGTACAGGATGGATCAGGAGATCAGTACAGGATGAATGGGTGGTTCAGTACAGGATGAATGGGGGGGGGGGCGTGCAGGATGGATGGGAAGGGGGGTCAGTACAGGATGAATTGGGGGACCAGTGTAGGATGGATGGGGGGTGGCAGGAGAATGAATGCGAGGTGGATAGGGTGATCAGTGCAGGATGAATAGATTGGGGGGGGAGAGTAGATGGGGAGGGGAGCACAGGGGATGTCAGTGAGGACAGTAGAGGCGGTAATGGGGATCAGTGCGGGATGGAGAGGAGGGGTCCCAGGATAAGGGGGATGGAGGGGTGCATACAAGAGAGAGAGAGAGAGAGAGAGAGAGAGAGAGAGAGAGAGAGAGAGAGAGAGAGAGAGAGAGAGAGAGAGAGAGAGAGAGAGGAGGGAGGGGCAGAGGAGGTGGGGAGGAAGGAAGGTCAGCGCTCCTCGGACCACACCGGCATCATTGCCCCGCTGCCTTGGCCGTCCACCGCCAAGTGCCGCCAAGGGGAGGCAGTTGGGATCTCCTGCCACCACCTCCCCTCCTCCGCCAGCCAACAGGAAGGTGAGGGGCCGAGCGGTGCAGGTGCTTCAGACGGCAGAAGGGGGCCTCCCCCTTCCTTCCTCCCTCCTCCCAGAAATGGCATGCAGGAGGATTTGTTTTGAAAGCGGTTATCGCCATTGGCGGAGTGGCACGCAGCGGCCGCTATGAGGGCGGGCAGGGTGCAGGAGGAGGTGGAGCCTCCGTTGCCGCCGCTGCTGCTGTGCGGGGCCCGCCATTCGCTCCGACCCTCTGTCACCCCGCACTACAGCCGTCGCCGCCGCCAACCCGAAACGTCACTTATTCCTTTTCCCCAGAGATGCTGCCAGACCCGCTGAGTTACACCAGTTTTTTGTGTCTATCTTTGGTATAAACCAGTATCTGCAGTGTCAAGCCAGGCAAAATGACCGAGCTTTAGGTTGCCCGGCGGAACTTTAGGTGGCCATTGGCACCCGGACAACCATTAATTTCGAGCCCTGCATTCCCGATCTCCCAATTTACCTCGTTATGGACCTTATGCCTTTTTGTTTGTTTAATCTGCACTTTCTCTATAGATGTTACATTATATTCTGCACATTGTTTATTTTCCCTTTGCACTATCTGTTATACTCATATATAGTTTTTAATTGTAATTGTGTATGAATGTTTAAAAAAAATTCTGGATAGCATGCAAAATAAAGTTTTTCACTGTATCTTGGTGCACATGACAGTAAACCAAACCACAAGTGTCAGCTCTTGGACACTTCCTTATATCTACCCCTTGACCATGAGCCCACAGACACGCCGCTCATTCAGTACTAATCCCAATATTGTTAGCTAACCTGCTGACATCAGAGGCAGTCTGACCTCTACCATTCTGAGGCCAGGTGTCATCTCTTGGATACCTCTTCATATCTACTCCTTGGGCATAACCCCACTGATAAACACCAAGCTACTATCTTCCTAACAATCATGGATCTTATCACCTCTGACAATCTCTACACAGTCTACCTAATAACCGTACACAACTGATTTCTAAATGTATCCTGACATCATTCCTCCATTCTTTCTCCGCTCCATTGGCAACTGCATTCGAGTTGCCTTCTGCACCCAAGCAGAACTCATTGATTTCATCAACTTTATTACTAACTTCCCCCGTGCCCTCAAATTCTAGAGAGTCTAGGATCAGCGGCCACAGCCTCAGAATAAAAGGATGTACCTTTAGAATGGAAATGGGGAGGAATTTCTTTAGCCAGTGGTGAATCTCTGGAATTCATTACCGTAAATATCTGTGGAGGCCAAGTCATTGGATATTTTTAAAGCAAAGATTGTTAGGTTCTTGATTAGTAAGAGTATCAAATGTTACGGGAAGAAACCTCCCCTTAAACCCCTCCCACCCTCTTTCCCCTGCCCCCCCCCACACCCTGAGGCGTACACATTTTTCCCACCATCACTAATCTAGTCACCCTCCTCTTTTAAACTCTGTCATACATTCATCTTCTGTCCCCGAGACTAATATTTCCCTTTTATCCCCCCACTTTCCCCGCACCCCTATCCCCTTCTACTCATATCCTTCCCTCCAGCTTTACATTTCACTCCTCCTCTTCTTTTCTTATCTGATACCCTTTTGGCTCATATTCATCTCTAGCCTTTGTCACATTCTCCGTCCATGCTCGAATCAAGCCCCCCTCATCTGTTTCCACCCGAACGCTTGCTAAGCTCTGCCGCCTCCTCCCTTTCCCTTCTTTCTCCCCTCTACTCAATCTGAAGATGGGTCCTGCTCGAAACGTTGTCTGTCCATTCCATCCACCGGCGCTGCCTGACCCGTTGAGCTCCTCCAAGTCCTTGTTGGGTTAGGTAGGTAGTTTGAGACAATGTGACAATTCCACCATTTAAAACAGAACATAGATAATGATACATGTAGGAAGGAAATGCAGGTGTTAGTTCAAACCGAAGATAGACACAAATTGCTGGAATAACTCAGCGGGCCAGGCAGCATCTCTGGAGAGAAGGAATGGGTAACGTTTCGGGTCAAGACCCTTCTTCAAAAGTCTGAAGAAAGGTCTCGACCAGAAACGTCACCCATTAATTTTCTCCAGTGAAGCTGCCTTTCCCGCTGAGTTACTCCAGCATTTTGTGTCTATTATAGAGTATGGTACAGTACATGATATAGATAGGGTGAATGTACAGAGTCTTTTATCCAAGGTAAAGGAATCAAGAATCAGAAGACATAGGTTAAGGTGTAAGGGACGAGATTTAATAGGAACCTGGGGGACAACCTTTTCAATCAGAGGGTGATGGGATTATGGAATGAGCTGCCTGGGAAGGTAGTTGAGGCAGGTACTGTAACAGCATTTAAAAGCTTTAGAGGGATATGGGCCAGCTCAGGCAAATTGGACTTGCTTAGATGGAACATCTTGACCGGCATGGATGAGTTGGGCCGAAGGGCCCATTTGCATGCTGTATGACTCTTTGAATATAATTGGCCCTTCGGTCCAGAATGTCTGTGCCAAACATTATACTAGTTAAACTAATGTCCTCTGCCCCCATTTGATGCATATCTTACACATTCATATTCCTTGCAAACGCTTCTTAAATACTACTCACATATCTGTTTTCATCACCACAATGGCAGCGCATTTATGGCACCCATCCCTCTCGGTGTAAAAAACCTGTCCCGTATATCTCCTTCAAACTTTCCCCCTCTGCACCGAAAACCATGACCTCTTGGCTTTGACATTTTCACCCTGGGAAAAAAAGTTCCGATCTATCTATGACTCTGTCTCTGCCTCTCATAGTTTTATGTACTACTATCATGTCTCCCCTTCATCCTCAGATGCTCCAGAGAAAACAATCCAGGTTTGTCCAACCTTTTCTTATAGCCAATCCAGGAATATTGTCTTATTCCGGGCTAGTGCGTGCTCCCAACACATGGACTCCAGGTTTTTCTCTGCCATTCTGGATACTCTCTCCATTTCCAGGAGGAATACTGCAAATGGGAGGCTTTGAGAACATCCTCAAATCTTTCCTCCTGCCTCTGTTAATCTTTTCCTGTGACAGAGCTTAGAATAGAGTGTCTGCTATGAGAGGCTGTCATTGTGACACAGAGTCTATTGAGTGTCTGATAGGGACCTCCATGCTGATGATGTTAGATGCGGAAAGAATGCTAATGTTAGTTGGCTTAGGTAACACCTTGCATTGAAGTGTATCAAATCAAAATGTTAGACAGCATCTCTAGAGTCTGAAGAAGGGTCTCGACCCAAAACATCACCTATTCCTTTTCTCCAGAGATGTTGTCTGACCCACTGAGTTACTCCAGCTTTTTGTGTCTATCTTAGGTTTAAACCAGCATCTGCAGTTCCTTCCTATACAAATCAAAATGCTAAACTCATTCCCCTTTCTTGTTGCTGAGAGAACTGCGCTGTATTTCTAACATTTTATTTGCACTATTGTTTTAGTCTTTTATCTGTCACAAATATAAGGTAAGAGGAAACCACCCAGTCCTCTTATTAATATCAAGGGCTGATTTGGCAAGAGAATATTGCAGGGAAGAACCTTTCCCATCAATTGCAGGCATCATCAACTTTCCAATGATGGAGAAAGCTTCCATCTGGCAGCAAGACCTCAGGAAATTAGCCCATAAATACGATAGAATTCCACCAATACCATGTGTTTAATTATTCAAGAGCATAATTGGATGCCCAGAGAAATAATTAGTTGCCTTTAAACAATCATTAGGGATACGAATAACATGCTATCCATTGGAATCCATTCCATTGGAATAAACAGCATCAATGGTATTGAAGATGTTGTCTCCGGTATCAAAAAGGGATTATTTTGTAAAAATACATTATGCTGCATCTTCAGACATAAAGTATATCGACCAGACCAATGACAATGCACGGGAGCCAATAAAAAAAGTTGAATAATTATGATCTCAAATGGGAAAACCACTATTTATCATTCCATTTTAAAATCAATTATTTCAAAGGCTAATGGGCCTGTCCCATTTACGCAATTTTTAATGCGATTTTTTAGGCGACTGCCGGCGATTGTCAAAAATCTGAAAAACCGGCAACTGGAACGGCGACTGTCAGACCGGAACACACACACACACATCGCTTCTTTCACCAGCCCGTTATGCAGGCGGGGGACAGGGCAAGCGGGGGAAGCGCTGTCTGAGTGAAATTCACACGGTGCAAAGCCAAGGTGATACAGACAGTGGCGGACTGGCCAGGGTGTCAGCTTGCCCGATGGCAAGTGGGCCCCTGATGAAGTGGGCCCCCTATATCAAGTGGGCCCCTGATGAAGTGGGCCCCCTTTGTCTCCTGGCAACCAATATTTTTAGACCCAGTCCGCCACTGGATACAGACACACACTGCGATGAACAGGAAGGTTGGCACTGTAAAGCACAGTGTACAGTAAGTCCTTTAAAAGAGGAGGGGGGGAGAAGGAGTGGAGACAACTTTTAAGAAGCCAGGGATACACAGCTGTGAAGCTCGGCGGACATTTAAAATTAGCGGTCGGTTATCCTTGGTTCTGAAAACTACTGCTAACGTTTTTTTTTCCCAATGAGCCAATGAAATTCACCGGTCAGCACGGCTACAACCTATGAGAACCTGGCAACGTGTTGCAAAATTTGCGGCGACCATATTGAGGCCGCGACTAATTCCCAGAATGCGGGAACTCCTCACGACCATGAAGGCATCTCCCCGGCAACCACATGTGGCGACCATGTGGCGACTGCAGTCGCCTAAAAATAGACAGGATTCAACTTCTTGGCTTTGGCTTCTCGTCCTTCAACACCCTGTCCACACATACTCCAGGCTTCCAGTGAAACACTATCAGCCATCATCCTCTGTGAGAGAGAGAGAGCACTGAGCTGTGCAATGGTGCTGTTCCAATTAAACGGTAGTCTAGTTCCTGGAAAAAATGCAATTGGAAAGAAATGTGGAGAAATAGTAAAATTAAATGTGAACTTACCAGTTTGAAGTTTGATCTTTATTTTACGAGGAGTTACGTTGAGGGACTACGAGAAGAAGAGCCCGTCCAGCCGCACACGCGTCAATCTTCAAAGCAGCGGAGTGAAATCACAGACTACAATTACTGAAGTATGATAGTAAGATACGTAAAGACTAGAACTACCAGCTCGATCTTTATGAGGGTGGGAGCGGAGGGCACGTAGTCCCTCAACGTAACTCCTCATAAAATAAAGATCAATCTTCAAACTGGTAAGTTCTCATTTAATCTTACTATTTTACTTCGGAGTCACGTGAGTGACTACGTGAAGATTTCAAAGCTCTGTGATTTCACGCCATAGATTCAAATCCAGGCGTCTCACTGCATTGATTGACTCTAAATAAGTAAAGCAATCAACAATGCATAACCACAACATGGATGCAACCAGTTAATGGTTAATTTATCACCATAATAGTAACCCCTTTATCACAAGAGGAAACTTAATACTAAATCCAAAATAGCACCACCAAATAACCACAGGTACTATAATCTCCTTATGGTAATACTTGTGAAACATCCTTTCACTTTGTCCTGCGTCCGCGAGGATATGTTCTATTGGAACATCCAAATCTTTGGCCGCTGATGTTGATGGTGCCCTGGTGGAATGAGATTTAATTTTGTCAGTATCAATACCTGCATCAAGCAACACCTGCTTCAGCCATCTTGAAATAGTCTGAACCGACACTTTCTTATGCAATTATTTATGGCTAATAAAAATGCTGATACTGCACCTCTTAAGGTTCTGGTGGCTTCAATCTAACATTGTAAATGTGATACTACACATAGACGTGGATCCGTAGGATATGCTGAAAACCCCAACTTACATCCTGTGATTCCAGGTCTACTCTGTTTAAGCAAATCATAGACATAGAACGTAATAGTATCTGTTGCTATTTCCATCATGTCTATTCGTAGTTTCAGCAATGTTTTCACTCTCTGTGCTGAAACCAGTGCCCTGAGCATGACTACCTTCATGGTAATTTAGGCCAAGGACAGCACTGCAATAGGAGTCCATCAACGAAAAATATAACATATCTCTTACATTCCAGATTTTTGTATACCTGTGTCTAGGAGGCTTAGAATTGAAAATTCCCTTCACAAATCTACAGACCAAAGGGTGTAACCCTACAAGATTTTATTCTGATTCCCTCCATAGATATGCAGAAAAGGCACTCCTTGCAGTATTGATAGCACTATAGCTTAACTGCCAATAAAAAATAAAGAGTTGACAGAAACTCTAACACGTCTGAGATGTCTGTAGTGTGATATGTAATATTCTGCCTTAAGCAAAACATATCCCATTTCCTTATGTAAGAAATGTACTGCTTCTGGGTACTATCCCTCCAGGTTGCAATAATATCCACAGTACGATCTGATAGTCCTCTTCCGATATATGGCACTCCTTAGAATCTGCAAATCAACAAACCAATATGATTATGTAAAGGATGTGAATCATCAGTTATAGGGTGCACAAACAGGTTAATTCTTTTTGGGAAAATTGTAGATGATATATGCATGTGCCTTTAACATAGTGACCTCATACCTACTAACCACTCCCCATATCACAAGTATAACTACAACCTCCCCACCCACAGATCGCTCTCTAGTTCCTGTGACAGACCACGTACAGCTAGTGCAATATGTAATGCTCCAGTATGAAATAAAGATAGTAAAGTAACGATGCCTCGTTATAGACTCTTTACATGGTGTCAAACCACTTACCTTGCGCCTCCTGTCTATCGGTTTATCATTTAATTTTGTCCCAGTTTTTTGTTTCCCCCGCCCTCCCATTTCTTTGTTATGGCCACTTCTGCCCGTAAGCCTGATGTGCTCGTTTTCGATTTGGACATCGCCCTTCGATGGGACGTATTCAAACGTGACTTTGAACACTATGTCACGATCGCTCATCCTGCCGCCACCGCTGATCTCAAAGCCTCTCTGCTTCTCAACTTGGCTGGTCCCGAGGCCCTGACTCGCTCTGACTTCTTCGTCTACGCTGATGGAGAATCTGCTCGGGACCCGGTATGTCTGGTGGCTAAGTTTAATGCTATTTGTGACATTCCAACAAACTGCATCTTAGAACGTTTTAAACTGTTCGCGCGGCGTCAGCTCCCTGGGGAATCTGCTGAGAACTATGTCTCTGCGCTGCGACACCTGGCCAGGCGCTGCCGCCTCCACACGTGGACCCCCGATGAGATTATCAGGGACCTTCTGGTTTACGGTCTCCGCGATGATAAGCTCAGGGCCGAACTTCTGCGCAAGCCCAATCTGACTTTAAACGATGCGATGCACGCCACCCGCCTAGCTGAAGCTGTCACCTCGGCGGTGTCACCGGCTGAACAGGCGATTAACTTTGCCAGCACTTCCAGTCATCTGATGAACAAGCCCCGGTTGCGGCCCCCGGGGTCGCTCGCTGCTCAAGGGGGACGTGCCCCGGGGTTCGGTACTGCTCCCGGGGGAGGTGCCCGGCAAAGGTGCCCTAATTGCAACTTCACCACTCATCAATACAATGTGTGCCCTGCCTTGGGTAAAACGTGCAATGTCTGCAAGAAATTGAACCATTTCGCTGTGGCCTGTCGCTCCCGTGGGAAGCCTGTCGCTGCTCGGAGTGGAAATTTAAACAACCTTCTACAAACTGATAGTGAGCTCAGCTCCCAGTGCTATTTCGACGAACAGTCTGTTTCTGAATCCGACTCCTCTCAGGGGGAGAACAGCTTGTATACTGTGTTGGGCGCACCTGCTATGATAACGGACCCTTCTGTGCGAGTCACTGTGAACAACTCGACCTTCACTGCTAAGATTGACACGGGGGCGGTTGCGAACGTTATGTCAACATCTCTCTTCAAACAGATAAGGACTAATGAGCAGATTTTTTCTCAGAACTCAACCTTGCATGCCTACGGGGGGGGGATTCTTACTCCTGTGGGCAAGGCCACGCTACGCTGTAAGATACTAGAGACCTCTCGGCCCCTCACCTTCTATCTCCTCGACCAAAAATGCATTCCCCTGCTGGGTATCCGGGCATGCCAGGAAATGGGCCTGGTATCCTTCCACCGTGACATCCACCAGGTGCATGCCCTCATGGACCCGCTGGCTGATTATCCCGACCGCTTTGATGATGAGCTAGGCAAACTACCCTGCAGCTACAAGATTGTAGTGGACCGTAAGGTCGATCCAGTGGTCAATGCACCTCACCGTGTCTCCTTCGCCATGAAGGACAAAGTGCAGTCGACACTACACAGTATGGTACAAATGGGCATCCTAAAGGCGGTCATCGAGCCCACCAGGTGGGTCTCTTCCATGGTTGTTGCTGCGAAAAAGGACAAGAGCGAGATACGCATCTGCATCAACCCCAAAGACCTCAACCTGGCCATTAGACGCCCGCACTACCCTATGAGAACGGTAGAAGAAGTCGCTGCACAGGTTGGTCCGGCAACGTTTTTTTCTGTCCTCGATGCCAAAAGCTCCTTCTGGCAGATACCACTGGACGAGCAGTCGTCCATTTTGACAACTTTCGCCACCCCCTACGGAAGGTTTCGGTTTCTCCGAATGCCATTCGGAATCAACTCTGCCAGCGAGGTATTCCAGCAGACAATGGAGCAGTTGTTTTCAGGTCTACCGTGCGCCATCATTGTTGACGACATCCTCGTTTACGGTAAGGACGTTGCCGAACATGATGTCAACCTCCGCCAGGTCCTGGACCGGGCCCGGCAAATCAACTTGAAACTGAACCCCAAGAAGTGCCGATTCCGCGTCCCCGAGGTCACCTACGTTGGACATGTATTCACCGCCGAGGGGTTAAAGCCAGACCCGCAAAAAACGGCTGCCATTTCAGGGATGCCTTCTCCGTCTGATGTGGCAGGCCTACAACGCTTCCTGGGCTTGGTAAACTACCTGGGGAAGTTCATCCCCGACCTCAGCGAGCTCAGCGCTCCCCTGAGGGATTTGATCAAAAAGGACACGTCCTGGGCTTGGTTCCCCCACCACCAGAAAGCATTCGACATTCTTAAGTCCAAGCTAATCAGCACCCCCACACTCAAGTTTTTTGACCTGCAGCGTCCCATTGTCCTCACCTGCGACGCCTCTCAGTTCGGACTCGGTGCCGCCTGTCTCCAGGTCCATGACGGCCTACAGTTGCCTGTCTCCTTCGCATCCCGCACCATGACCGTCACCGAACAGCACTACGCGCAGATTGAGAAGGAGCTACTGGCCGTCGTGTTTGCCTGCTCCAAATTCAGAGACTACATCCTGGGCAACACTTTCACCATTGAAACTGACCACCAGCCACTTGTCACCATCCTCAACAAGTCGATCCATGCCGCCTCATCGCGCCTGCAGCGCATGTTGCTGCAGCTCCAACGCTTCACGTTCACTGTGGTTTATCGTAAGGGCAAGGACATGTTCGTGGCCGACACGTTGTCTCGCGCCCCGCTAACGTCCACCGTTCGCCACCCATATGAGATGTCTGATCTAATGGTGCTCCAAATGAACATCGTCCCTTCACAGCAGATGAAGTCCCTGGTTGAACACACTACCAATGACCCTGCCCTGCAACAGCTGTCTGCCGTCATCCAGCGGGGCTGGCCCGACCGTCGTTCCGCACTGCCGGCTGGCGCCGTGCCCTACTTCCTAGTCCGGGATGAGCTCGTACTACACGACGGCGTGGTGGTGAAGGGTCACAAGGTGGTGGTGTCCGCGGCGCTGCACGACCACTATTTTCAAGTCGCTCACCGCGGTCATCCTGGGGCCGAAGCCACTGTGTCTCTCGCCCGGAGCCAGTTCTATTGGCCGGGTATGGCCAAATACATCCGGGAGAGGGTCTCCTCGTGTTCCACCTGCAACAGCCTCGCCCCCCACCAGCAGCGTCAGCCGCTTCTGCAGCAGCCCGCGCCCGAACTGCCCTGGATGGCGCTTGCCGCCGATATTTTCGAGTGGCGAGGCAAACACTTCCTGGTTCTCGTTGACTCCTACTCCAGCTGGTTTGTGGTCGACCGGCTGCACTCCCTAACCTCTTCGGCCATCATCGACAGGTTATACCCTCATTTTGGCACTTTTGGCCCCCCGGCAAGCCTGCAGTCGGACAATGGCAGCCAGTTCACGAGCGCCGAGTTTAAAGCGTTCGCTTCCAGATGGAACTTCCGCCATTTCACCAGCAGCCCGGAGTACCCGCAAAGCAACGGTCTGGCCGAGCGTGCCGTCCGCAGCGCGAAGCACCTGCTGGAACAGTGTGGTGGCATTAACTCCGACTTCCATCTGGCCCTCCTCAACCTCCGCAACATTTCCCGCGACTCCGCCATGGGTTCTCCTGCTCAGCGGCTCATGTCTCGCGCTACCAGGCTCCCGCTCCCGGTGGCCCAGCGCTCCCTCATACCCTCCGTCCTCCCACCTGCGGCGGTTCAGAAACGCATTGCCTTCAGGCACGATGTCCAAAAGCGTTCCCATGACAGGTCCTGCCACCCGCTGCCGCGCCTCTTCCCCGGTCAAGTTGTCCGTATGCAGACCACTTCCGGTCACTCCAAGCTCGCTACTGTCGTCGGCTCAGCTGGGTCGCCCAGGTCCTATCTCGTCGACCATGCGGGAGCCATTTACCGTCGGTCCCGCCAGCACCTTCGGCTCGTCAACGAGCCGCGTCCTCCTGCCGCGGAACCGTTTGCTCCCCCACTGCCGACTTCGCGTCCGGGCGTTGATCTGCCCGTCCTTCCTAACATGCAACGTTCTCCACCTCCTCAACTCCTTCCGTCCCACCCTGCTCCGACTAGTCCTCGCTCGCCTGGCCCGCGCTCTGCCCGCTCCTGATCCCGCATCACCTCCGGGTTTGGTGCCGCGGTCTCCTCCGTCTCCTCCCGTTTCCCCCTTTCAGGTTAGTCTGCCCCCATCGGTGCCTCTTCCTCCTGCCGGAAGGGAGGATGGCGAGATGCGAACCCGGTCGGGACGTCTTGTCAAACCGCCTGTCCGCTATGGCGATTTTGTTTAACTGTCCTAGCGCATGAGCCGTGGTCGCCCTGTCACCATTGTATTTGCCTGTCGTTTCGAAGGGGAAGGATGTAGATGATATATGCATGTGCCTTTAACATAGTGACCTCATACCTACTAACCACTCCCCATATCACAAGTATAACTACAACCTCCCCACCCACAGATTGCTCTCTAGTTCCTGTGACAGACCACGTACAGCTAGTGCAATATGTAATGCTCCAGTATGAATAAAGATAGTAAAGTAACGATGCCTCGTTATAGACTTTACAAAAATCATAAGAGGCTTTGTGATCATTTTTAACACCAGAGGGTACCATGGTTTTGTAGGTCCAATCTGGTACCACCAATGCTCCCAAAGCGGAGTCCTGTTTGATCTTCTGTATATACTGACTAAATGAGGCAAAAATTGAGAAAATGTGTACAAAAACATTCTACCCCAATGCAGCGAGTAACATCCACCGCTACTGCCCCAGGATCAGGTTCCCATGACACATATTTAGGTAATTGGTGGTTAAGTCTGGATGCAAACAAGTCACCAACCATGCAACAATATTATTAAATTTGTCACGATCCAACATCCATTCTGTATTATCATCGAATTTACATGACCTTGAGTCTGCAATTATTTTGAATCTACCTGGTAGGTAGGATGCCAAACCAAATATTCTGGTAAAAACACCAGGTCCAGATCACGTTAGCCAGTCTATCACAAGATTCTGACTTCATACCACTCAAATAATTAACATACGTTTCTATTCCGTAGTGTCAATCTATACCTAAACATGCAAACTTTGCATATTAGAGCAATAAGCTTTAGGCCATAAAATGTTCCTAAAACTCTCATTAAATGATCCCTTGTTATTGGATCAAAGGTACTTTCTCCACATTCCATCTACCTCTACAGCTGGAAATACTTATAAGTATGACCCCAACCTAGAGCACTAAAATTAGTCTGTAGCATAATGGAAGGTGTTTCAACCAGGATCTCTCTGGAAGCTTTTGAGACACTCATGATCCATCATAGTATTCCAGTAATAACTGCAACTGGCAAATACATGGCCTGGCAAAATGCCCTAAATGTATTCTCCATGCCTGTATCTATGCTTGCTGTAAATGCTGATAATGCAGCGATCTAAATTGTACAGCTGAAAATAAGCCAATAGTTTGCAAAGCAGGCTTGCTACCTGCCTGATTGAGGGTTGGTGCTCTGTAATGAGCTTAATACAACTTCCAATTAAATGCAGCCTTTATCCTTGGGCGGAATCACTACCATGTGTTCTCATTTAATAATGAAACCCAAATAATCAATAACTGTGTTTGGTAATCGTTTAGATTTATCTGGATGGTTAATAAATCTCCAAAGTGAGCTTGATTCTTGGCACTCATGGTTCTGTTGTAGCCCGAGTGTTTCCTACAATCAGAATATATCAAAATAGGCCATTACCAAATGGCCCTAAGTTCTTAGCAATGCTAAGATTGGTTCCAACAACCTGGCAAATAGTCT
>JAXLNO010005461.1:0-19551 GCA_038087875.1 Malacoraja senta | reverse complement strand
GCAGTCTCAGCTGTGAGGCCTCCTACAATTGATTTTCCTACAGGCATTCAAGCCAAGTCCAGAGACCATTTTGATTACTTCTGTCAGAGTCACATGATAGTGTCGTTATCACTCTCTCTCTCTCTCCTCTCCCCCTTCTCTGTCCTCTCTCTCCTACTCATCTCTCTTCTCCTCTCCGCCACTCCCTCCTCTCCTCTACTCTCCCTCCCCTCCTCTTCTCTCTCCCCTCTCCCCTCCTCATCTCTCTTCCTCTCCCCACCACTCCCTTCTCATCTCCTCTCTTCCTCTCCTCTCCTCTCACTCCCCTCATCTTCTCTCTCCCCTTTCCCCTCCTCATCTCTCCTCCTCTCCTCCCCTCTTCTCCCCTCCCCTCTCCTCTCATCTACTCTCCTTTCCCCTCTCCTCTCCTCCCCTCTCCTCTCCTCCCCTCTCCTCTCATCTACTCTCCTTTCCCCTCTCCTCTCCTCCCCTCTCCTCTCCTCCCCTCTCCTCCCCTCTCCTCTCATCTACTCTCCTTTCCCCTCTCCTCTCCTCTTCTCTCCTCTCTCTCCTCCGAGAAGAGGGGAAGGGTGGTGGTGGGGGGTGAGAGAGATGAGGAGGGGAGAGAGGAGGGGAGTGAGAGGAAAGGAAGAGAGGAGGGGAGGAGAGAAGAGGAGGAGAGGCGAGAGCGGAGGACAGGAAGAGAGGAGGGGAGGACCAATGTCTATTGTCCTCTCCCCTCCTCCCTCTCTCCTCTCTTCTGTTCCTCTCCTCTCACTCATCTCTTCCCTCTCCCCTCCTCATCTCTCTTTCGCTCTCCTCCCCTCTCTCTCTCCTCTCCTGTCCTCTCCTCTCCTCTCCTCTCCCTCCTCTCCTCTCCTCTCCTCTCCTCTCCTCTCCTCTCCCCTTCCCCCTCCTCCTTGCCTCTCCTCTCTTCCCCTCCCCTCCCCACCCCTCTTCCCCGCTCCTCGCTTCTCCTCCCCTCTCCCCATCTTCCCTCCCCTCTTCCTCCCTCCCTTTTGTACATCGTAAACCCAGCGGTCTCCTATTAGCATGGCCTGCCTTGAATTAGACATTGTGGACGTTGTACATTGGGAGGCATGAAGTACCTTGGATTACTTGGCCACCAGTCCCATCCCGAATGTAATAATCTCCCTGCACCATGGGAGTTGATGTTCCTGATCCCACCAGAATAGATGATGCCAACAGAACATTGTACTGTGGTCCTCTTTCTCGCCCTGTCAAGGAACACGGGCAGTCGGTGCAGAACAAATATGTCGACAGTTTGCAGTTGAGTTTATTGTCACGTGTACCGAGGTACAGCGAAAAGCTTTTGTTGCGTGCTAACCAGTCAGCAGAAAGACAATACATGATTAGAATCGAGCCATTTACAGTGTGTGGATACATGATAATGGAATTTGGAACTGGTTTTGTCTACCAGAAGGTGCCTGAAGTGAAGAATAACCATCCTTTCTATTTCTCATGGGGTCTGCTGGCTTTGAGGCCAAATGCAAATTAGAGGAAGAACACCTCATATTTCGCTTGGGCAGCTTACAACCCAGCGGTATGCACATTGATTTATCTAATTTCAAGTAGCCCTTGCATGCCCTCTCTCTCTGTCCCTCCCCCACCCTAGTCGTCCTGCTGGTGCCACTGTTACTGTATATCCCCTTGTTGTCACCTTTTCCACAGCCAACAATGGACCATTGTGGGCTCCATCTTTCTGAAGTTGTCAATGCTGGCCGTGATTTGTCCTGTACCTTTTCATAACTCTAGTTTCCCTCTTCCCCTGACTCTCAGTCTTAGGAAGGGTCTCGACCTGTGGCGAGTCTGTGGAATTCTCTGCCTCAGAGGGCAGTGGAGGCAGGTTCTCTGGATGCTTTCAAGAGAGAGCTAGATAGGGCTCTTAAAAATAACGGAGTCAGGGAATATGGGGAGAAGGCAGGAATGGGGTACTGATTGGGGATGATCAGCCATGATCACATTGAATGGTGGTGCTGGCTCGAAGGGCCAAATGGCCTACTCCTGCACCTATTGTCTATTGTCTAATGCCAGTTTGTAACAGAATGATCTCCCCCTTTCACTGCAGTCTGCAACTCATTCTCTCTCTGATGCCCAGCAAATTTGCTTTTTGGCATATTGTCAAACATATAAAATTCTTAAGGGATTGGACAATCTAGATGCAGGAAAATTGTTCCTGATATTGGGGGAGTCCAGAACCATGGGTCACAGTTTAAGAATAAGGGATAGGCCATTTAGGACTGAGATGAGGAAAACCTTTTCACCCAGAGAGTTGTGAATCTGTGGAATTCTCTGCCACAAGGCCAATTCACTGGATGTTTTCAAGGGAGAGTTAGATTTAGCTCTTAGCTCTAACGGAATCAAGGGATTTGGGGAGTAAGCAGGAACGGGGTACTGATTTTGGATGATCAGCCATGAAGCACATCAGCGCCTCTACTTCCTGAGAAGAGTCGGTTTGTCAAGGAGGACTCTCTCTCACTTCTACAGGTGCACAGTAGAGAGCATGCTGACCGGTTGCATCGTGGCTTGGTTCAGCAACTTGAGCGCCCTGGAGAGGAAAAGACTACAAAAAGTAGTAAACACTGCCCAGTCCATCATCGGCTCTGACCTCCCTTCCATCGAGGGGGATCTACCACAGTCGCTGCCTCAAAAAGGCTGGCAGCATCATCAAGGACCCACACCATCCTGGCAACACACTCATCTCCCTACTACCTTCAGGTAGAAGGTACAGGAGCCTGAAGACTGCAACGACCAGGCTCAGGAACAGCTACTTCCCCACAGCCATCAGGCTATTAAACCTGGCTCGGACATAACACTGAACTTTACTAGCCAATACTGTTATTTGCACTTTATCAGTATATTGACCATTGTGTATATATTTATAGAATGCCTTGTAGTAAATGCCTACTATGTTCTGTTGTGCTCAAGCAAAGCAAGAATTTCATTGTCCTACCAGGGACACATGACAATAAACTCACTTGACTTGACTTGATCATATTGAAATGGCGGTGCTGGCTCGAAGGGCCGAATGGCCTACTCCTGCACTTATTTTTCTATGTTTCTATGTCATTTACTTATACCGCCTGGTGATTTACTGTAGCTGGTTAAGGTACCAGACTATTTTTGGGAATGTGGGTGGAAAGGGGAAATCCACACAGTCACAGGGAGAGCGTGAGCGTACCACACACACAACACCTGAGGTGAGGATCGAGCCCAGTTTGCTGGAGCTGTGAGACAGCAGCACTAACCGCTGCCTCGCCGTGCCACACAGCTGGTCACGCGGCAGTCAGTGCCTCTTCCTTGCAGCTCCAGAAAACAGGATGCCATTTAAATAAAACTTTCCACAAATTTAAATTAAAATCTCCACAAATTTCAAGTGCCTTTAACCCGTAATGTAGGAAACATGCGGGCTATTTTTTTTCACAGGGCCAAATCCCCAAACTACCAGCTTTAGACAAGTCTGTTTATGGATGGCTGTAAACAAGGATAAGATGGGAAAAATGCGTAAGAAGGAACTGCAGATGCTGCTTTACACCAAAGAAATGCTGGAGTAACTCAGTGGGTCAGGCAGCATCTGTGGAGAAAAGGAATAGGTGACGATTCGGGTCGAGACCTTTCATGAAGGGTCTCGACCCGAAACGTCACCTATTCCTTTTCTCCACAGATGCTGCCTGACCTGCTGAGTTACTCCAGCATTTTGTGTCCATCCAGGCTAGGGAGAATGCTGCCTAGATTAGAGGACATTAGCTATAAAGAGAGTGTT
Organism: Malacoraja senta; assembly: GCA_038087875.1. Classification (NCBI taxonomy): domain Eukaryota; kingdom Metazoa; phylum Chordata; class Chondrichthyes; order Rajiformes; family Rajidae; genus Malacoraja; species Malacoraja senta. Next base: position 15,788 of record JAXLNO010005461.1, on the reverse strand, counting down.
TAAGAAGGAACTGCAGATGCTGGAAAATCGAAGGTACACAAAAGTGCTGGAGAAACTCAGCGGGTGCAGCAGCATCTATGGAGCGAAGGAAATAGGCAACGTTTCGGGCCGAAACCCAAAGAGAGGTTGGACAATATCCAATTCTGTTCTATGGATTGTTGGAGGCGGGGAGGAGACCTGTTAGAAGTAGATAACATTATTAGAGGCACAGTGAGAATCTTTGTCCCAGGTTGGAAACGTCAATGAAGGATGAGCACAGCTTTAAGGTGTGAGGGGGGAAAGTTTAAAGCAGATGTGAGGGGCAGTTTTTTTTACACATGGGTGTCTGGAATGAGCTGCCAGGGATGGTAGGGAAAAAGATACAATAGTGGCATTTAAGCAGCTTTCAGATAGGCACATGGATATGCGGGGAGTTGAGGGACATGGAGCCTGGGCAGGCAGAGGAGATTCGTTGAACCTGCCATTATGTTCGGCATGGACATTGTGTGCCGAAGGGCCCGTTCCCATGCTGTTCTGTTCTATATTCTATATCCTGGTTGACTGCCCCATTCTTTGAGGGAATAGTCCCATTAGAGGGAGCAAATGGAACAAAAGTCACCAACTTTTGGCATCTCTGACAGTACGAGGTTCTCTTAATATCATCCTAGATTTTCCTTTTGTTTGTCTCTGGAGTGAGATTTGAACCAACGACGTTTGGATTCACAGCAAGATTACTGCCAATTGAGCCACAGAGGACTATTGGCAATATTGCAGTTGAGTAGAGATGGGCAGCAGTGTGAAACAGGAGGAAAGAAAGGCTTCAGTCACAGTGGTATTTTTAGTTTAGCTTAGTTTAGAGATGCAGCACGGAAACAGGCCCTTCGGCCCACTGAGTCCACGCCACCCAATGATCACCAGTGCACTGGTTCTATGTTATCCCAGTTTCGCATCCTACATACCAGGGGGGGGGGTTTACAGAAGCCAGTTGACCTACCTGCACATCTCAGACCTCAGAGCACCTGGGGAAACCCACGCGGTCACAGGGAGAACGGACAAACTCCACATAGACAGCACCCATAGTCAGGATTGAATCTGGCGCTCTAAGGCAGCAACTCCACTGCTGTTCCACTGCGCCGCCCCATGAAGCAGAAGAAACCTTGCAGTAAGTGATTGGACAACCATTATTATAAATGTATTACAAGGAACTGCAGATGCTGGTTTACCAAGGAAAGATGCAAAATGCTGGACCAACTTGGCGGGTCAGGCAGCATCCCTAGAGAACATGGATAGGTGACGTTTTGGGTCGGGACCCTTCGTCAGAATGACGAAGGGACCCGACCCGAAACGCCACCTATCCATGTTCTCTAGGGATGCTGGAGTAACTCCAGCGTTTTGTGTCTTTCCGTTTGTTATAACTGTACTTTGAAGGAACGGGCTGGGAGGAGGGTGCAGGATGTTATCACTCAGTTTAGAAAGTACTGAACATATCCTGCAATCATTCAGCCGGGTAACGCTTGAGGTGACTGCAGTTTTATTCCTGCTGTCGGCCCATCATTTGCGCAGGTAGGAACTGCAGATGCTGGGTTACACCGAAGACACACCCCTCCCATTCCGAATCCGACCTTTCTGTCCTGGGCCTCCTCCATGGCCAGAGTGAGCACCACCGGAAATTGGAGGAGCAGCACCTCATATTCCGCTTGGGCAGTCTGCACCCTAGCGGCATAAACATTGAATTCACCAATTTCCGGTAGCCCTTGCTGTCTCCTCCCCTTCCCAGTTCTCCCTCAGCCCTCGGGCTCCTCCTCTTCTTTTCTCCTTTCTTCTCCCCGCCCCCCCCCCCCCCCCCCACCCTACATCAGTCTGAAGAAGGTTCGGCCCGAAACGTTGCCTATTTCCTTCGCTCCATAGATGCTGCTGCACCCGCTGAGTTTCTCCAGCACTTTTGTCTATCTTCGATTTTCCAGCATCTGCAGTTCCTTCTTTAAACGCTGCAGTAACTCAGCGGGTCAGGCAGCATCCCTGGAGAAAAAAAGGAATAGGCGACGTCTCGGGCGACGTCTCGCCTTCATCAGACTGAGAGTCAGGGGAGGGGGAAACTGATTATTATTGTTTGCTTTAGTTGCGACTCAGTTTGGATAGGTCTTGCTGTTTGGTGTCTGCCTCAGGGTTTAGTTTAACTGTGATATGGTTCAAGGCAGCTGTCACTGTGGTGATGACAGGCCACATTAAGGAGATTGTTATTTTTTTTAAATGCATTTATGGTTCTCTCACATCCCCCGTAACGTCGCAACGAAAGCATTTGAGCCTCAGTGCCTTTGGTTACCCAGTGGGGAGAAGTAACGAGATCTCCTGGTGTGAGAAGGGTGTGATTGCAGCGGGGGTGAAATGAGATGGCAGAAACTCTAGATTCATAGAGTTATACAACGCAGAACATCGAAACGTACAGCACAGGAACAGGCCCTTCGGCCCACAACACCTGCGCCAAACATTAACATAATAGTCTCATCTGCCTGACACACGTCATTATCATTGGGGGGTGATTCGAACCATTCCAAAGGCGATCTAGGCATAACGGGGTAGGTAGAGAGTCATAGAGCTATACAGTGTTGAAACAGGCCCTTCGGCCCAACTGGCCCATGCTAACAAACATGCCCCGTTTACACTAGTCACACTTGCCTGCTTTTGGCCCATAGTTCTCTCAACCCACCCAATCCATTTGCCTGCCTAAATGTTTCTTAAAGATTACGATAGTACCTTCCTCAATTACCTCCTCCGGCAGCTCGTTCCCTACACCCACCACCGTTTGTGTAAAAAAGTTACACCTCAGGTTCCCATTAAATCTCCCCCCCCCCTCACCTTAAACCTATTTGCTCTGGTTCTTGATTCCCCTACTCTGGGCAAGAGACCCTGACCCTTTACCCAATCTATTCCTCTCATGATTTTGTACACCTCTGTAAGATCACCCCTCATCCTCCTGACCCCGCCTGCTCAACCTCTCCCTACAGCTCAGGCCCTTGAGTGGGATGCCACAAGTAGGATGCTCCCACACTGGCTCTGCAAATGAATTTCTCCAAGCAACTTGGGTGGAGTTTCTTCCTATTCTGACCTACAGGAGTCCATTCAGTCTGAAGAAGGGTCTCGACCCGAAATGTCACCCATTCCTTCTCTCCAGAGATGCTGCCTGTCCCGCTGAGTTGCGCCAGCATTCAGTGTCTATCTTCGATTTAAACCAGCCTCTGCAGTTCCTTCCTACACATTCAGGAGTTCATATTGGCCCCACCCTTGGCTCCAATGCCTTCATTGCCTTCTCTGGAATTCCATTCATAAATCTCTTTACTTTCCTCGCTCGTATTCCTCCTTTAAGATGCTCATTAAAACGAACATTTTAGAACACGGGGTGACACGGTGGCGCAGCGATAGAGTTGCTGACTTACAGCGCCAGAGCGCCGGTTCGATCCTGACTATAGATGCTTGTCTGTATCGAGTTTGTACGTCCCCCCCGTGACCACGTGGGTTTTCTGCAAGATCTTTGGTTTCCTCCCACACTTCAAAGGCGTACAGGTTTGCAGGTTAATTGGCTTGGTATAAATGTAAAATTGTCCCTATTGTGTGTAGGACAGTGTTAATGTACGGGGATCGCTGGTCGGTGCGGACTCGGTGGGCCGAAGGGCCTGATTCAGTGCTGTATCTCTAAACTAAAAACGAAACAAGTTTTTGGTTGCCCGTTCCAGTATCTCCTTATGTGGCTCAGTGCCAGGTTTCTCCGATAATACAGTCACCATCTCGGGACTTTTCTATTACAGAAAATTTTCATTTAAATGCAAAAATGTTGTTTTGCATTGGTAATTTTGAGCTGCGATTTCCATGTACACAAGATGGCACAGTAGCACAGCTAGGAGAGCTGATGTCTCATTGCTTCTGTGACTCGGGCTCAAACCTGTCTCTGGTGCAGTCTGTGTGGAGTTTGCATGTTCTGCCTGCAACTGCGTGATAGAGAGGGATAGAGATAGAGTCATACAGCATTGAAATAGGCCATTCGGCTCAACGTATCCTTGCCGACCAAGATGCCCTATCTAAATTAGTCCCATTTTAGTTTACCTTATCCATAGCCAGTCTGGAGAAGGGTCTCGACCCCAAAACGTCACCCATTCCTTCTCTCCAGAGATGCTGCCTGTCCCGCTGAGTTACTCCAGCTTGTTGTGTCTATCTCCAGTTCCTTCTTACACACTCATTGCAGTTTAGTTTACTTTAGTTTAGAGATACAGCATGGAAACAGGACCTTCGGCCCCACCGAGTACTCACTGACCAGCGATCCCCGCTGTAACACTATCCTACGTACAGTAGGGGCAATTTACACTTACTGTATATCAAGCCAATTAACCTACAAACCTGTACGTCTTTGGAGTGTAGGATGAAACCTAAGATCTCGGGGAAAACCCACGCAGGTCACGGGGAGAACGTACACATTTCATACAGACAGCACCCGTAGTTGGGATCGAACCCGGGTCTCTGATACTGGGAGCGCTGTAAGGCAGCAACTCTACTGCTGCGCCACCGTGCCGCCCATTCGCTTGCATTTGACCCATATCCCTCTAAACCTTTCCTAGCCATGTACCTCTCCAAGTATCTTTTAAATGTTGCACCTGCCTCAACGACCTCCTCAGGCAGCTCATTCCTGATACGCACCAAATAATTGCCCCTCAGGTTCACTATTAAATCTGTCCCCTCTCACCTTAAAGCTTTGTCCTCTGGTTCTTCGATTTTCTTGCAGTTTCCTTCTGCATCCCAAAGATGTTCATCTTGGCAGATAGTTGCTCGCTTTTAATTTACTGTGCTTTGTAGGTGAGTTATATAATCTGTGAAGAGTTGAGGGGAATGAGGGGGAAATAAAATGGGACGAGTGTAAAATGGATGCTTGAAGGTCGGTGCGGACTCGTGGGGCTGAAGAACCTGTTTCCGTGCTGTGTGACACCATGAGTCATATGGCACGACTACATTCAAATAACCCGATTCAATCGACTTTCCCAGAAGAGCTGTTGCCTGTTCCATAAATGTAAATATAGCTTCAGTAATTTACATCTCCAAAGCACCTTGAAGATATTAAAATGTCCCAAGGCACTTCGTAGCAGCTTTGTCAAACAGAATTTATCTTAAAGTCACACAAGGAGTTGTTACAGCACGTGGCTGGTAGATTTTCCATTAAGCGTCTTAAACGGGAGAGAGCTGGGGTGTTTTATGAAAAGGCGGCAGCGTGGCGCAGTAGCGGAGTTGCTGCCTTGCAGTGCCGGAGACTCGGGTTTGATCTTGCCTATGGGCCCTGTCTGGGATCGGGTGGGTTTTTTCTCCGGGTGTCATGGAGTCATCGAGTGTGGAAACAGGCCCTTCAACCCAACTTGCCCTCACTGGCCAACATGTCCCAGCTACACTAGTCTGCGTTTGGTCCATATCCCTCCAAGCCTACCCTATCCATGTCCCTGTCTGTTTCTTAAATGCTGGGATAGTCCCTGCCTCTACTACCTCCCTGTCCCATACACCCACTACCCTTTGTGTGAAACTTTACCCCTCAGATTCCTATTAAATCTTTTTCCCTTCTCCTTAAACCTATGTCCTCTGGTCCTCAATTCGCCTACTCTGGGCAAGAGAATCTGCATCTACCCGATCTATTCCTCCCATGATTTTACAGAAGGATGCTCCGATTTCCACCCACTTTCCAAAGACGTACAAGTCTGTAGGTTAATTGGTTACTGTAAATTGTCCCTGATGTATGGAACAGAACATAGTGTACAGGTGATCGCTGGTCGGTCTGGACTCAGTGGGCCGAAGGGCCTATTTCCATGCTGTACTTCTAAATAAAATAATTCTGGAGAATAGGTCCTCAAAGATGGGGTTAGATTAGAAAATGAATAGTTTCAATAAAAGCGTGAGGAGTGCTGGAGTAGCTCAGCAGGTCAGGCAGCATCTCTGGAGAACATGGATAGGTGACGTTACGGGTCGGTGCTCTTCTTCAGACTAATCAAATTGGAACTGCTAATAATCTTTCCTAACCAAATGTCCCATAGTAGAAGGGTCTCGACCCAAAACGTCACCCATTCCTTCTCTCCAGAGATGCCGCCTGTCCCGCTGAGTTACTCCAGCTTTTTGTGTAAACCAGCATCTGCAGTTCCTTCTTACTCATTCACACAGAGGCAACTGTGAGATGAAAGAATAAGCTGTTTTTGATCTAGATATTTTATCTGGGAAACGTTGATCAAAAAAACACTCGCCTATGAATGAAGAAATTGGATCCTTAAAGGTCAAAGCCACCGTGATATTTGGTTCATCATAAAATTGGAAGAGATTATTGCAATCAATTCTGTCTTGCTTCAGTTGGGCGGCACGGTGGCGCAGCGGTAGAGTTGCTGCCTTACAGCGCTTGCAGTGGCAGAGACCCTGGTTTGATCCCGACTACAGGTGCTGTCTGTACGGAGTTTGTACCTTCTCCCCGTGACTGCGTGGGTTTTCTCCGAGATCTTCGGTTTCCTCCCACTCTCCAAAGGCGTGCAGGTTTGTAGGTTAATTGGCTTGGTGTTTGTGTAAATTGTCCCTAGTGTGTGTAGGATAGTGTTAATGTGCAGGAATCGCTGGTCGGCGCGGACTCGGTGGGCCGAAGGGCCTGTTTCCACGCTGTATCTCCAAAACTAAAACCAATCTAAGTACCACTGTGCACCGTTGCTACTTGCTCAAAACCTTGGTTTGGGGGGGGGGGGGGTCAAGAAGTTACGTTGTGACTTATACAAAGACACAAAGTTCTGGAGGAACTCAACGGGTCAGGTAGTATCTCTGGAGAACATGGAGAAGCTATTTTTTGGGTCGGGACGCTTCTTCAGACTGATTGTGGGAGAGTAGGAGAGGGGGGAGGGTCCCCAGGGACCCCTGGGCACGGATGTTTCTCACGTTATTTCATTCACCATGTATCTGTACACTGTGGATGACTCGATTGTAATCATGTATTGCCATTCCGCTGACTGGTTAGCGCACGACAATGGCTTTTCACTGTACCTCGGTACACTTGACAATAAACTAAACTCAAAATCACAAACTTAGCTATGAATCTATAAATGATTTATGTTTAGATAAGAACGGGGGCGCATTAGGAGGCTATTTAAGTGGAAAGTAAACAAAAGGAAGAGTGGAAATGTAGAATGTACGCAAAGAGTAGGAGTGAACGGGTCCTTTTCAGAATGGCAGGCAGTGGCGAGTGGAGTGCCGCAAGGTTCGGTGTTGGGGCCGCAACTGTTTACCATATATATTAATGATTTGGAAGAGGGAATTAGGAGCAACACTAGCAAGTTTGCGGATGACACAAAGCTGGGTGGCAGTGTGAACTGTGAAGAGGATGTTAGGAGGTTGCAGGGTAACCTGGACAGATTGAGTGAGTGGGCAGATGCGTGGCAGATGTAGTATAATATAGATAAATGTGAGGTTATCCACTTTGGCGGCAAAAACAATGGGGCAGATTATTAACTCAATGGGGTTAGGTTAGGTAAGGGGGAGGTGCAGTGAGACCTGGGTGTCCTTGTACACCGGTCACTGAAAGTTGGCGTGCAGGTACAGCAGGCAGTGAAGAAAGCTAATGGAATGTTGGCCTTCATAACAAGAGGATTTCAGTATAGGAGTAAAGAGGTTCTTCTGCAGTTGTATAGGGCTCTGGTGAGACCACATCTGGAGTATTGCGTACAGTTTTGGTCTCCTAATTTGAGGAAGGACATCCTTGTGATTGAGGCAGTGCAGCGTAGGTTCACGAGATTGATCCCTGGGATGACGGGACTGTCATATGAGGAAAGATTGAAAAGACTAGGCTTGTATTCACTGGAGTTTAGAAGGATGAGGGGGATCTTATAGAAACATATAAAATTATAAAAGGACTGGACAAGCTAGATGCAGGAAAAATATTCCCAATGTTGGGCGAGTCCAGAACCAGGGGCGACAGTCTTAGAATAAAGGGGAGGTCATTTAAGACTGAGGTGAGAATTTTTTTTTCACCCAGAGAGTTGGGAATTATGGAATTCCCTGCCACAGAGGGCAGTGGAGGCCAAATCACTGGATGGATTTAAGAGAGAGTTAGATAGAGCTCTAGGGGCTAGTGGAGTCAAGGGATATGGGGAGAAGGCAGGCACGGGTTATTGATAGGGGACGATCAGCCATGATCACAATGAATGGCGGTGCTGGATCGAAGGGCCGAATGGCCTCCTCCTGCACCTATTTTCTATGTTTCTATGTTTCTATGTTTCTAATTTACTTTCATTTACTTTATAACCCCAGAATCCATCTAAATTTCTTTAGAACCAATGTATTTCACGAGTAATGTGGGAAAAAATTAATGTACAAGAAGCTTCCTAAAGAATGGGATGATGGGTGCAGTATTCTTTCTCATGATGTTTATTAAGTTGGGAAAAGGAGAAGTACAACGGGATCTGGGGGTCCTTGTTCATCAGTCTATGAAAGTAAGCATGTAGGTACAGCAGGCAGTGAAGAAAGCGAATGGTATGTTGGCCTTTATAACAAGAGGAATCGAATATAGGAGCAAAGAGGCCCTTCTGCAGTTGTACAGAGCCCTAGTGAGACCACACCTGGAGTATTGTGTGCAGTTTTGGTCCCCTAATTTGAGGAAGGACATTCTTGCTATTGAGGGAGTGCAGCGTAGGTTTACAAGGTTAATTCCAGGGATGGCGGGACTGTCATATGCTGAGAGAATGGAGCGGCTGGGCTTGTACACTCTGTAGTTTAGAAGGATGAGAGGGAATCTCATTGAAACATATAAGATTATTAAGGGCTTGGACACGCTAGAGGCAGGAAACATGTTCCCGATGTTGGGGGAGTCCAGAACCAGGGGCCACAGTTTAAGAATAAGGAGTAAGCCATTTAGAACGGAGACGAGGAAACACTTTTTCTCACAGAGAGTGGTGAGTCTGTGGAATTCTCTGCCTCAGAGAGCGGTGGAGGCAGGTTCTGTGGATGCTTTCAAGAGAGAGCTAGATAGGGCCCTTAAAAATAGCGGAGTCAGGGGATATGGGGAGAAGGCAGGAACGGGGTACTGATTGGATATGATCAGCCATGATCACATTGAATGGCGGTGCTGGCTCGAAGGGCCGAAAGGCCTACTCCTGCACCTATTGTCTATTCTCTATTTCTATTGTCTATTGTCTATATCCAGGGAATAAACATTAATGAAGATACTATGTTTAAGAAGGAACTGCAGATGCTGGAAAATCGGAGGTAGACAAAAATGCTGGAGAAACTCAGTGGGTGCGGCAGCATCTATGGAGCGAAGGAAATAGGCAACGTTTCGGGCCAAAACCCTTCTTCAGACCCAGACTATGTTCGGTTCAGTTCAGTTCAGTTTTTTGTCACATGTAGAGTGAAAAGCTTTTGTTGCATGCTAACCAGTCAGCGGAATGACAATACATGATTACAATCGAGCCACTCACAGTGTACAAATAGGTGACTGAGGGATAATGTTTAGTAAAAGATAAAGCCAGTAAAGTCTGATCAAAGATAGTCCGAGGGTCACCAGTGAGGTAGACAGTAGCTCAGGAATGCTCTCTGAGCTGTAGGTTCGCTGGTTCAGTTGCCTGAAAATAGCTGGGAAGAAACCGTCCTTGATGAGAGGGAACTCCTGATCTCTTTTGAAACAGGTCCTTCAGCCCAACTGGTACATCGAAACATAGAAAAATAGGTGCAGGAGCAGGTCATTTGGCCCTTCGAGCCAGCACCGCCATTCAATATGATCATGGCTGATCATCCAGAATCAGTCTGAAGAAGGGTTTCGGCCCGAAACGTTGCCTATTTCCTTCGCTCCATAGATGCTGCTTCACACGCTGAGTTTCTCCAGCATTTTTGTGTACCATCTAGAATCAGTACACCTTTCCTGCTTTTCCCCCATATCCCTTGATTTCTTTAGCCCTAGGAGCTACATCTAGCTCTCTCTTGAAAACATCCATGCTGACCAAGATGCCCCATCTAAACTAGTCACATTAATCTGCATTTGGCCCATGTCCCTCAAAACATTTCCTATCCATTCATCTAGTCAGGGGTTCTTTTACATTTCTGGGATGGGCGGCAGCTCTGTGCTTTAATGCCTCGTCTAATGTGCACTGCCTGCAGTTGTTCAGCGCTCTCTCAGTGCTGCACGGAAACGTCAAACAGATATTTCCCTCAAATTGGGATCTGATCAAGATGACAGCATGTACAGTGAAATTAGCAATTGAACTCTGAGATTGGATTATAATGTCTGATGCATGCCTCGATATATTAATTAATCTTATTTTAGATTGGCATTTTTTACTCATGTGGGTCATGATCCCAATGGTGAAATGGAACATTTTTACGCTTGATGACCTAGAAATCATTTGCAGCTATTAGCTGAGGAGTTTGCAACCTATTTATCTTCCTTGGGTTTAGTGTCTCTCAAAATAGTAAAAGGAAGAGATCATAAAAAAGAATGTTTCATTTTCAGGCAACTGAACCAGCGAACCTACAGCTGTATCTCTAAACTAACAGGCCCTTCGGCCCACTGAGTCCGCGCCGACCAGCGATCCCCGCACACCAACACTATTCTATACACTACCAACCTGTAGGTCTTTGGAGTGTAGGAGGAAACCGGAGATCCTGGAGAAAACCCAAGCAGGTCACGGGGAGAACGTACAAACTCTGTACAGACAGCACCCGTTGTCAGGATTGAACCCGGGTCCCTGGCGCTTTAAGGCGACAACTCTATCGTTGTGCCACCATGTTGCCCCATTTCAGCATAAAAACCATGAAATGGTGGTTTTCTGGCTAATATCAGAAAAAATCTAGTCAGTCATACAGCTCGGAAACAGGTCCTTCGGCCCAACCTAACCATGCTGACCAAGATGCCCCATCTAAGCTAGTCTCATTTGCCCACCATTTTGGCCTACATCCCTCTAAACCTTTCCTATCCATGTATCTGTGCAAATATCTTCTAAATGTTGCTATAGTACCTGCCTCAAGTACTTCCTCTGGCAGCTCGTTCCATATATACCTATCAACCTCTGTGTGAAAAAGATGTCCATCAGGTTCCTATTAAATATTTTCCCACTCACTTTAAACCTATGCCCTCTACTCGTCATTCCCCCACTCAGGGGTAAAAAGACTATGTGCATTCACCCTAGAACATAGAATACAGTAACGTACAGCACAGGAACAGGCCCTGCAGCTCAACATGTCGTTGCCCAACATGATGCCTGAATAAACTAATCTAATCTGCTCTCACATAATCCATACAGCAAAATGCTAAACATACATAGAATGTTATTTTAATGTACCTCATCAACAGAAGGCATCTTTGTCTACTGTGAATGAATCTCCTTTTGGTCTCTGAAGGTATTTCCTGCTAAACCAGTACGACAGTTCCAATTTGTACACAGGCCAATTCTGCATTCCTGCTGAACTAGATTACAAAATTTGGTTAGGATGAAGATTAATTAACAGGTGGATTCACGCACATTAGCTTCCAAATTGAATGTGTAGCTTTTGTTGTAAATGTCTGAGAGAGAGAGGGAGGGAGGGAGGGAGAGAGAAAGAGACCGAGAGAGGAGAAGAAAGAGAATGGAGGTTTTGACCTGTTAGAAACATGGAAAACACATAGAAAATAGTTGCCGGAGTTGGCCAATCGGCCCTTCGAGCCAGCATTACCATTCAATATGATCATGGCTGATCACCCCAAATCAGTTCCTGCTTTTTCCCCATATCCCTTGATTCCGTTAGCCCTAAGAGCTATATCTAACTCTCTCTTGAATACATCAATCAGTACTAAGATTTAAAGGCATTTACACTGCATTGTAGCAAGGGGAAATTAGTAAGTTTGTGGATTTAAGTTTGCATGTCGTTTCCACAGCACCTCAGAGACAGATAGCACAATTCTTCCATTGTTCCACTTGCCCTTGGCACAGCCAAATCAGCCATCTATGTGGTTTATAATAAATTAAGGAAGGGCACATTTGGAATAGGTTGACACGACCTTATACTTATGATACATTAGACCCATATAGAGCAGGAACAGAGATCTGTTCATTGTGTGTGCAGAAGATAGTTTAGTTTAGTTTAGAGATACAGTGTGGAAACAGTCCCTTCGGCCCACCGAGTCCACACCGACCAGCGATCCCCGCACAATAACGCTATCCTGCGCACACACACACGCACACTAGGGACAATTTTACATTTATACCAAGCCAATTAACCTACAAACCTGTACGGCTTTTGAGTGTGGGAGGAAACCAAAGATCTCGGAGGAAACCCACGCGGTCACATGTGGGAGAACGTACAAACTCCGTACAGATAAGTACCCGTAGTCGGGATCGAACCCTGGTCTCCGGCGCAACTCTACCGCTGTGCCACCGTGCCACCCCACCGTAGACACAAAATACTGGAGGGTCTGGCAGCATCTCTGGAGAAAATAAATAGGTGACGTTTCGGGTCTGGACTCTTCTTCAGATCTTCGGTATAAACCAGCATTTGCAGCTACTTCATACACATTCTTTGTGCAGGCTGGATTCCAAAGACAAATCACACACAATCCATTTGTTCCCTTCTAATAGTAAATCTTTCATAAACAATCGTTTTTTCTTGGAACGGCCTGGATTTATTTAAACCTTAATTTTCCCTTAATCCCTGTATCAACCACATTGTTGTGTCCAGAGTCATATATCTGGGGAAGGAAGACAAATAAAGGACATACCTTTAGAAAAGAGATGAGGAGGAATTTCTTTAGTCAGAGGGTGGTGAATGTATGGAATTCATTGCTGCAGAAGGTTGTGGAGGCCAAGTCAATGTATTTTTAATGTGAAATTTGATAGATTCTTGATTAGTACGGGTGTTTTTATGTTTATTGTTAAATTCTTTAATGTTGTGTCTTATTTTTATTGGTGTGCTGCAAATGGCGTCAAATTTCACTACACCAATTGGTGTACGTGATAATAAATGTCCTTTGTCCTTTGTGTCAGGGGTTATGCAGATTAGGCAGGAGAATTAGGTTGAGAGGGAAAGGTAGATCAGCACTGATTGTATGGCGGAGTAGACTTGATGGGCCGAATGGCCTAATTCTGCTCCTACGACTTATGAATTAATGACATTTCCTTCCCCGTAGGAGAACTGTTTCCTGGACATGGAGCTGAACATACTAAAATTCTGGTCTGAAGAAGGGTTCTGACCTGAAACAACACCTATTGCTTCTCTCCAGAGATGCTGCCTAACCCGCTGAGTTACTCCAGCAAATTTGTGTCATGCTAAAATTTAAATTATACTCCGAACTTAGCCCAAAGAGAGCATAAGATATTTTTCTTTCAGTTACTATGTGGATGTCTCTAACACAGCTAACACGTGTAATCCATCTCCAATTGGCCCCGATCTGAAAATGCAATTGATGGTTGACCACATTGGTGGGACCATTATCCAATATAGCCTAGACCAGATAAAATTGGCAGATTCTATTTTGTAAAGAGAAATGATGAACAAGATAGATTTTTTTTTTTTACGATAGGTTCTTGGCTTCCCATTTATTTTTTTGATGGGGAAATCCTTGGGGGGTGGGGGGGTGGGGGTTATTAGCTGCCTTTTGTATTTGTTTTAGTTTAGGTCGCTTATCATTCAGAGACCTGTGTGTTGGAAGGAACTGCAGATGCTGGTTTATACCAAAGATAGACACAAAATGCTGGAGTAACTCATCGGGCCCGGCAGCATCCCTGGAAAAAAGGAATAGGTGACCTTTTGGGATGGAACCCTTCAGTCTGAAGAAGTGTCCGACCTGAAACGTCACCTATTCCTTTACTCCACAGATGCTGTCTGACCCGCTGAGTTAAGGGCCTGTCCCACTTTCACGACCTGATTCACGACCTTTTTTACTCATGGACATTTTTCATCATGCTAGAAAAACGCCCTGATGCCATGAGTACCTACGACTAGCATCACGACCTACCTACGACCTACCTACGACCTCCTACGACCTCGTGACGACCATGCTGCGAGTATGAGTCAAGGGCAAACTCGGCAGAGGTTGTGAATTAAGTCGTGAAAGTGGGGCAGGCCCTTTACTCCAGCATTTTGTGACTGCCATTCAATGACCTCTTGGCTGAACTTGATTAAACATGTGCAAGGCATGGTCAACTGAGGACTTTGACTGCAGTTAGATGTTCACTGTTATACTTACAATGGTGGTCTCTGTAATTTGTGAAGAAAGGAGGCCAGATAGAATGTATTCAATACTACCTTAAATAAGTGCTTCCTTAATTCCTGGAAAATAGACCAACGATTGGAGAAAAGTTTGGCTGCCAAAATAGGTATAGGCTGCTGATTGTCCAAACAATGATGTTGACTGTAAATAAATTGGAATAGATTATAAAAGGAGGCACAAGGAACTGCTAATGCTGGGATCTTGAGTAAAACACAAAGTGCTCGAGGAACCCCAATGGGCCAGGCGCCCATTACCACCACAGATGTCCCGTTCAGTTCAGTTTATTGTCACGTGTACCGAGGTACAGTGAAAAACTTTTGCTGCGCGCTATCCAGTCAGCAGGAAAGACAACACATAATTACAATCGACCCATTTACAATGTATAGATACAAGATAAGGGAATAGTGTTTAGTGCAAGGTTAAGCCAACATAGTCCGATCAAGGATGGTCCGAGGGTCATCATTAAGTTAGATAGTAGTTCGGCACTGCTCTCTGGTTGTGGTGGAATGATTCAGTTGCCTGACATGCTGAGTTCCTGCAGTACTTAGATTTTAAAGAGATCTATTGGACTTCTTGTCCTCTGTATCTTAGTTTTGACTCTTTTTGGTTTTGCTAACCCTGGTTTCAAATTTCTTTATAAAGACGAGAGTACAAAATCCAGGGTGACATTCCAGTGTACGACTGAGGGAGGTGATGCGCTTTGATTAAGACTTTAAATTGACTCCCCGTTCCCTCTGTTGAACGGAAGGAAATGAAAATCCATTTTGTTAATTAAACCTGCTGTAAGGAAAGGAATGGAACAACTAATTTGTGTACAGCAAACTCCGCAGTTCAAATGAAATAAGTGATGGATTGTGCCTGGTTATGATAAAATAAAAATAGAAAATGTTGTAAATACTTGGCAGGCAACATCTGTGGAGAAAGAAACAAAGTTAGTCTTTGTACAAAATCATTAGAGGAGGTGCAAAGGTACCTTAAAAAAAAAAATTGAGGTCAGGTAATGGGGGATGATAGTTGAAGAGTTGGTATGTCCCATTTGCGTAATGCTCATAAAAATATTTGTTTCTCTCTTTTTCCTCTTTCTCTCTTTCTTTCTTTCCTAGGGTCTATTTCTTAACTCTTTTTCTTTTGTTTTTAATTTTGTTCTTATAGGGTCTTTGTCCTTTTTTGTTGTCACATTTTCTACACTCTCACTTTTTCCTTCACTTTCTTCTTTCTTTCAATCTTTTCCTTTTCTAGTGTAAAAAATAAATGGAGTACATTAATTGTAAGAAGACATAAGTGACGAGTACTAATGTATGTGGTTGTAATGTAATGTACTTCTAATAAATAAAAAATTAAAAAAAAAAAATTAAAAAAATAATCATTAGAGGAACATATCTGGTAGACGCACAGAATCTCCTGCCCAGAGTAGGGGAATCAAGAACCAGAGGACATAGGTTTAAGGTGAAGGGGGGGAATGATTTAACAGGAACCTGAGGGGTAACCTTTTCACGCAAAGGGTGGTAGGTGTATGGAACGAGATGCCAGAGGAGGTAGTTGAGGCAGGGACTATCGCAAGGTTTAAGAAACATTTAGACAG
>JAXLNO010005460.1:268082-343498 GCA_038087875.1 Malacoraja senta | reverse complement strand
CTTGGGTATAGATGATGAACTCTATGGGTTAGATCAGGTCCAGAGGTTTCTAGGTTAGGTAACTGGCGCCTGGGGTTCATAGAATCAGTGGATGGTGAGGGTAGAGTCAGTAATCGATCAGTGAATGGGTGAAGGGTGTTGACTATAGGCATGGTTGTATGTTTGGATCATATGGTTGTCCAAGTGGACGGGTTGGGCTGGATAACTCTATGACTCTAAGTGGTACTGGACAAGCCCAAAGGGGAGCTAATACTGTTAATCACTTAAAAGGGACTTACCTGATGTGCTATTGGAGGAAGTAGTGGAAACCGATATTATTATGACTTTCAAATGACAGCTTGACAGATACATACAGTATGTATAGGAAATGGTTAGAAACACATGGGCCAAATGCAGACAAATAAGTCTAGCCCAGAATTCCATACTTAGTCAACATGAACATGGTAGGCAGTAGGCCCTGTTTCCATGCTCTCTCTGACACTATGATAACGACCTGTATCAGGTTTCCAGTGTGGAGCTCGAGCATGCTCCAGGGTGTGCTTATTAAACTGTGCCACTGCAGAATAAGCAGCGCAATTAAAACCTGGTTAGGCTGAGACTGCCCTATAACAGTAGAACTTTACAATTTTTCTTGGCTATTATCTAAACAAGTGTAGTACAAAAAATAACATACCCCAGGTGTGTCCAATGGAGATAAGCGAAGCGGGGAAATTTGTGTCCAGTTGAGGTGCCATATTTCACCCTGGAACCCAGTAATTGCATTCCATCCAGAGAAGACTGACCTTCATTTACCTGGCACTGAAACAAGCAGCAAAACTCTGGGCATTTGGGAAGCCATTCCCAATGATGCCACACGATGGCAGTGGTTCTTTTGGTGCAGATTCATATTTTAAATATCGTGAATTTATTGAATTCAAAAAACATGTACGCATCTTTCTAAATGATGTGATTAGAAGTAATAAAAGCCAGAATGCAGTGTCTAAGTTCATTTCTTTACAAAATTGGTTTAACAGACTCAGAAGTTCTGCATTGCAGGATATAGAACTCGGCTTTATATTCAGTTGAGCTAATTCTTGTACAAACCTTTGTCCTGAAAATTATTAAAGACAAAACGATCAAGAGCTGCAGTGACTAAATGGAAAATAGTACATGTGTATTTTATTCTATTCTTATGAATCGTGTAGACAAAGGATCAAAAATACACTTTACAGAAACTCCGGTTCACTCTTCCATCTTCACCAATACTGACTTCCCTTCCCTTGACATGATGCCACACAAAAAGAAACACCTCCTTCCTTTTTACCTTCACCACCCTCACCACTGACAACCCTATGGACTCTTCCCACACAAAGTAACATGTTTCTGTTGAGTGTATTGTTTTCCTTGCTCACAATCTGGAATGGAATGTAATACTTTATTGTCACTGTGACTAAGCACAGCACAATTCTTTGCTTGCATACCCAATGCAGACAAATAGCAGCCACCTACGGCCCTGACAAAGTTACAAAGCACGCCGGCTCCTCCATTTGTTCTCCCCTCCCCCCTAACAGAGGTTCGCCCACGTCGGGTCCCCATTGTCCTTTGTTCTCCCATCCGCCCCAATTGTCTATTGTTCTGCCCCCACCTCCCTTACGGTGGTATCACCCACGCCGCGTCCTCCATTGTTCTTCCCCTCCTCCAACACGGCGGTCCCTCCACTCTCTCATCGGCCATCCACCCGCGAAGCAATCTGGTCTCTTCTACAATGGGAAGTACAAGCAAATGTTATGTTAGGGTTTTGCAGAACACCTCTGTTTACACTTACATGCATAGAAAAGATTTCAAGGTGTATACTGTAGGTCAAATGTTGGCAATTGGGACTGGCATCTGGTCAATGGGTTGTGCCATAGGCCTTGTGTCTGTGCGGGGTGACTCTATGAATCTCCTTACTTCACACTTATTTTGACATCTCTACCCTTGTCCTACAACACTATTCTAACAAAGCTCAATATTTGAACAAGTAGTCACCCCTTCTCTTTGGACATACCTGGAATATTATGTGCAGTTTTGCTCTCCTAATTTGAGGAAGGACATTCCTGCTAATGAGGGAGTGCATAGTACATTCACCAGATTAATACCCGGGATGATGGGACTGACATATGAGGAAAGAATGGGTCGACTGGGCTTGTACTCACTGGAACTTAGAAGGATGAGTGGGTAGGTTATAGAAACATATAAAATTCTTAAGGGATTGGACAGGCTAGATGCAGGAATAATGTTCCCAATTTTGGGGGTCCAGAACCAGGGGGCACAGTTTAAGAATAAGGGGTAAGCAATTTATGAGGAAACAACAGAGAGTTGTGAATCTGTGGAATTCTCTGCCACAGAAGGCAGTGGAGGCCAATGCACTGGATGTTTTCATGAGAGAGTAAAGCCCCTGGCCCACTTACGTGTCCTTGGCACGCTAATTACGCGACCCCATGGTCGCGTTGAGGCACGACGGTCCCGCGCGACTTCATGCGTCCGCACAGCCGTCTGGAGCGCGTGACGTCATTTGAAGATGGACACAAAATGCTGGAGTAACTCAGCGGGACCGGCAGCATCTCTGGAGAGAAGCAATGGGTGATGTTTCGGGTTGAGACTCTTCTTCAGTCTGAAAGAAGGGTCTTGACCCGAAACGTCATCCATTCCTTCTCTCCAGAGAAGCTGCCGGTCCCGCTGAGTTACTCCAGCATTTTGTGTCTATCTTCAATCTTCTTGGCCCCGCTCTGGGAGTAGGAGTGGGGTC
This sequence comes from Malacoraja senta, assembly GCA_038087875.1. Lineage (NCBI taxonomy): Eukaryota > Metazoa > Chordata > Chondrichthyes > Rajiformes > Rajidae > Malacoraja > Malacoraja senta. The sequence continues at coordinate 340,731 of JAXLNO010005460.1, read as the reverse complement.
GGATCCGGACCGCAACGGCCGTGAGCCCCAGGCCGAGCTCAGCGATCATTTGCCTGCTTCTGCTGCTGTTGGAGGTGAGATGTTGCATTGCGCCAGGGGCTTGGGCCTGTCCCACTTTGGCCGTCAGTTACGCGACAGGCTGGTGGCGCGCGAAGATTTTGTTAGCTACAAAATTTCGGAGTGCCGCGCGATACCGCGCACAACTCCATACCCCTCTGCGCTTCTCAGTGGGACCGGCCCCGCGCGGCCACACGATGCACGTGCGCCTCAACGCGACGACGAGGTCGCGTAATTTGCGTGCCAAGGACACATAAGTGGGACAGGGCCTTTAGATTTAGCTCTCAGGGCTAACGGAATCAAGGGATATGATAGTATCAAATTTTTTGGGCTACCAATGTTAGATTTTATTCATTTGTCCTGCTCCGCCCATCGGTTGATTGCTTTTACCACATTAATCGCCAGAAGATCTAGTTTATTTAAATGGAAAGACTCCAACCCTCCCGACCACACTCCAGTGGTATTCTGAAACGATATCATGTTTAAATTTAGAAAAAATCAGGAGTGACATTGTTGAACTCTTGGTTAAATTTGATAAGACTGGTGGAAAATATAATGAACACTTTCATACAACATAAATGCTCTCTCTTTAACCGTTATAAAATTATTTTACCTCTATAGGGTGGAACGGACTTGACGACAAACAGACTTAAATTGTTGATATTCTCAGTTCAGATTCTGTTTTGCTTTGCTTTGTTTTTTATTTTTTATTTCTTTTATTTTTATTCTTATTTTATTATTATTATTATTATTATTTTTTTATTTCTTTAGTTTAGGGGGGTTTTGTTTTTTCTTTTTCGTTTTGTCTTTTTCTCTGGTTTTTTTAAACATTTATAAGTTTCCTTTTAAAGATTTAACTATATTTACATAGAGACCGGGAGGTCTATATTCATTGTGTATTTTGACACTGGTCTCATTTTAGGTTATACGTGTTATTATGTAATCCTGATCCCTATGTATCAATACCATTGTTATGTTTATCATTATTCTTTTTGCTCTGTTTTTTATGTTTTATTTTTGTTTTTTGGGGGGAAAAAAACAATAAAAAGATTTTAAAAGAAAGAAAGAAAGGGATATGGGGAGAAAGCAGGAGCGGGGTACTGATTTTGGACGATCAGCCATGATCATATTGAATGGCGGTGCTGGCTCGAAGGGCCGAATGACCTACTCCAGCACCTATTTTCTATATCTATGTTTTCTTAACCATGATGACATCAATCCTGCGGCATTCACTATCAAACAACTAAAGATATGTGACATTCTGAACATTGAATTCTCCCTATTTTGTTAGCCCATGCTGGCTACTCCCCTTCCTCAGCCCTCGGGCTGTCTCCTCCCATCCCTCAGCCCTCGGGCTCCTGCTCCGCCTTTTTCCTTTCTTCTCCCCACCCCCCATCAGTCTGAAGAAGGGTTTCGGCCGAAACGTTGCCTATTTCCTTCGCTCCATAGATGCTGCTGCACCCGCTGAGTTTCTCCAGCATTTTTGTGTACCTAAAGATATGTGACATCTGAGTTGTAAGGGGGGGTCCCAATTTTAGATTTTAAGGAAATATTCCAACACTTCACCTTAGCACTATTTCAGAAGGCTTGGTAATTACTTTCCCCAGGTGGATATAGACATCCATAGTATTATATGATAACCTTAGAATATAAGAACAAAGAAAAAAACAGTAGGCCATTTGGGGCTCGTGGCTCCTTTACCATTCACTAAGTTTAGGGCTGATCTTAAACCTCAGTGCCTCTTTGCCTGGACTATCTCACCCATCCCTTTATTCCCTTAATAGCTAAAAAAATAACTATTTCTGAATTGAATATACCCAGTGACTGGGTATATACCAGAGCCCTCTTGGGTAGAGAATTTCAAAGATGTAATATCCTGACTTAGACGGAGTACTGGAAGGAGATTGGGAACTTCGTAACCTGGTGCCAAGATAACAACATTTCCCTCAATGTCAGGAAGTCAAAGGATATTGTGACCAACTTAAGGAAGCAAAATGGTACATATAGATGGCGCCAAAGTAGATATGGTGAAAGCTTCAAGTTCCTAGGAATAAATATCACCAGCAATTTGTCCTGGGTCACCCATATGGAAACAAGGGAAAAGAAAGCACACCAATAGTTTTACTTCCTTAAAAAGCTTAAAGACGTTCAGCAGTTAGGAAGTTTGACAACTCTAACCAACTTTTACATATGTGCCGTAGAAAGCATTTTATATGGATGCATCATTGCACGGTTCGGGAACAGCTCCATCCAAGACCACAAGAATTTGCAAAGAATTGTGGACACAGCCCAGTTCATCACGCAAACCAACCTCCCTTCTATTGACTCCATCTATACTTCATGCTGCCTCGGCAGGCCACCAACATAATCAAGAACGGGTCTCACCCTGGACATTCCCTCTTCTCCCTCTCCCATCAGGCAAAAGGTACAGAAGTGTGAAAGTGCATACCTCCATATTCAGGAACAGTTTCTTTCCAGTGGTTAACAGGCAACTGAACCATCCTATCATCAACTAAAGAATGGTCCTGACCTACCATCTACCTCATTGGAGACCCTTTGACTATCTTTACTGCACTTTCCTGGACTTTATTTTGCACCAAATGTTATTCCCTTTATCCTGCACTTGGTTAGCACGCAAAAAAGCTTTCCACTGTACCTTGGTACACGTGACAATAAACTAACGGAACTGTGGACGGCTTGTTTGTTATCACATTTAGCTTTTCTGTCGGCTGAAGTACACAACAAAAAAGCCTTTCATTGTACCTCAGTACACATGACATAAAACTGAACTAAATTAAAAATAATGTTGAAATTAGGGAAGAGGCATTGAATGGGATAACTGTTCCACACAGCACATGGACAATGAACAAATGAATTCTGATTCTCTAAATAACAATATCCTTACTAGCAGACCCTTCACTGAAACATAAAAAACCCTCATGCTGAAACAAGAGTCCAGTATCATTATTGAAGGGTTAAATTTGCAGTGCCTTTTGTACAAGATTGCAGGAATATAATCTGCAGGGAACGATAATGTTATTGTTTATGGAAAATACATTTGGAATTTTTCTGGATTCAACTTTGTATTCAGTTAATCCAAATTTCCAGATGTTTAAAGAACACTTTATTCAAATGGCTCCATGGAAAAGAGCTTGGGACATCACCGATCCTTTATTTATTTATTTATGCCAAGATTTCCAACCAATGTTGTTTTAATGGCGACTTGTATTGTAAGGGAAAAACCTGCAACATTTTAATTTGTTATTTAAAATGTTACTTTTAAGATTATTCTCAGCAATACACACCGTACAAAAAAGACTGTATAAGCTCACCTTCATGTTGTTAAAGCTAGGTTCCCTGCATCTTTATAATGATATACTGCAAATAATGACAAGATCTATATTTAATTTAGACAGAGCATGTTCGTGAACCACACATTTAGAGAAGGAAAAGAAACTAATATTCTTTTCCCAAGCTACAATAACAATTGCCTGCTCACCAATAATTATTCAGCTTATCCTATGTTTAAGGTAGAAATCCAATGTAAAGAACTTTAATGAAGGTATTAGATACTTTTACAATGAGAAAGACATTTCTGAATGATGGATTAAATTATTTTTTTTCCTTTTATAGTCATTTTCTCTTCTTTCCACGTTCATTTTAATTTGCATGAGACATACATTGATATTTTGCATAGCACTCAGGAAGTGTTCCAATGAAATACATGTCTTTTTATATAATACTGTGATAATCCTACTATAAACAAAGGGATTATTATAGTATTACATGTGTATTACTGACACCACTGTTCCCACAGAAGAATCTCTGAGCTGTGGAGAGCCAAGGAATGAATGGGAGAACAGCAGCTTCTGGTTAAAGGGACCATAGACAGTCAATCTATGCCAGTCCCAAGCAATGGGTCACACTCATTATACCAGCCAAGGTGCATCTCTGGAATCCATATCTCAGCATTGAGCACCCACACATCTCACCCATGTCTGCCCAAAATCAGCCCTCACAGAAAGCCTCTCCTTGTCTCGGTTATTCACTCCACAATATTCCATTCATTGTGGAGTGGGATATTCCACTCCCAGCACAGCATCATGCAACTTATCTTTTGTAAAGAACAAAGAACATGTACCTGGGGGTAGACACAAAAATACTGGAGTAATTCAGCAGGACAGGCAGCATCTCTGGAGAGAAGGACTAGAATGGTCTCGCCCTGAAACGTCACCCATTCTTTTGCTCCAGAGATGCTGGCTGTCCTGCTGAGTTACTCCAGCATTTTGTGTCTACCTTCGGTTTAAACCAGCATCTGCAGTTCCTTCCTACACATGTACCTGGGGGTGTTTGCATTAGGGGACCTATCAACGCTCTGCAGTGTAATACTAGGCAAGATATCAGTGTAGTCATGATAAATGATCATCTCTATTATGATTTCCAAATGAAGGAGGTTACGTTGAGTTAGAGTCTTTTTGGAATTACATGATTACCTAATGCTTGAAAAATGGGTCCATGTTGCATTTGGAAATTGCCAAAGGGAAAGACGCTAGGTTAAAAAGGCTTGGGCTCTAATTTGGTCAGGAAAATCATGTGGAACAGGCACACAGTTTTGTACAAATTCTAAACTTCCCACAGTACAGAATGCTATAAATTGCATGTATACTACCTTGCATGTACCTCTTACAAACAAAAAGGGATTCCACTCCCTCAGATTGCAAGCAAAGCATCATGACTACAAATGTCCAAACTAGTTGTACCAATTAATCTTTCCAACTCTTCAACAGTTTTATGGGTCTAGCAACATTTTTTTATGTATACTTTGAAACAATCCGAGAAATAATAGACTTGTTTGTGGACATTGATAATGGGGGGACAGAAAATTGGGCCATTTACTGGACATGAATAGTAGGGAGTTGATAGGAGAGTAGTCAATTGTGCAGCAAGTGAGACTATTGTTGATACATAGATACATAGATACATAGAAAATAGGTGCAGGAGTAGGCCATTCGGCCCTTCGAGCCTGCACCGCCATTCAATATGATCATGGCTGATCATCCAACTCAGTATCCCATACCTGCCTTCTCTCCATACCCCCTGATCCCTTTAGCCACAAGGGCCACATCTAACTCCCTCTTAAATATAGCCAATGAACTGGCCTCAACTACCATCTGTGGCAGAGAGTTCCAGATATTCACCACTCTCTGTGTGAAAAAGTTTTTCCTCATCTCGGTCTTAAAGGATTTCCCCCTTATCCTTAAGCTGTGACCTCTTGTCCTGGAATTCCCCAACATCGGGAACAATCTTCCTGCATCTAGCCTGTCCAACCCCATAAGAATTTTGTACGTTTCTATAAGATCCCCTCTCAATCTCCTAAATTCTAGCGAGTATAAGCCAAGTCTATCCAGTCTTTCTTCATATGAAAGTCCTGACATCCCAGGAATCAGTCTGGTGAACCTTCTCTGCACTCCCTCTATGGCTATAATGTCCTTCCTCAGATTTGGAGACCAAAACTGTACGCAATACTCCAGGTGTGGTCTCACCAAGACGCTGTACAACTGGAGTAGAACCTCCCTGCTCCTATACTCAAATCCTTTTGCTATGAAAGCTAACATACCATTCGCTTTCTTCACTGCCTGCTGCACCTGCAGGCCTACTTTCAATGACTGGTGTACCATGACACCCAGGTCTCGCTGCATCTCCCCATTTCCTAATCGGCCACCATTTAGATAATAGTCTGCTTTCCTGTTTTTGCCACCAAAGTGGATAACCTCACATTTATCCACATTATACTGCATCTGCCAAACATTTGCCCACTCACCCAGCCTATCCAAGTCACCTTGCAGTCTCCTAGCATCCTCCTCACAGCTAACACTGCCCCCCAGCTTAGTGTCATCCGCAAACTTGGAGATGTTGCCTTCAATTCCCTCATCCAGCTCATTAATATAAATTGTAAATAGCTGGGGTCCTAGCACTGAGCCTTGCGGTACCCCACTAGTCACTGCCTGCCATTGTGAAAAGGACCCGTTTACTCCTACTCTTTGCTTCCTGTTTGCCAGCCAGTTCTCTATCCACATCAATACTGAACCCCCAATACCGTGTGCTTTAAGTTTGTATACTAATCTCTTATGTGGTACCTTGTTGAAAGCCTTCTGAAAGTCCAGATACAACACATCCACTGGTTCTCCCCAATCCACTCTACTAGTTACATCCTCGAAAAATTCTATAAGATTCGTCAGACATGATTTACCTTTCGTAAATCCAAGCTGACTTTGTCCAATGATTTCACCACTTTCCAAATGTGTTGCTATCCCATCTTTAATAACTGACTCTAGCAGTTTCCCCACTACCGATGTTAGACTAACTGGTCTGTAATTCTCCAATCCTCAGGAACTACTCCAGAATCTAAAGAGTTTTGAAAAATTATCACTAATGCATCCACTATTTCTGGAGCTACTTCCTTAAGTACTCTGGGATGCAGCCTATCTGGCCCTGGTGATTTATCGGCCTTTAATCCATTCAATTTACCCAACACCACTTCCCGACTAACCTGGATTTCACTCAGTTCACTCAGTTGATGAAATGAATGAATAAATGAATGAATAAATGAATGAATGAATGAATGAATGAATAAATGAATGAATGAATGAATGAATGAATGAATGAATGGATGGATGAATGAATTAATACTTTATTGTCACACGTGTCAAGTCACAGCAAAATTCTTTGCTTGTCCCCAAGGTATGCAAATAGTTGCCATATATGGATGGGGCTTGCTAAGTTACAAAGTATCCTGCGCGCCAGGTCCTCCTTTGTTCTCGTCCCCTCTCCCCTCCCTCATGGTGGTTCCCCCACACCTGGTCCTCCTTTGTTCTTTCCCCCGGCAACGGCGTCCTCACTTCCACGTGTCCGTCCTCGACCGTCGGTCGGCGCTATCATCGACCGCCGCAACGACCTCTCCACTATCACTGCTGGGTCCTCCCTGGACACCGCCGTTGCACCGACCCAGGCCCCAACGGCAGGCTTGGTGACCCCATAATAACCCTTCTGAAATTATGTGATGTTAAATAAAATTGGATGCCCCTTCAAAACTAATTAGAGATTTTACTTCAGATACACGTGAGTGACTACGTGAAGAGCCCGCCAGCACGCATGCGCAACATATCGTCTAACACATTGCGCAGCGACTGGCGGGGAGGAGCGTTGCTCCCGGAGCGGTAGGGTTAAAAACAGGACTTGCAGGTAAGTTATTTACTCTGAGGTCGTTTTGTTCTGTTTCTGGGAGAATTGTTTTTCAGGAAAGGGACCTATGGACAAGTCAAAGACTAAGTCCAAACGGACCGCTAAAAAACTGATTGCGGAGGACCGTGGAAATGCGGGCAGTCAGCAGCGGCCGACTGCACCTGGATCGCTATCTATGCGATTTGCAGTCTCCGACCTGGCTCCGGCACAGCCCGAACCGACACCACGGACTGGCGGGAAGGCCAAGCAGAAGTCGGACAGGCCCATAGACTCGGACGAGTCGGGCCGTGAAGACTCACCGCCTGCAGGCAGCGACCGTGATCGCATATCCCGCATGGAGCGGTTGATGGAGCAGATGCTCCAACGTGACATGCTCCGGGAAACGGAGTCTTGTCACCATGGGTCTCCTAGGACACCCATGGCAGCACCTTATACAGGGCTGCATAATGCATCTCCCTCGTCAGAGGGGAGCATTAGGAGTCACTTCTGGGCTGGCTCCGAAACAGGGGTTTGGCTGAAGATGCTACAAGTGTGCTGGGGGTGCAGGAACAACAGAAGCTGCTCGGCATGGTCTCCAAATTTGCAATGCCTACACAAACAGGATAGCCGTTAAAGCCGCAGCTGGCAGCCAGCATCGATTACCTCTCTTTTAACCAGCTGCAGGAACAGGTAATGAATGAGACAACTGCTAAATACGTAGCACCAGAGAACTGTGTCTCCCTTAATGTTCCTGCGGTGAACAGCTCTATCTGGGGATATATCAGTGCGGGCATCAGAGCCCAGGAGGTCAAGATGCAAAAGATCCTCAAACTGCTGGCTTCCGGGATAACGGCGTTTGCCCGATCGGTAGATGGCACAGAAATGTCGGATACACAGCAAGACGCACTGGCACTTCTCTGCAACACGCAGTTCGAGATAAACTGCCTCAGGAAGAATGCAATCCAACCTGCCCTGAACCCCAAATTTGCAGGGTTGTGCAAGACCAGTAACACACAGCCACCGATTCTGCTATTTGGGGGCAATCCAGTGGGCGGCGCGACTTTTCGTTGCAGCGGCCTCTGCAGTCCGTCTGTCTTTTTATTATTTTTGTCTCGTTTTTATGTAGTTTTTTTTTTTTTTTTTTGTCGGGGTATGTGTGTGTGGGGGGGGGGGGGGTGGGGGTGGGGGGGGGAAACTTTAAAATCTTTCCGCTGCACGGGAGACCCGACCTTTTCTTTGTCGGGTCTCCGTTGTCGTTGGGGCTGGGCAACGTGGAGCGGCCTCCAGCAGGAACGACCTGGGGCTCCCGTGGAGCTGCGGACTACTCACCGTCGCGGGGCTGGCCGAGTCCGGAGCGGGTGGAGCTGTGGTGGAGACAAGCGCTGCTGCTACCCGACCGCCGGAGATTCGGAGGCTACAACCGCGGGTCTGGCGGATGGCAACACTGGAAGCCCGCGGGTCCCCTGGTGGGAGACTGCTTTTCGGGGCTTCCGCAGCGGCGACTTCTCCCGCCCGAGTTGCGGGGTTGAGGAGCACCTGGAGCGGGGCTTTATCCCCCCGCGCGGCTTGGAATGGCTGCCGGACTTTGCGGGCGAGCGCCGGGGCTCTAACACCAAGACCCGGTGCGCGACCCTGCATCACCCGGCGTGGCTTTAATGGCTGCGGGACAATCACCATCGCCCACCGGGGGCTTTGACTTTGACTCTGACATCGGGGGGGGGGGAGTGCAGTGGAGAGATACGTTATTTTTGCCTTCCATCACAGCGTTGTGATGGATGTATGTGTAAATTGTGTTGTGTCTCGGGTCTTCTTTGTTTTGTATTGTATGGCTGCAGAAACGACATTTCGTTTGGACCTCAAGGGGTCCAAATGACAAATTTGTCCCTCAAAAGACAAATAAATTGAATTGGAATTGAATTGGAACCTGTCGAAACAGGTCAAGGAGCTCGATGAGGAGGCAAAAGCCGTCGGACTCATGAAGGCAACATCATCGGGCAAGACCTCTCATCTCCGGCGGCGGCACCCCTACGCATCCACCAGCAGACCTCGGTACACAGAAGCTGGTGAAAGCTCGAAGGCCGTACAATCAGGACAAAGGTCTTTTTTAGACCACGGCCCAGAACGGCCTTCGTGGAAAATGCGCCAACCCGCACTCCAGCTCCTCTACCGCCCAGGAGACAGAAACGGAAGAAATGAACACTCCACTGGTAACTATGGAGGTAGGTGGGTCTGGTTCCTTCCAGAACATAGGGGGTGTAAGTTCTACACAAATTGGGTGTAGGTTACACTTATTTTGGAAGGCATGGAGTTCTATAACTTCTGACACTTATATACTGCACAGTATCCAGGGATACGAAATTGAATTTATTCATAAAATCCTTACTCCGGTTCAGCATGCACCTCGCCGAATGTTTGTGCTTTCACAACAGGAGAAATTGGAAGGTCATGCAGAACTGGCGAGGCTATATGCTAAAGGTGTAATTGAGAGATCCCAACACGACTCTCTTGAATTTGTGTCTAATATCTTCACAAAAAATAAAAAATATGGTGGATGCCGCATCATCATCGATTTGACAAAGCTGAATACGTTTGTGCAGTATACTCATTTCAAAATGGAAACCTTTGTTACTGCCAAACAATTGATTTCCGAAGGTTACTTCATGGCTTGCATCGATTTAAAAGATGCATACTATTCAGTGCCTATACAGAAGAATCACTGCCGATATCTGAAGTTTAACTGGATGGGGCAGCTCTGGCAGTATAAAGCGTTGCCTAATGGATTAACATCAGCCCCCAGACTATTTACTAAAACATTAAAACCAGCCATGGCGTTTCTCCAAAAACAGAAACATATTGTCATGGCATAACTGAATGATATATTGTGGGAAAGACTCTGGATTTAGCTAAAACAGCTGTATCAGCTACCAAACTCGTGTTTTAGAAACTGGGGTTCATCATCCATCCAGATAAATCTAAGTTGACGCTTTCTACAACAATGGATTACTTAAGGTTCACTATTAACTCAGTTCACATATCTGTGACTTTGCCAAGGGGCAAGGCAGCAGACTTAATGGAGGCCTGTAACAGCCTTGTTGTCGTCAGTCAACCATCTATTCGACAAGTAGCAAGGGTGATTGGTAAGCTTGTGGCTGCTTTTCCAGCCACACAGTTTGGACCTTTGCATTACCAAAATTTACAGAGAGCAAAGGTGCAAGCATTCAAACATCATGCTGGTCATTTCGAGAGATCAATGCAGCTACCAGCTAAAGCAATTTTGGAATTACAATGGTGGAGGCAAAACATTCGGCATTGTTCCAGCCCCATCATTGTCAGCAACCCTTCAGTTGTGTTACAAACTGATGCCAGCGCTCACAGTTGGGGTGCTACTAATACCATCTCCAGCTGTGGTGGCAGATGGGATGCACATGAATCATCTTTACTTCAAGCACTTGGTATAAACTATTTAGAGATGTTGGGTGCGTTCTATGGGCTAAAGGCGTACAGCTAAAAAATGCACCACCTGCATGTTCGCCTACAAATTGACAATACCACTGTGGTAGCGTATATTAATCATATGGGTGGAATCAAATCGATATGTGATAATCTGGCTAACACGATTTAGCAATGGTGTATCGACAAAAATATTTGGATATCAGCTATTTACCTACCAGGTAAACTCAATACAGTGGCAGACACCAGGTCACGGAAATTCAATGACAACACCGAATGGATGTTGGACCACAAAGTGTATGCTGATATTGTAGCGCGATATGGAACACCAGATATCAATCTATTCACATCTAGGCTTAATCACCAGTTGCCAACATATGTTGCTTGGGAACCAGACCCTGGGGCAGTGGCAATGGACGCATTCTCGCTGTACTGGGGGAAATTGTTTTTCTATGCATTTTCCCCCTTCTGCCTCATCAGTCGGGTCTTACGCAAAATACAACAAGACTCCGCGTCAGGTATTTTGGTAGTACCCGAATGGCCTACTCAGCCATGGTTCCCTGTGGTTCTCGACATGGTCTTGGAACCATGTATGTCCATCTCCAAATGGCCGGATTTGTTGGTCCATCCTGTGACAGGCAAAAGTCACCCATGCCATGACAGGATAAATCTGTTGATTTGCAGAATTTGAAAAGACCACTTCTGGATTTTGGGCTGACAGACCGAACCATGAACATGATCACGGCGGCATGCAGGGAGTCCACCAGAAAACAATATCTGTCATATATCAGAAAATGGGAGATATACTGTACCAGGACCAACGTTACATACAACACGGCTACAGTGACGAATGTACTGGAATTCTTGTCTAGCCTTCACTTTGACAAAGGTCTAAGCTACAGTGCCATTAACTGTGCCAGGAGTGCCTTATCAGCTTACTTGTGGCAGGGATTAGAACACCATACTGTTGGATCTCACCCTCTGGTATCAAAACTAATGAGCGGTATCTTCAACACTAATCCCCCTAGGGCTAGGTACTCCCAGATTTGGGATGCGAGTGTTGTCCTAACATTGCTCAGGGGTTGATCACCAGCAACGTCCCTGTCTCTGGGAAAACTAACACATAAAATAGTCATGCTGATGGCACTAGTCTCGGCACAACGAGTCCAGTCACTGCACAAATTAAGGCTGGACACGATGGCCATATCAACCAACAAAATAACTTTTTACATTTATGAATTGGTGAAACAAAATAGGCCTGGATCATCAGGCCTCAAATTGGAGTTCCGTGCATATCCCATAGATGTTCGTCTATGCATAGTGATGCATCTACTACATTATATAGAAGTCACAAAATATCTTAGAGGCAAGGAAATGGCATTGTTGCTCAGCCATAAACAGCCTCATAAAAGGGTATCCATCCAAACCATATCAAGGTGGCTTAGACAGATTTTTGCAGCTGCAGGGGTGGATACTGATGTTTTTAAATCTCATTCCACCAGGGCTGCAGCAACATCAGCAGCAAGGGAGTTGTAAATTCCCATGGACCACATCCTGGGTACAGCAGGATGGTCTAGAGAAAGGACCTTTCAGCAATTTTATAACAAACCGGTTGCCAAACCTGCGGTGTTTGCAGACTCAATTTTAAGTTCTGTATTATAATTTACCCCGAATGATAGGGGTTATTATTATTTTGTTAATAAATTTATCAGTGTTTTTGAATAACTGATTCATGTCTGAATACGTTAACATACTTCCTCCTTTGGTCAACTACGGCAGTGGGTGAGGCATGGACTCATTCCACGGCATGAAATCACAGAGCATTAAAATCTTCACGTAGTCACTCACGTGACTCCGAAGTAAAATAGTAAGATTAAACGAGAACTTACCAGTTTGAAGTTTGACCTTTATTTTATGAGGAGTAACGTTGAGGGATTACGTGCCCTCCACGCCCAACCCTCTATCATAAAGGTCAACTGGTATTCTAGTTCTCTTATCTTACTATGTTTAGTTCGACTACTATTGTCTGTGATTTCACACCGCTGCTTTGAAGATTGTCGCGCATGCATGCTGGCGGGGTCTTCACGTAATCCCTCAACATTACTCCTCATAAAATAAAGATCAAACTTCAAACTGGTAAGTTCTCATTTAATCTTACTATTTATGTTTTTCTCTGCCAAAGACATTTAACTACTCTTATAATGCTTTCTTTGTGCCAGAGAACAGTGTCTGTTTCCCCAACATTTATTTTTCTTCTCTCCAATTGAACTTGCAATAGTATCCACAAGTAGTGCATAACCATGAGTAACTATAAATAGGTAAAGAGACATTATTAGCCAAAGTAATTTAGAAGCTAAGATTTTTCATTTTCTCCACTTTCTAATCTTCTCCCTTTAATTTTGAGGATAGAAATGCCCTTTCTGCCTATAATTCCATCGTCACAAATCGTAGAACATAGAACATAGAACATAAAATAGTGCAACGCAGGAACAGGCCCTGCAGCCTGCAATGTCTATTCCGAAAATGATACCAAATGAAACTAATCTTCTCTGCCTGCATCTGATTCGTACACCTCCATCCCCTGCATATCTATGTACCCATCCAAAAGCCTCTGAAATGCCAGAATCATTGTGTATAAACTAAACATCCATCAATCATGACAGAGAAATGTGTTTGTCCCATTGGTTTCTGGTGGGAGGGCTATAATGCTGAGAACTATATTCTGCACTCTTTCTTTTTCTTTTTGTTCCCCCTATACCTAACAACTTTTCATGGAAACAGAAGTGTGCTCTGTTCACCTTTTACAAGTCTGACCTAATGGTGCTTTATTCATCATGATGAGGACATCACTGGCAAGCCCAGCATTTAATGTTCATCCCTAAAAGAAGGTGAGTTGCCTTATTTAACTCCTGCTGTTCATGTGTTGATATTCCTGAATAATGTCATGTAGGGAGTCCCAAGGTACCATGGTTTTCATGGAGGATTAGCAATATATTTCCAAGTCTGGATGGCTGACTTGCAGGAGAACTTCTGCATGATGTTTCTCTGTCCCTGCTTGTTTTTCGCCTTTGGGTGAGAAAGATCACACGTTTGGGATGTACTGCTAAAGAACCTATATAACTTGTTGTGGTTTATTTTTTGGATGGTACATATTGAATGCTTCAAGTGGTGAATGAAGGTCTAATCAAGTGGCTGCTTTCTCCTGTTGAGCTATATTTTACAAACTTTCCTCGAGGTGAGGTTTCCTTCACACTCCTTGTACGTACCTTGTTGCTGGGTGTAAAGGCTTTGGGGCATGTTATGTTCGATAAATCACTGATTCAGATAACAGTTTTGATTCACTCAGTAATTTATTACACTACTAAATAAGGCACATACACTCATGTATCCTTGAATATGCCTGAACGCACTCGCAAACCCCGAGTACTCAGTAGAGCATGCCGCAGGGTGTTTCTACATACACTCACGTAAACCCGCATGCACTCGCAAACTCATCAGAGCACGCCACAGGATGTTTCATTCAAGATCACCTAGCACTGTTCGAGACACGGTCCAAAACTGAGGTTCTCTCCCCGAAAGGGCGCCCAACACCAATCTTTACGACATTTCTTATCAGAGCAGACCACGCCACTGTCCCATCCCAGAGCCAATCATAAGCCCCCCTTGTCTGCAACGTTTCTGTACTACTAGCGGCAGGTGGGCACGGGTGGTCTACCCAACTATTGCTGTTGTGTTTTGTTCACCAACGCAGCCTTTCCCATAGAATGGCCTGGAAAAGACTGCGTTCCCAGGCAATGATCACAGGTGCGACGAGATAAACTTGTTTTTGAGATGCTATGGAATGCAAGGACTGCTAACTTAGCTGATAACTCCATTCCACATTTTAGCTGAAATTGTCTGTTTAACCCTTACACTACAGGGCATCAGATGATGATTCTATAGTTGCAATTCATTAGACTCTGCCATGTCCTTGTAGCAATTGTAATCATTCTGTAGAAACTGCAGGATAACAGGCAAGAGAAGGAAGACACAAAATGCTGGAGAAATTCAGCGGGACAGACAGCATCTCTGGGGAGAAGGAATGGGTGACGTTGGACCCAAAACATCATCCATTCCTTCTCTCCAGAGACGCTGCCTGTCCCGCTGAGTTCCTCCAGCATTTTGTGCCTACCTTCGATGTAAACCAGCATCTGCAGTTCCTTCCTACATGATAACAGGCACTCAGCCCAATCAGTTCCTGCTACCATCTGTGTTCCACTTGAGTTTCCTTTCTTCTTGCAGCATCTAATTCTATCAGTGTAACCCTGGGGTGGAAAATTGCAACCTTCACCCTGTTTCGACTGAGCAATCAACCCGACGTGCACAATCAAATAACATCAAATAGAACAACTTGTCCTACAACTTTAGGCTGTGCACGCCATACACAGGAAGAAGAAGTGTAACCCTCTATTCTCTTTTCCCTCATTTGCTTGTCCTGCCTCTTTAATATTACTCTGTGATAGACGGTACCATATTTCTTTTGTATTCCCTTTGTGTTTAATCCAATTACATTTCTGCTCATCCTACCAAGATATGAGAAGGGACCTGGAGATGATAATGCCATTAAATGGCATCGGAATGTTGAACACTCCCCTGCCTGGCACTTGGGTGTAATGGATGTTGCTATGTATTAATCATTCCAGGTATGAAACTTCCCTGGAAATAATTTTTTTAAATCCTGACAATTTTCACCTGGCTAGGCATGGTGCCTAAAGTGAGAATTAATGTTTCAGGGCAAAGGCCTTAATTCAGAACTGGAAAAGAAGAGAAACAACATGACAAGAGACAAGGCAACAACTGGGTGGAAAAAAAACCAAGCAGAGCTTGTAATAAGGGAATAGCAGAACTGTTATTTGCATTTTTTGAAGTATCGTCAATATGTGAGATATCTTTCCTCAAACTCAATTCAGCCTAAATATTTAACTGAGTGATCAGAGTAGGAATGTGACAAAAAAATTAAATGAAAAGGACCAACCTCCCTTACATTGACTCCATTTACAGCTCACGCTGCCTCGGCAAGGCCAGCAATATAATCAAGGATGAGTCATACCATGTCCACTCCCTCTTCTCCCCTCTACCATCAGGTAAAAGTATAGAAGTGTGAAAACACACACCTCCAGATTCAGGGACAGTTTAATCCCAGCTGTTATCAGGCAACTGAACCATCCTACCACAACCAGAGAGCAGTGCTGAACTACTATCTACCTCATTGGTGACCCCTGGACTATCCTTGATTTTATTTTCCAATGTTCTATAGATTCAGGATCAGTCCCTGTGGATTGGAGGGTAGCTAATGTTATCCCACTTTAAGAAAGGCGGGAGAGAGAAAACAAGGAATTATAAACCAGTTCGCCTGACATCAGTGGTGGGGAACATGCTGGAGTCAATCATAAAAGATGAAACAGCGGCACATTTGGATGGCAGTAACAGGATCGGTCAGGGTCCGCATGTATTTACGAAAGGGAAATCATGCTTGACTAATCTTCTGGGATTTTTTGAGGATGTTCCCAATTTTGGGCGAGTCCAGATCCAGGGGCCACAGTCTTAGAATAAAGGGGAGGTCATTTAAGACTGAGGTGAGAAAAAACGTTTTCACCCAGAGAGTTGTGAATTTGTGGAATTCCCTGCCACACAGGGCAGTGGAGGCCAAATCACTGGATGGATTTAAGAGAGAGTTAGATAAGCTCTAGGGGCTAGTGGAATGAAGGGATATGGGGAGAAGGCAGGCACGGGTTATTGGTGGAATCAAGGGATATGGGGAGAAGGCAGGCACGGGTTTTTGATTGGGGACGATCAGCCATGATCACAATGAATGGCGGTGCTGACTCGAAGGGCCGAATGGCCTCCTCCTGCACCTATTTTCTATGTTTCTATGTTTCTATGTAACCATGGAAATGGACAAGGGAGAGCCAATGGATGTAGTGTACCTAGACTTTCAGAAAGCATTTGATAAGGTCCCACCTAGGAGATTAGTGGCCAAAATTAGAGCACATGGTATTGGGGGTAGGGTACTGACATGGATAGAAAATTGGTTGGCAGACAGGAAACAAAGAGTAGGGATTAACGGGTCCCTTTCAGAATGGCAGGCAGTGACTAGTGCGGTACCGCAAGGCACGGTGCTGGGACCGCAGCTATTTACAATATACATCAATGATTTAGTTGAAGGGGTTATGTAACATTAGCAAATTTGCAGATGACACAAAGCTGGGTGGCAGTGTGAACTGTGAGGATGATATAAGAATGCAGGGTGACTTGGACAGGTTGGGTGAGTGGGCAGATGCATGGCAGATGCAGTTTAATGAGGATAAATGCGAGGTTATCCACTTTGGTAGCAAAAACAGGAAGGCAGATTATTATCTAAATGGTGTCAAGTTGCGACAAGGGTAAGTACAACGGGATCTGGGGGTCCTTGTTCATCTGTCAATAAAAGTAAGCATGCAGGTACAGCAGGCATTGAAGAAAGCGAAAGGCATGTTGACCTTCATGACAAGAGGATTTGAGTATGGGAGCAAAGAGGTCCTTCTGCAGTTGTGCAGGGCCCTAGTGAGACCACACCTGGCGTATTCTGTACAGTTTTGGTCTCCAAATTTGAGGAAGGTCATTCTTGCTATTGAAGGAGTGCAACATATGTTCACAAGGCTAATTCCTGGGATGGCGGGACTGTCAAATGCTGAGAGAATGGAGCGGCTGGGCTTGTATACTCTGGAATTTAGAATGATGAGAGGGGATCTTATTGAAACATATAAGATTACTAGACTAAGTGGGACCCGTTGGGTCCCATGTCCACACGGGAGGGCTGGTCCCCCAACGCAATATTCCACCTCTCCACCAATTCCAATATTGGTGGCCAGTGGGGGGGTGGTGAGTGGGGGGGGGGGGCTTTCTGGAGCACTGGTATGGGTGTTGTGGGCTGAAGGGACTGGTCTCCAGAGGGCTAGTATGCACATTGTGGGCCAAATGGACTCTTGGGGTGGCAGCTCAGTCCCTCAAGCCCGATGTGCTGGCAGCTCACTCACGGCTGGTGGGCTGGCAGTTGACTCACAGCTATTCCTTGAAATTCCATTTCAAGCAGGGTGCAAGGCCAACAAATTAAAAAGCAGTTTCTTACCAATTCAAGCTGGGTGCAGGCTCACCAAATTCAAGTGCAGTTTCATACCACTTCAAGCAGGGTGCAAGGCCACCAAATTCAGGTGCAGTTTCCTACCACTTCAAGCAGGGCGCAAGGCCACAGAATTCAAGTGCAGTTTCCTACAACTTTAAGCAAGGCCACCGAATTCAAGTGCAGTTTCATACCACTTTAAGCAGGGTGCAAGGCCACCAAATTCAAGTGCAGTTTCATACCACTTCAAGCAGGGTGCAAGGCCACCAAATTCAAGTGCAGTTTCATACCACTTCAAGCAGGATCCAAGTTCACCAAACTCAAGTGCAGTATTATACGACTTCAAGCAGGGTGCAAGGCCACAGAATTTGTGCAGTTTCCTACCAATTCAAGCAGGGTGCAAGGCCACCAAATTCAAGTACAGTTTCATACCACTTTAAGTAGGGTGCAAGGCCACCAAATTCAAGTGCAGTTTCATACCACTTCAAGCAGGGTGCAAGGCCACCAAATTCAAGTGCAGTTTCATACCACTTCAAGCAAGATCCAAGTTCACCAAACTCAAGTGCAGTTTCATACCACTTCA
This sequence comes from Malacoraja senta, assembly GCA_038087875.1. Taxonomy (NCBI): domain Eukaryota; kingdom Metazoa; phylum Chordata; class Chondrichthyes; order Rajiformes; family Rajidae; genus Malacoraja; species Malacoraja senta. The sequence continues at coordinate 322,282 of JAXLNO010005460.1, read as the reverse complement.
AGCAAGGTGCAAGGCCACCAAATTCAAGTGCAGTTTCATACCATTTCAAGCAGGGTGCAAGGCCACCAAATTCAAATGCAGTTTCATACCATTTCATGCAGGGTGCAAGGCCACCACATTCAAATGCAGTTTCATACCATTTCTTGCAGGGTGCAAGGCCACCACATTCAAATGCTGTTTCATACCATTTCAAGCAGGGTACCACCATAAAACCACACAAATCACCACACTCACAGTTCAGTAGACATTCAGTGTGTTCAGTTGATTCACAGCTCAGACAGAGTCGTGACCTCTCCCTCCCCCATCATGCAGAGACTGAGCCACACCCACACTTCTGGGTTTTATAATCCCTTCCCCCTCCCACCAGAAAAGGTGTGGCCTTCATGGTGTGATTGACAGGAGAGAGATTCACAACATTTTTAAAACACTACTAACACTTTTATTTTTCATTGATGGGAAGAATCCTCTGCACCTGATGAGTGGATGGGTACTGAGTAAGATGGCCAAAAATAACAGCTGTAAGTTGTAGTGTTTTATCTAAAATCAATATACAGTGCAAACAGGAAGTTGTCAAGTTTAGACCCCCAATCATTTGCAGTGCTTTTACTTCAACCCAAACCCCACCAACCATTTGCAGTGGTTTTACTTCAACTCAAGCCCCCACCAAACATTTGCAGTGCTTTTACTTCAACCCAAACCCCCACCAAACATTTGCAGTGTTTTTACTTCAACCCAAACCCCCACCAAACATTTGCAGTGCTTTTACTTCAACCCAAATCCCCCCCAAACATTTGCAATGCTTTTACTCAACCCAAACCCCCAACAAACATTTGCAGTGCTTTTACTTCAACCCAAATCCCCACCAAACATTTGCAGTGCTTTTACTTCAAACCAACCCCACCAACCATTTGCAGTGCTTTTACTTCAACCCATCCCCCACCAACCATTTGCAGTGCTTTTACTTCAAACCAACCACATTTTCATTTTCAAACCAAATTAATGGTACTCAAGGTCAGTAAAACCACACTCACAGATTAGTAGACATGTGTTCAGTGTTCAGTGTTATTCACAGCTCAGACTGAGAGACATGACCCTCTCACTTCCCCCATCTTGCAGAGACTGACCGAGGCACAACACTTCTGGGTTTTATAGTCCCTCCCCCTCCCACGAGCAGGGGCAGCAGAGAGAATCTCAACATTATTGAAACATTAATAACTTTTTTATTTTTCATAGATGGGAAAAATCCTCTTGTCCTGCGCAGCGGAGGGGGACTCCGAGTAAGATGGCCAAAAATCACAGCCGTAAGTGGCAGCGTTTTCTTCTAATCCATCGAGCCATAATGTCATAAAATACTTTGTGATCCAACATCCATTCTGTGTTGTCATTGATTTTAAGTGATGATACACCAGCGCCAAATAAGGTTGGGTAAATTATGACAGGATACTTTGGCTTGATTGCACCCATGTGACCAACATATGCCACCACCACAGTGTATCAACCTGGAACTGAGCATGCATATCCGCACAATAACCCTATAACTCATAGTATGCACCTAGTGTCTATAGGTAGTTGATACCAATAACTGAAGAATTGGTAATTCATGCAAATCCCATTCGCCTCCGTAACTAGAGATGGCATTCGTAATTTCCCATCTTAGAGCACTAGCATCAGTCTGTAATAACTGAAGATTTATTGACCCAATTGCACAGCTGAAACACAGCTGCTATATTGCCAATTACACTTGATGAATAGAAGACTGCTTCATAACAAGGTTGTTACAGACTTCTATTGATTCCAATCTCTTGCCCCAGGGCAGAGTCACAGATAATTAATAGTTAAAGGTAAAACTGAACAATCAATAACTGTAGTTGGTATCAAATTAAATTTAACTGGAGGAACCTCAATTTCTCCAATATAGTTGTGGCTGAAACAGTTGATTTTAGCAAAACACAGCATTTAGAATATCATCCAGCTAAGCCATAACAAGTGATTTTTGAGCTCTGAGCAGTCCCAGCACCGGTTTAGTAATTTGGTAGATGACCTGGCAGCTGAAGTTAGCCCATTTGCAACGCATTAACTGTTATCATTGCCCCATCCAGATAAATTCCAAATGTCTCCTGGGATCCCTGTGAATGGGACCTGAATAGTATTCAACTTTGAAATCATTTTGTTAGACAGTAACGAAGTTTTATATACTGAAAAATCTATGTTGCACATGCTAGTTTAATCAATTTTAAACCGACATCCTCCATCTTTCACAATGAACAGGCCACGCCTGCCATAATTCCGTGCCTGCCTTGAATGACAACTGGCCAGATTCCCGAGCCTGTCTCGAAAGGTGATCCTGGCAATAATACTGAGCCTGCCTCGAAAGACAACTCTGGCCATAATACTGGGCCTGCCTTGAAAGGCTACTCCGGCCATAAGTCTGAGCCTGCCTCGAAAGACAACGCTGGCCATATTTCCGAGCTTGTTCCGGAAAGCAATCCTGGCCATAATACTGAGCCTGCCTCGAAAGACAACTCTGGCCCCAATTCCAAGCCAAGCTTGGTACCCTAGTATACTGTGCAATAATAACCCAATCTCATGTTATCATTTTAGTATATAACTGATCTGAATCTCATGTTATCATTGTCATTTGTACAAAACAATTGTAAATATTACCAACTTGTAAATGGTCCACTACCCCATGTTTCGGAAGAACCAGACCCACCTACCTCCATGGTTACCGGTGGTCTATGGTAAGCCCAACGGCCTCTGCCCAGCTTTCAAGCTGCGACCAGTTTCAGTGAACTGCTTACTGGCGATGAGGCGTGGGGTGTGTCGTCGCCGATACGATGAAGCTTTGTTCGTCGTCGGTACGTTGATTAGGCCGACAGCTTTTGCTTCCTCATCCAGGTATACCTGTTGGATAAGTCTTACCTGAAGAGAAGATTCGGCAGCTGGCTTCATATCCTCCAATGTCACCCCTGATAGCGCTGTTCACTGCCGGCACTTGTAGCGTGAGGGGAACTCTGGCCCCTTCCGGGTATTCTGCCAATGGCTGGAACCAATTTATCCGGCAGTAACCCCTTCGCTTGCGAGTATTTCCTCGCACTCCCCTCCACAGAGAGGGAGATTCGTAGGCAGCCCTGAAAACAGGTGCTGCCGCAGGCCCCTGAGGATACCTGCGCTGACATGGCCCCTCCTACGGACCTATATCAGGATTTTTGCTCTGTCAGACAGGAACTGACCCCAAATGCTCCCCTCCTCAGAGAGGGAGACATTGTGCAGCCTTGTAACAGGTGCCGTTGCCGTGGGCCCCCGAGGAGACCCGCGGTGATAACTCCCTCCTTTGGAGTATATCATTGTGGAGCAACCTCTCCATCAGGTGCTCCATGTGGGTTTGAACGTTCAAAGACGTTACCCATGAAAGGAGGGGATCCTCTCCATCAGGAATCCTCCTGGCCCGACTCGTTTGAGTCAACGGGCCTCTTCCCTACGCTCCCCTCCTCAGGGAGGGAGATATAATTTCGTGGCTACCCTCCAAGCAGGGTTGCCTAGGTGCTACCAGCACCAGTCTGAAGCCGCTGGCTCCCCCGCCAGCGACTCGGAAGGCGAATTTGACCGCCGCCTGCTACCCGCACTTCCGCGGTCTCCGTAGCGGGTTCCCCGCGGTCCGTTTCCGGGATTCCCAGAGGTCATGACCGGGATTCCCTGTGGTCCATGACTGGGGTTCCCCGCGGTCCATAAAGGTTCCCCCGCGGCCCGTCCGGACTTCGCCCCGAAATCCAGCAGGAAACGCTGTAAGCAGAGAATCCTGCAAAAGAAAACATAACCTGGGAATAAGTTTAAAACTAACCTTGAGGTTTAAACTTACCGCTGGCAGGAGCAGCGCGCCTGCCAGTCCGACGTTGCGCAATGTGGTAGACGCAATGACGCGCATGCGCCTGGACAGCCTTCTTCACGTAGTCACTCACGTGACTCCGAAGTAAAATTAAACTATTCAACAGCATTTTCTATCCAATTTTTTTCCATGATTGTACCAATACTCAAGAGATCATAGTTTGTTTTTGTATTCATGTGTTGTAACTTTCATCCTTACATATATAAATTCTAAAATCTATATATGTATGATTCTAAATCTATTTGTTTCCAATTACTGATAAGAGAAACAAATATTCCTGTTCTTTGTCTTAGAGTACCAAAGTAAGTGTGATGAACTTTACGTTTTCTTCATTTGCAGGAGCCTGTCAGAATGAATGGTAATGCCACATTAATCCATCTGATAAAAGGAAGGTGAAGTGCTAGTCTGTGCTCTTTAATCTGCCAAAGTTTATTTGCTTTCCCTTTTGACACTTACCAGGACGACAGAGTAGATGATTCTTGGATCTCAGCCCAGATGTCCAAATAGAAAGAGTTATGCTTCTTCCTAAATATAAGATATAATGTACAATAAAAGGTACATTAAAGCACGTTATTTTATCTTGAGATCAATCAGTACATCTAGTCTTAGAGATATGATTTATCCTCTGTCACACATCCGTGGCTCCCGTGTTAACCTCGGATTATGGGAAATTGAGAAAGAAAGGTTAAGGATATGGTGTACTGCTGTGGAAACCCATGGAACTTAATATTTAATGTGGCAGATCACCAGGAATATCATTTGCTAATTGTAGCATTATTGAACCAGTAAATGCAAAACCATGCCCTTGCTCTTTGTCCATCAGCCTATCTGAAGCAAAAAACAATGAAGATATTCTATGATAATATAGGGAGAAATAATAATTGGGGAATTCCTTTTAGTTCCTGAAAAGAATCAAACAGTCTGCTTTGGCTCGGAGGCATTGTGTTCAATACGCCATCTACTTTTGATGCGCTGTTTCATCAGCTACAACTAAGAATTGCACAGGTCTCTTTCAAAAGTTCACAGTAGCTTCATGTTCATGACATGAACTGTTAACTTGTTCCACACCAAAAATAAAAATTCCCTTGCATCCGAGCTACTTCTGCATGAGTGCCTCTTGGTGCTATTGCTGCTTCGTAACACGCCTTTGCTGTGATTTTCTGCTATTTTACTCCCCACAAATGAGTTAGCAATGGGGTTAGTGACTTCTGTTGCCCCCTATTACTTCAGATACCAGATCCTGAAAAAAACCCTCCATACTTATCTTTGAGAGCAGCTGCAAGCAAAGCTTAATTTTCACTGGGTCTTTCCAAATGCTAAGAACTTTCCCGTAGCCATTAAAATCCTCCATTACAAGAGCGAATTTGTTTCAATATGGCACCATCTTTGCATAATCTTGCTCAAACGTTTCTAATGTTCAACTCACACAACAACCGACATGTGTATAGACAATACAAAGAAGCTGCAGGAAAACGGGCAGGTCATTACGGTATATATTAGAAAGGTAGGAAATTGAGTTTAGATCCATTACTGTGAATCAATGCTTATTTTTGAATCAGATGCTATCCCTTTGATTTCTATTGACAATTAGGCATTGCCTGCACATTAACACTATCCTACACACACTAGGGACAATGTTACATTTATACCAAGTCAATTAACCTACAAACCCGCACATCTTTGGATAGTTGGAGGAAAGTGAAGATCTCTGAGAAAACCTACTTGGTCACTGGGAGAACGTGCAAACTTCGTACAGAACCCGTGTCTCTGGCGCTGTAAGGAAATAACAAGAGGAATCAAATATAGGAGCAAAGAGGTCCTTCTGCAGTTGTACAGAGCCCTAGTGAGACCACACCTGGAGTATTGTGTGCAGTTTCGGTCCCCTAATTTGAGGAAGGACATTCTTGCTATTGAGGGAGTGCAGCGTAGGTTTACAAGGTTAATTCCTGGGATGGCAGGACTGTCATATGGAGAATGGAGCAGCTGGGCTTGTACACTCTGGAGTTTAGAAGGATGAGAGGGTAGAAGATAATGTGTTGTGCTCTCTGGCAACTGAGATAGGTCGTTCCAGGCAGAGGACTGGAAGTTTAGGATGAGAGGGTATCTCATTGAAACATATAAGATTGTTAAGGGTTTGGACACGCTAGAGGCAGGAAACATGTTCCCGATGTTGGGGGAGTCCAGAACATGGGGCCACAGTTTAAGAATAAGGAGTAAGCCATTTAGAACGGAGACGAGGAAACACTTTTTCTCACAGAGTGGTGAGTCTGTGGAATTCTCTGCCTCAGGGGGCGGTGGAGGCAGGTTCTCTGGATGCTTTCAAGAGAGAGCTAGATAGGGCTCTTAAAAATAGCGGAGTCGGGGGATATTTGGAGAAGGCAGGAACGGGGTACTGATTGCGGATGATCAGCCATGATCACATTGAATGGCAGTGCTGGCTCGAAGGGCCGAATGGCCTACTCCTGCATCTATTGTCTATTGTCATTGTGGTCCAAGTGCAGCAGAATTGTATTCCACTACAATCTGTGATGCCATAGCCTTACATTTCCATTTAATCAAGTTCCTGAGAGGTGTAGCAGAGAATATCAAGAGCAGTAACAAGTGAATTCAAGTTCGAGGCAGCAGCCCGTTAATGCTAGAATGCGTATTCAGTCTGAAAAAGAATCCCAATTTGTCAATTTTCTGTCCATTCCATCCACACATGCTGCCTGACCCATTGAGTCCCTTCAGCACTGTGTTTTGATCAGGATTCCAACATCTGCAGTTTCTTGTATCACTGGATAATCCACCTTTGTCTCAAGCTGTTGTCTCCTTTGAAACTAATCCTCAACTAAATGCCAATGTGTTGTGGTCAAATTGATTGATCAGTTAAAAGATACCGCAGGAAAAAGGCTTTTCGGCCCAATAGGTCTACACCGAACATTAATCACCGTTCACACTAGTTCTACCTTACCCACTTTCGCATCCACTCCCTACTCTTTGGGAAAATTTACAGGTCTAATTAACCTACAAATAAGCATGCCTTTGGGAGGTGGGAAGAAACTGGTGCACCTGGAAGAAACCCATGCAATCACAGGGAGGATGTACAAACTCCACACAGATAGCACCCAAGGTCCCAGGTCTCTGGTGCAGTGTAGCAGCAGCTCTTCCGTAATGATGAAATTATATGGAGATAGCATAGGTTCATGGCTCTGGCAAGATCCTAACTATCGTACTGAAGCCTTGTACTTCAAAGCTGGCTTTGCATGCAGGAAAACTACTCCAACGCAGCCACAACAATAACATCTATCCAACCGTTTATATCAACGGGTCGATGGTGGAAAGGGTCAAGAGCTTCAAATTCCTGGGCGTGCACATCTCTGAAGATCTCTCCTGGTCCGAGAACACTGATGCAATTATAAAGTAAAGCACATCAGCGCCTCTACTTCCTGAGAAGATTACGGAGAGTCTGTTTGTCAAGGAGGACTCTCTCTAACTTCTACAGGTGCACAGTAGAGAGCATGCTGACCAGTTGCATCGTGGCTTGGTTCTGCAACTTGAGTGTCCAGGAGCGGAAAAGACTACAAAAAGTAGTAAACACTGCCCAGTCCATCATCGGCTCTGACCTCCCTACCATCGAGGGGATCGATCGCAGTCACTGCCTCAAAAAGGCAGTCAGCGTCATCAAGGATCCACACCATCCTGGCCACACACTCATCTCCCCGCTACCTTCAGGTAGAAGATACAGGAGCCTGAAGACTGCAACATCCAGGTTCAGGAATAGCTACTTCCCCACAGCCATCATGCTATTAAACTCAACTCAAACAAAACTATGAACATTAATAGCCCATTATCTGCTTATTTGCACTTTATCTATTTATTCATGTGTGTATATATTTAGATAATGGTATATGGACACACTGAGCTGTTCTGTATTCATGCCTACCATATTCAGTTGTGCTGAAGCAAAGCAAGAATTTCATTGTCCTATCTTGGACACATGACAATGAACTATCTTAAATCTTGAATCTTGAAAGTAGAAACTTGCCAAGGAATGTTCTGCCCACAAAATATGAGGTAATTATAAACCAATGAATGCCACATCTTCAGTCTACTCTCAGTCATTGACTCAGTCATGAATCAAGCTAACAAGTCACACTCAATGAAGCGCTCTGAATGTCCCCACCATGACTAGATTCTGTGTAGGTAAGATCTGCAGATGCTGGTTTATACCAAAGATAGACACAAAATGCTGGAGTAACTCAGCGGGTCAGGCAGCATCTCTGGAGAAAAAGAATAGGTGGCAGTTCAGGTCCATGCCCATATTCAGACTGGTTCATTAATGTTCTTTAGGAAAGAAAATCTGCCAAATTAAGTTACTTGTTCTTGTGCACGTGACTCCAGGCTTATCTATGCTATCGGCTAGCACTTTTTCATCAATGCGAGGTTTCTAATTCTCATTTACGTTTCCACTAGGACCGCATGGTTTCAGACCCCATTATAGCCTCAGGCTAAATTTGTGCCCTTGACACCAATGTGCATTCTTTTCATCGTAACTACATCCTTCCTATAGCAGGGTGACTAAAACTGAAAACAATACTCCAAATACAGCCTCACCTTTGTTTTGTAAAACTATAACATCACATCCCAACTTCTATACTCAAAATGTGTAGGAAAGAACAACAGATGCTGGTTTACATCAAAGATAGACACAACATTCTGTAGTAACTCAGCAGGTCAGGTGGCATCTCTGGAGAAGAGGAATGGGTGACATTTAGGGTCAAGACCTTTCTTCAGAGGTTGTTAAAAGCTGGGTTTTCTCCACGTTTTCTCCAGAGATGCTGCCTGACCACTGAGTTACTCCAGCATTTTGTGTCTGTCTTCTATACTCAATACCTTGACTCGATACTTAATATTTTAGATATTTCTCTTTTACGTATCGTTAGCTTTTAGATAATGTGTGAATGGTGCACTGACTGGTTGGCATTTTTAATTTCGTTATACATGTTTACATGTTATAATGACAATAATAAAGAATTTCATTTCATTTCAAGATCAATCTACCAAAAACCTTCTCAACCATCCTATCCACTGCCTGTGATGCAACTTTCAAGGAACTATATGCTTGCACTCCTACATATCCTTCTGCTCTACAACACTACCTAGAGTCACTGTGAAGGTCCTGCCCTGGTTTGACTTCCCAAAATTAAATACCTCACACTTATCTGCATTAAACTCCATTAGCCATTCCTGTCTACTTGCCCACCTGATCAAGACCTTGTTGTAAATTTACATTCTTCACTATCTATGATACCACCCACTTTAGTTTCATCTGGAAGCTTACTAATCATGCCTTCTACATTCTCATTCAAATCATTGATATAACCCACAAACACATATGAGCCCAACACTGATCCAATATTTTTCCAATATTAATCCCCAAAAAATAACTTAAAGATGATGTAATAGACATGGAAATGGTTTATATATAGTTGAGGATATTAATTTTTTTAAATATTGGAATGTTGGTCTGAGATATGCAGCATTATATTTCTTGGAAAACATGTTGCATTGGAATGATGTTGAGAAACAAATGGAAATGAATAACTTCTTTAATATTTACAGCCACGCGCTTTTAAATTAAGTTTAGTCAAAACAATATCTAACACAAACAAATAATCATGTCATCTGTACACTCTAACTCAAAGACATAATTTTTTTTTTCATGTAACCATCTTTCAAGCATTTTTTTGTTGTTGAGTATCCGCAGTGGTTCTAAGTACATATAAGAACTTATTACATTAATCTGAACATTGATGCTAAACCAACGAATTTTGTTAAAGGGAGAAAAGTGCAGGAATTAAATTAAAAAACATTACATTAATAATTATAAAAAATATCTCCAATTACTGAATTGAACATTGAAGGATGGGTTAGGAATGTCTTAATAAGGTTTTGTTTTTGAATAATTTTTCCTTAAATCTGAATTATTCAAATAACTGATTCCTAAATCATTGCTCTTGGTTTATTAATCATACCTAACAGTGATTTAAATAATAAATGTTTGGTGCCTAAAAATGAGCAAACCATGCCTATCAAAATAATTAAAGAAGATCATTGTAAAAATTTGTAGGAAGCATTTTCTGGAAAGCATGCATGTGTGGTCTTGTTCTGATAAACATACGACATTATGAAATTCTCAATAAATTGATGGCCCATTTTATAACGGGCTTTTATTTTGCATTGGAAAATAAGCTTTGCACAATTTAATGACATTTTAAATTTGGGTTATTGGGTTATTTTGGATGCAGCCCAGACCATCACACAAACCAACCTCCTTTTCATTGAGTCCATTTACCCTTCATGCTGCCTCAGCAACGCCACCAGCATAATCAAGGACCTCTTGATTTGCTTCTCCCCTCTCCCATCAGGCATGAGGTACAGAAATGCAAAAATGCATAACTCCAGATTCAGGGACAGTTTCTTCCCAGCTGTTATCAGGTAACTGAGCCATCCTATCAACAACTAGAAAGCGGTCCTAAGCTACAGTCTACCACACTGGAGACCCTCGGATTATCTTTAATCGGACTTTACTGAACTTTATCTTGCACTAAACTTTATTCCCTTTAACGTGTATCCGTACACTGTGAATGGCTCAAATATAATCATGTATAGTCTTTCCGCTGACTGGTTAGCATGCAATAAAAGCTTTCCACTGTACACATGACAATAAACCAAACTAAAGAGTGGAAGTGCAATTAAGAAAATTCAGAGTTGAGCTGTGGGATTATACAAGCCAAATAGTTTAGGGTATTGTTGCAGTGCAAAGACCTCTTCTGCTCTTGCTTGCCCACAAAGTTTGCTTAACAATACCTGTGTCTTTCCTCTGATCTGAATGCTGCTAGATTTTGCTGGTGATGTAGCTTCACTGAGCTTCATTTGGTCCGATGGGCTTCGGTCACATTTTGGCTCTTGTAAGGAAATCATTGATACAAAGATTATTAGCAACAAGATGATATAGTCGAGAGCAAAATGAAACCTTTGCCATGTTAAACTGATCCTGTCTGTTCTCAGCGCACCACATACCTTTCAGTAGCAATGAAAAATATTGGATTCTGTATCACTCTAAAACATGTTTCAAGGAGCGGCAGAAGCTGAAATCTTGCTGGGAGAACTCAGCAGGTTAGGCAGCATCTGTGGAGGACAATATTAGGTGATGTTTTGGGTCAGGACCCTTCTTTAGATTCAAGCAGACATCCATAGTAGTATGTTCTTATGATAGATAATGATTCCAACTAATGCCCATAATGGTTTCAGATGGCATCTAAATCTTGTAAATTTCAGTTTAGATTTATTCTTTCAAAACACTTATGGGCCTGTCCCACTTAGGCGACTTTTTTAGCGACTGTCGTTGACTGTCAGTCGTAGCAGGTCGCCGAAAGTTTAAGTTTGAAGCCATTAAACTATAATCTGTGCAGGTACTTTATGCCATTTTTTAAATGTGCAATCAAAAGTACTTTTATAACTTTGTCGACACCGGAAACGTGGTAACTCTTTGTGTATTTTGTGCATTGTATACAAAAACAAAGAATTGCCCTGTACCTAGATGCATGTGACAATAAAGTGTCATTGAATTATTGAATCATTGAACTCAAGAAAGAGGGAAATATGAAACAGGTCTCCTTAAAGACAAATCAATATTCAAAGAATCATTGAAATGGCTGTTATAACCATAGACACTTCACTGCCTCCGTAGCTCAGATGCATTTGGCGATGCTGTCATTGGGAGATCCGCAACCTATGAACAAATATCAAAATAAATGTTTCTGATGCGTGATGCCACTGCTACACGGGTGGTTTTAAACTGAATAAGGGGGGTGGGGTGTCAAATGAGATAGTCAAGGATGGAGTTAAAGGGAAAGAGAGTAAAGGGATAGTTAATGACCCCAGAATGAACGGGAAAGAAAGTTCACAAAGGGATAGGAGAGTATGGCCAAGTGTAATAGGGATCAATGTGAAAGGTGAGATGTGTAAGGAATTAGAAGTATTGTATATAAATGCGTGAAGTATAAGAAGTAAGGTGGATGAGCTTGAGGCTCAGTTAGAGGTTGGTAGATATGACATTGTGGGTATTACTGAGACGTGGGTGCAGGATGATCGGGCCTGGGAACTTAATATTCAGGGTTATACATCCTATAGAAAGGACAGGCAGGTGGGCATAGGGGGGGGGGTAGCTCTGCTGGTGAGGGATGGAATTCAGTCCCTTGCAAGGGAAGACATAGGGACTGACAAGGTAGAGTCACTGTGGATTGAGTTGAGGAATTGTAAAGGCAAGAAGACACTAATTGGTGTTTTCTACTGAACCCCAAATAGTAGCCCGGATGTAGGGTGTAAGTTGCAGCAGGAGTTAAAACTGGCATGTAACAAAGGTAATGCCTCTGTGGTGATGGGGGATTTCAATATGCAGGTAGACTGGGAAAATCAGGTTGGTTCAGGACCCCAAGAAAGAGAGTTTGTAGAGTGCCCCCGAGATGGATTCTTAGAGCAGCTTGTAATGGAGACGACCAGAGAAAAGGCAATTCTGGATTTAGTTGTCCAATGAACCAGATATGATAAGAGAACTCAAGGTAAAGGAACCGTTTGGAAGTAGTGATCATAATGTGATTAGTTTTAATCTGCAATTTGAGAAGGAGAAGGTTAAATCGGAAATGTCAGTGATGCAGTTGAACAAAGGGGACTATGAAGGCATGAGAGAGGAGCTGGCCAAGGCAGACTGGAAAGGGATCCTAGCAGGAATGACGGTGGAACAGCAATGGCAGGAATTTCTGGGCATAATCCGGAAGACGCAGGATCATTTCATTCCAAAAAGGAAGAAAGATTCTAAGGGGAGTAGGAGGCAACCGTGGCTGACAAGAGAAGTTATGGATAGAATAAAACTAAAAGAAAAGATATATAACACAGCAAAGAGTAGCCGGAAGCCAGAGGATTGGGAAACTTTCATAAGACAACAGAAGGAAACAAAACGGGCAATACGGGCTGAAAAGATGAAGTACGAAGGGAAGCTGGCCAGGAATATAAAGAAGGACAGTAAAAGCTTCTTTAGATATGTTAAGGGAAAAAGAGTAGCAAAGTCAAATGTGGGTCCCTTGAAGGCAGACACGGGTGAAATTATTCTGGGTAACAAGGAAATGGCAGAAGAGTTGAACAGGTACTTTGGATCTGTCTTCACTAAGGAAGACGCAAACAATCTCCCAGATGTACTGGAGGACAGGGGATCTAAGGGGGTAGAGGAACTGAAAGAAATTTTAATTAGGCGAGAAATAGTATTGGGTAGGCTAATGGGACTGAAGGATGATAAATCCCCCTGGGCCTGATGGTCTGCATCCCAGGGTCCTCAGGGAGGTGGCTCTAGAAATAGTGAATGCATTGGTGATCATTTTCCAATGTTCGATCGATTCAGGATCAATTCCTGTGGATTGGAGGATAGCTAACGTTATCCCACTTTTCAAGAAAGGAGCGAGAGAGAAAACGGGGAATTACAGACCAGTTAGCCTGACTTCGGTGGTGGGAAAGATGCTGGAGTCAATTATTAAAGAGGTAATAATGGAGCATTTGGATAGCAGTAAAAGGATTAGTCCAAGTCAACGGATTTATGAAAGGGAAATCATGCTTGACTAATCTTCTGGAATTTTTTGAGGATGTGACTTGTAAAATGGATGAAGAGGTGCCAGTGGATGTAGTGTATCTAGACTTTCAGAAAGCCTTTGATAAGGTCCTGCACGGGGATCTTATCAAAGGTCCCCGTGCGGGACGCATTGTGGGTAGGGTGTTGACATGGATAGAAAATTGGTTGGCAGACAGGAAGCAAAGAGTAGGAGTAGGGTCCTTTTCAGAATGGCAGGCAGTGGCGAGTGGAGTGCCGCAAGGCTCGGTGTTGGGGCCGCAACTGTTTACCATATATATTAATGATTTGGAAGAGGGAATTAGGAGCAACACTAGCAAGTTTGCAGATGACACAAAGCTGGGTGGCAGTGTCAACTGTGAAGAGGATGTTAGGAGGTTGCAGGGTGATCAGGACAGGTTGGGTGAGTGGGCAGATGCGTGGCAGATGCAATATAATATAGATAAATGTGAGGTTATCCACTTTGGCGGCAAAAATAAGGGGGCAGATTATTATCTCAATGGGGTTAGGTTAGGTAAGGTGGAGTTACAGTGAGACCTGCGCGTCCTTGTACACCAGTCACTGAAAGTTGGCTTACAGGTACAGCAGGCAGAGAAGAAAGCTAATGGAATTATGGCCTTCCTAATATAAGGATTTCAATATTGGAGCAAAGAGGTTCTTCTGCAGTTGTTTAGGTCTCTGATAAGATCACATCTGGAGTATTGTGTACAGTTTTGGTCTCCGAATTTGAGGAAGGACATCAAGCGTAGGTTCACGAGTTTGATCCCTGGGATATGAGGAAAGATTGAAAAGACTAGGCTTGTATTCACTGGAGTTGAGAAGGATGAGGGGGGTTCTTATGGAAACATATAAAATTATAAAAAGGTCTGGACAAGCTAGATGCAGGAAAAATGTTCCCAATGCTGGGCGAGTTCAGAACCAGGGGCCACAGTCTTAAGGCTCTGTCTTACCTGTTTGCGGTCATCGGCGGTGAAGCGCCGCATCGCCGGTAGCGGGGACCGCACGGCAACGGCGAGAGCGTCGTACGGATGCTGCGCGGGGGCCGAGTAATTCAAACACGGCGGGTTCCACGTGCTTGCGGTAAGTTAAAAAAAGGGCGGGCCGACTGCGATGACGTCGGCCCGCCGCACGTGACTCACTAGCGGCGGCTGTGGCGGCGGCCGTCGTGATCGCGGCGCTGTAGCGGTGGCTGTGCCTGCGGCCGTGCCGCACACGTGCCTCACTGGTGGAGGCACGTGCCTCACTGGCGGAGGCTGTGGCAGTGGAGGTTTGATGCACGGCGCTCGAGCCACACTGGCGGCGGCCCGTGCGGGCGGCCGTGCCGCACTCGTGCATCACTGGTGGAGGTTGTGCGGTAAGATTATTGTTTTCAACATTGTCGGTTTTATTTTAGCACCGTGCGGTGTTGGGAACACCGCCGCACGGCCCCGGAATTGTACGTTCTCACTAGTGCGCGGTCTATGGCGGCAGATTCTTCCCGTTTCGCCGCCAATGACCGCAGACTCGTGAGACAGGCCTTTTAGAATAAAGGGGAAGCCATTTAAGACTGAGGTGAGAAAAAACGTTTTCACCCAGAGAGTTGTGAATTTGTGGAATTCTCTGCCACAGAGGGCACTGGAGGCCACGACACTGGATGGATTTAAGAGAGAGTTAGATAGAGCTCTAGGGGCTAGTGGAATCAAGGGATATTGGGAGAAGGCAGGCATGGGTTATTGATTGGGGACAATCAGCCATGATCACAATGAATGGGGGTGCTGGCTCGAAGGGCCGAATGGCCTCCTCCTGCACCTATTTTCTATATTTCTATGTTTCTAAGTTTACATTCTGAAGATTGAAACAGAACAAATCACTCCAGTATATATTACTCTTTGGTATGGGGGTACCTGGAGTTTGGGTAGGTGAGAGTGCAGAATAATAATATAGTAGACTATCTTTGATCGGACTTTATTGGCTTTATCTTGCATTGAACAGGTGGGAGCCGCCATCTTGGAGGAACGGCTGCTAAACAGCAGCCGTCCGTCAAATTCACTGTTTCTTTAGTTTTAGTGTTTTTTATTTCTTTGTTTGTTTGGGTTTTTTAAACTTTTAATGTGGGGGGGTAAGGGGGAAACTATTTCTAGGTCCCTACCTGGTCGGTGAGGCAGCTTTTTCTCCAGGCTGCCTCGTCGACCCGTCCTCGTGGCCTACCAGCGGGCATGGAGCGCCGTTTCCTGACGGGGACCGCCCAGCACCTTCAGCTTCGGTGGCGGCACAGCGCTGGAGCGCTATCGGGGAGCGTAGCGGGCGATGCCTTGCCTGGGTCGCCGCGCTGGATTTATGTGCTGGAGCTCCGGTGAGCTGGACCGCCGACTTCAACACCTCCGGGCTGCGGGACTGCTTAGCGACCAGCTGCGGGCGGCGGCGCCGACTCCAACATCGGGAGCCTCGTGGCTCCAAATCAGCGCGGCCCTGTCGGCTTCAGGTGCCATCGACTCCGCTGGGAAACCGGCCGTTCCAGCCGCTCCGAGGACTCTCCCGACGGCCAGGAACATTGGGCCTCCGTAGAGGCAACTGTGGAGGCCTCATTGGGCCTGACTCTGGGGAGAACTGGGTTGGGGACTGGACATTGTGCCTTCCCCCACAGTGGTGGTCATTGTGGGGGGATGATTTTGTGTGCTGTGCCTGTGCCTGTGCCTGCGCCTGTCAGTCCGTGTACAAGATGGCGGTCGGAGGGGAGAGTGGACGCTGGCGCGAATTGGTCGCCGCTGCTCTCTCCTCAAATTGTGTTTCTTATTTTCTTTTGGTGCTCTTGAAATTGAATTCTGTCCTTGATTTGTGTACTGTGGTGTTTTTATATTTAATTTATTCCGATTATGTGTTTTTTTGTTTTGTTGTGATTCTATGCATTGTAAGGTGTCCTTGGGTTTTAGAAAGGCGCCAGTAAATAAAATGATTATTATTATTATTATTATTAAATGTTATTCACGTTATTCCCTTTGTCATGTGTCTGTACACTGTGTAATCATGCATTGTCTTTCTGCTGACTGGTGAGCACGCAACTAACGTTTTTGACTGTACCTCGGTCCACATGACAATAATCGTGACAATAAACTAAACTAACTAACAATAAACTAAACTAACTGACAAAGCATAAAACCCGTGTAACTCAATCTCCTCCAAGATCCCTCAGAGGAAATATAGCCACACCGTAAAGTTTAAAGTAATCCTGAGCTTTTGTTTAATTTGTAAACTTTGTCAGTGAGTAGAGTAGATTGGGATGGTCGAAGCTGTCAGCAACGGTGGAAATCAACAAAATTCCTCTTTAATCATTGCCATTATTTGTTGATCTTTGGAAGTACTTTTGTTTAAACTGCAACTTCTGATTACTTTGTTTGAAGGGGTCACAAATGTGGATGCTAACTGATTTTTCTCAAGAACGTTTATTGAAGTGCAGCTGATTATTAATCCACAAGCACGCTGTGATGATTAATCAGTCTTCTAAACCACTCATTTAAAGTATGTATTTCACAATGCTTTAACAAAGTAGAAAACAAATCAAATTAATAATGTCTATAGATCCTGGAAATCTCTGAATCGATTAAAGCCGAATGATGCCACTTGATTTCACTGCTGCCTTATTTACCAAAGAATTGAGAAAAATAAGATTGTCATTATACATCGTGGCAATCTAAAGGGATACAATGAACAACAAATTATAATCTGATTTTTTTTAGAATAGAGAATGGTCGCTGATGATAATCCAGGCTCTTCTGTTTTCTAAGGGGTTTTTTTCTCTTTAAATTGAAGTATCACATCATGATTGACAAATTTGGTCCAAAGAATATACAAAGTAAAAGATTTAACAGCAAGTTTAGTTTTGATCTCCTTACTGAAGGTCAAAGGGTCCATTATTATTTCTGTCTTCAGTTTCTGTTAGAACACTTAAGACTAATTCAATTATTTAAGAGAAGACAAATGTCATTGTCAATACCATATGATTTGGCCAGGTTAAGTAGTCATGTTGGAGAAAGGAAATCACACATAAATGACTTTAAGCTGATTTGTTCTTCCATGTAAGTCAGCTGGTGATATGAGGTTAAGGAATGTGAACCAGAGTGAGTGGAATAAAATTAAACAAAATAATAACCAGCTCCAAAGAAGATGATAAGAGCTTGGGGAATATGTTTTAGCAGCTCATTACATCTGCTTTGCTCAGTGTCATGAATGAAACCGTCTGTTTCTTGTCAACCAGTGATAGGAAGTGGAGTAGGATGTAGGGACTGCTGATTTAGGGGGTATAGGAGAAAGGCCACATCATGCACAATTCATGTCAAGACTGTTATGTGATCTAGGCTGCCTTATCCATGGGATCTGGTAAATAAACACGCTTAGTGCTGTTTTGTATCAGATTGTGCCTGGTGGCTCTGGGGACTTAAGCATAACATTTTTAATGTCTATAAGATATAGGAAATGCCTGGTCCTCTGTATTCATTAACCTTTCTGGCTGTCGGATAGCTCACTCTAGGTTAATGATAATGATATATGATCTCTTTTTGCTTTCTTGGCACGTGTGCAAAACAGAATGTTATTATACTTGATATATCTGTGGCAAAATAAATTATTTATCTACTCATATGTGGTGCAAAAACTACAATTTACACTCAAATAAAGATATCACACAAACTACATCACTGGCTGTTTCTTGGATTACTTTGAGATGATGTAGATTGTTGTGGGGATTATCATAAATGCTATCCTCTTTCTGTAGATGGCTTGATTGTAATTATGTATAATCGTTCCGCTGATTGGATAGCAAGTAACAAAAAGTTCTTCACTGTACGCATGACAATAAATAAACCAAACTAAACATATTTCCATATCAATCAAGTGAGTGACTTGGAAGGGAACTTGGAGGTGAAGATGTTCCCCTTCGCTCATTCACCAGATCCCTTTGTATTTTAATGTAGAGCTTGGCTTTTGGCTAAACTGAAATCTAGAATTTCCTATATCATTTTTATGATCCTATTCCCTTGAATACTTCCAACTGCACTTCCATTAATAAAAAGTTAGTTATAATAGTTATAATATTCAGCAGTTACAAATCTAAGGCTGAAGACAGGAAAGTTCAAAACCAGTGGTAGGATCATTGACACCTGTAATTTTGCTGCCCATAATATACACGGCTTATGGGAGTTTTGCATCTGCACGCTAACAAATTCCACATCCTGTGATGCTTTTGTTTGTGCATTCCTTTGGGGTTGTAAAGCTTAGAAACACGTGGAGGTAAAACTATGGAATGTTTGAACATTAACATGATGCAGAAAGCCCGTTATATTTCATTGTATCTTTAGTTTTTTATGATGTGGGGGGGGGAGGGGGTTGGAGGAAACCTTTTTTATCTCTTCCCTCGACGGAGACTTTTTCATCGTATCTCCGTCTGCATTGCGGCCTGAACATCGTGGAGCTGGCCCTTTGTTAGGGATCGACTGCAGGAGCTCCAACAGCAGGAGCTTAGACTGCCCCGATCACAGGAGCTTCGATCACCCTGATGTTGGTATGTTACAATACTTACCTTCAGCGGCGCTGCAATTCTGCCACTGGCCGTGTTCGCGATTTTGGCGCCTTTGAGGGGGGAGGGGTTAAAACGCGGGTTTCTCCTACCTTGTCCTGTATTATATTTCGTTGGAGTACCAGCTTTTGCGGAAGAATCGTTCCGAGGGGCGCTTTGAGTATTTTGTTTTAAAAATCTCCAGACAATTTCAGCGCTGGAGTCATTTTAAAATCAGCTTCTGAAGCCGTCAACGGCGACAACGGGGACGGATTTCACACACGGGACTGGTAAATGAAAGTAGTTTATTTTTATGTATAAACGTTCTCCTTAAGAGGCCTTTAATTCACATTTTTACATGCGAAACGGTGATTCTTTTCCCTGAACTAACAGCAATCATTTTCATGCCGATACGGGGTTAAATTCACCGCAAATCAACGTTCCAAATGATCGCGTTCCAGAAATCCCCACTCGCAAGATGATATAAATGCCCATTAATTTACAGGTTTTAAACATTAAATTTCTTCCATTTGGCCTATAAATCCATGACAATGAGATAAAAAAATTATGTTATAATGTGAATTCTTGTGTGAATGTTATTTGGACACTTAGGCTATTAAAAAATGTTAATCTATTCTTAAGAAATTGATAGATGTTTAGATCTAGTAATTGAATTTTGTAATTAGCTACAATTAGGTAACTAACTAATTATATGCTTTAATTTCATGTCATCTAAGTAAGATTGTTTCATATTTGTTTCAGAATGCTTCAATCTATAATAACTGAAAATTTCTTTCAGTTCTCTTAATTTTTAAGAAAGTTATGGGCTTTTGACTGTCCTCGATCACAGCTTTTGTGTTAAGTCAATGGAAAAGCAATAGGGAACAAGATGCTAATTTCCGAGTATGAAAATGGCCATAACTTTTTTAATACTGAAGATATGAAAGTGAATTATGTGTCAAATTAAATTTCTTTTTATGCTTTATCTGATGGGATAAATTACAGACTTTATTTTTTAAATCTCAAAATTTTGTAACATTGCTACCTGATGCGGGAGCTAAGATTATCGACTGCAGGAGCTTTAATCGCCCCGACTGCGGAAGTTTCAATTGCCCCGACTGTGCGAGAAAAGGAGGAAAGAAGGAATAAGTTATTTGCCTTCCATCACAGTGGGGAATGTGAGGTCGCCGGAAAAAAAAAGATGGATGTGCTGCCTGCACTGGTGAGGACTCGGAGGGAGAACCGTGAGTGTAGTGATCTCAGTGTTTGCGGGGACATAGCTCCATGAGGACATCCCGGAGTCTAGTGCGAGTGTGGACGGCTTTCTGGCTGTTAGGGCGGACAGGGACTGCAGAGAGAGTGACAGCGGTCGGTACAACTCTGGTCACATCATGGTGAAGGAGTGTGTGTGTGGCCTGGTCATTGAACTGATGGTTGTGGGTCTCCGCTTATGCTGTGTGCACTAGGGATTCTCACATGCCGTTGTGGTGGCTGTTTAAGTCTATGTTTAATTTTATGTGGTTATGTATCTTGTTGCTTTTTTGCATGACTGTTGGCAAATCAAATTCCTTGTATGTTTACATACTTGGCTAATAAATTAATTACAATTATTTCTGTAGAATTATTTATGATTATCTGTTTTGTTGATATTGTGACAAAAAGGATGATGATGTTGGAGCCTTACTAAGAGCCCCTTCAAGCTGCACCACAGCAGTTATCTATGACCTTTTCCCCTAGCAACTGGACATTGAGCTGCCTTCAGAAAAAGGTCTGGATTTTTCTGTTTTGCTGGTTATAGAGAAGTTTCATTAGAGTCACGGGAGACATGTTACAACATCAACAAGGACCTGCCCTTTCATCTGCCACACTTACAAACTCCAGGTATTCCTGTTGGGATATGCTGAATGAAACCGACATGGGGTAGCTGCAATTCTCCTGGGATACCATCTATGAACATTACACATTCTGAAAGCCACACTTGCAGTTTAATGATAGAGAATGCTCCAATAATATAAGATGAACACAGACTTTATTCTATGGTATACATTTTCTTCTCAGATGCCACCCAAATCTCCCAGTATGTATTGAAATGGTTAAATCACAAAGTCACAGATCCCTTTTTATTCTAAACCTTTTAATTTATTAATTTCTCTGTGGAAAACAAATAATATCTTGAACAACTACAGCATTTTTACCTTATAACTGGAATTCCAAATATTGGTGGCATTCCTGAGGCCATATGGACTCTATTCTCAATGCAACAACTTTTATGACAAAAAATGATGTAATTTTATTAACCAAGAGTATACATTAGCAGTCGCTAGCTTGATGGTTGGCATTATTTATTTTGTATTAATTCTTGATCCTACAATTATTTAACGGGACAAGAAGGTATTACTGTAATCCCTTTGAAGAAACTAAGAACACTATAATCCCTGATGTAAGATCAATTAAATAAATCATTACCAAGTAGAAGTTACAATAATGATGGATTTTACAAACAATGCGATGGTTGTGCTAGTATCATGACTCTGAATCTACATATTCAGCTCCATATGAAGATTTCACAACATCAGCATTTTTCAGGGTGTACTGTAAGGCTTTTGTATCATTGGGATCTCTTCTGGGGCAGAGGTAACCTGTACAAGAGGGACAGTTTGCACCTCAACTGGAGGTAGATCAATATCCTGAGAGGGAGATTTGCTAATGTTATTCAGAAGGTTGTAAATCAGAGCAAAAATAGCAGATGGAACAGGATGGTGCACCACAAAGAGAAAGGGAAGAAACTGGGTTTAAATGTGGGTTAAACTGCAGTTATTTCAATGCCAGAGGCTTAGCAGGTTAGACGAACAATCTCAGGGGGTGCATTGGCTTGGTGAACCAGAATATCATAAACATGAAGGAAATATGTCCGAGGGATGGGTACGACAGGTAGCTCAATATTCCAAGGTATAGACATTAGAGGTGTTATAGAGATGTAGATAAGAGAGGAGGGGAATGGTTGGTTTTATGAGCAGAGAGGAAATAACTCCAATGCTTAGAGAGGGTATTCTTTCGGTATTATGGATAGAACTTAGAAAGGAGAAGGGTATAATCACTTTGATATTACTATATTGTAGGCCCACTGGTTGGAAGAAGGCGCCAAAGTCGCGCACACGGCCAGTGGCAGAACTGCAGCGCCGCTGAAGGTAAGTATTGTAACATACCTACTAGTAGTCAGCATGAATTAGAGGAAAAAGTGTGTATCGGTTGTAGATAACTACCGTATAAAAATAATAGTGTAGTGTTAGTGGGAGGTTTCAACACTTAATATTGAATGAGTCTCCCATACTGTCAAGCTAAGAGGAATGAATTTGTAAAATGTATCCAATAAAGCTTCCTTGATTAATATACAATGGGCCCTACTAGAGAGGATGCAACACTGGAACCTCCTCTTAGGGAAAGGGTTAGAGGAAGTGGCAGAAGTGTCAGTGGGGGATCAATTTGGGACCAATGACCATAATTCTATTAGATTTAAAGTTGTAATGTAGAAGGATAAGACTGGCCCTCAAGTTAAGATTCTAAATTGGGGCAAGGTCAATTTTGAAGACAGTTTGAGTGCAGTGTACAGGGATTGCTACATAGATACATAGATACATAGAAAATAGGTGCAGGAGTACGCCATTCGGCCCTTCGAGCCTGCACCGCCATTCAATATGATCATGGCTGATCATCCAACTCAGTATCCCGTACCTGCCTTCTCTCCATACCCCCTGATCCCTTTAGCCACAAGGGCCACATCTAACTCCCTCTTAAATATAGCCAATGAACTGGCCTCAACTACCCTCTGTGGCAGAGAGTTCCAGAGATTCACCACTCTCTGTGTGAAAACATTTTTTCTCATCTCGGTCTTAAAGGATTTCCCCTTTATCCTTAAGCTGTGACCCCTTGTCCTGGACTTCCCCAACATCGGGAACAATCTTCCTGCATCTAGCCTGTCCAACCCTATAAGAATTGTGTACGTTTCTATAAGATCCCCTCTCAATCTCCTAAATTCTAGCGAGTATAAGCCAAGTCTATCCAGTCTTTCCTCATATGAAAGTCCTGACATCCCAGGAATCAGTCTGGTGAACCTTCTCTGCACTCCCTCTATGGCTATAATGTCCTTCCGTGCCGATTGATGGTCGGCACGGACTCGTTCGGCCAAAGGTCCTATTTCCACGCTGTATCTCTAAACTAAACTAAACTAAGCTAAACTAAGAAGAGCAGTTAAGAGATCTTCCCAGCATCTACACTCCAAAGATGTACAGGTATCTAGGTAAATTGGCTTGGTAAATGTAAAAATTGCCTGTAGTGTGTGTAGGATAGTGTTAATATGCGGGGATCGCTGGTCAGAGCGGAACCAGTGGGCCAAAGGGCCTGTTTCCACGCTGTATCTCTAAACTAAACTAAGAAGAGCAGTTGAGGCATCTTCACAGCTTCTACTTTTTCTATCGCTCAACAGCCTTCAAACGATGAATTGATTCAATCTGTGGCAGCTCCAGAATCATACTGAAAATAGGACAATCTATACAGTCAGGAGGTTTTCGGCCCAGGCTCGTTTCCAATAGTATAATGTAGCACTAAACTGTGTTCAATATTCATAAGATCATAAGTGATAGGAGTAGGATTAGGCCATTTGGCCCATCAAGTCTACTCCGCCATTCAATTATGGCTGATCTATCTCTCCCTCCAAACCCCATTCTCCTGCCTTTTCCCCATAACCTCTGACACCCGTGTTATTTTATATTGTTATTTATGTTTCCTTGTGATTGTATATTTAAATAGTTCCTGTTTTTTAGTGTTGAAAATATCTATGGTGTAAACGAATAAACCATTGGATTTAACCTTTAACTCATAAAATAAAATAAAAATTCTCCCCTCACTCACTGCGCTCTAGAAAAATCTGTAGCACATTTGACTTTAGAAGTTTTAACATATTCCAAAAATGTTGATTTGATTAAATTTGTGAACCGTTACACCAATTTTTTCATAGTCTGTTCATTTTTCAGTAGTCTTGGCAACAAACATCCAAAACTGAAAGTCTGTCAAAGTGTACGGTGGGATATAGGTCAGCTAAAGAAATGGGCAGAGAAATGGGCAGGTGGGGTTTATTCCGAGCAAGTGTGAGGTGTTGCACCTTGGGAGGTTGAATGTAAGGGGAAAATGTAGTTAATAGGATTGGAGTACATAACTCCTTGAAAGTGGCAGCACAAGTAGATAGAGTGATATACCAGATTGATGCCTCAATTAGAGGGTATTAACTACAAGGAGAGATTATACAAACTTGGATTTTGTTTTCAGGAATGAGGTGAGACCTGCTAAAAGCATATAAAAGTATGAGAGGCACCACCAAACTCAGGGACAGCTTCATCCCTCTGTTATCAGGCATCTGAACGGTCCTTCTGTAAGCGAGGATACTGACATTGGACTTTGACTATGGAACTGATATGCTATAAAGTTGTGAACAATATTCTGCACTGTATCTTTCCATTTGTTCTTATTCTATAACATAATTCGATTTTTAATATGATTGTGAATAATTTTTGGGCCCGAAACGTTGCCTGTTTCCTTCGCTCCATAGATGCTGCTGCACCCGCTGAGTTTCTCCAGCATTTTTGTGTACCTTCCAGAATCACTACTTGTAATCTCCAAACATCTGTGCACCTGGGACAGGTGCAAATGTCCTATAACACAGACCCTCCGCATGTGTGTTAGTCTGATAATTACCCTAGTTTGACTGGCTGAACACTGGATGTTCCATTCAGCACCAAAGGCCCATCCAACATGATTTCATAAAGGTAGACACAAAATGCTGGAGTAACTCATGGGTGACGTTTCGGGTCGAGACCTTTCTTCAGTCATTTCATAATTTGGTTTTGATATTCTTTGCTACCGATAACAGGTGTTCGCCGCTGTGAGGACTCTCCCGACGCCGGGGCAACTGCACCCGGCGAGAACGGCCAGGAACATCGGGCCTCCGTAGAGGCAACTGTGGAGGCCTCAATAGGCCTGACTTTGGGAGAACTGGGGTTGGGGACTGGACATTGTGCCTTCCCCCACAGTGGTAATCATTGTGGGGGGATGATTTTTGTGTGTAAATGATTATTTTATTCTGTGTCCAAGATGGCTGCCGGAAGGGGGAGTGGACGCTGGCGCGTTTTAGCAGCCGCTGCTCTCTCTTTCATATTGTGTTTTTGATTTTTGTTTTCGGATTGAATTCTGTCTTTAATTAGTGTACTGGTGATGTCTTTACTATTTAATTCATTCCGCTTACATGTTTTTACACTATTTGTTAAACTTTGTAAGGTGTCCTTGAGACTCTTGAAAGGCGCCCATAAATAAAATTTATTATTAATATTACTTGTCTTGCCTGCAGATCACTTTTTTTTCATTCTTTCAGAAGAGAACACCGAATGCCAGAATAATTCTAGAATTTAGACGAAGCTTGATTGAAGTTTTTAAGGTAATAATATTGATTAGAAATTGATAGAAAATATTGCCACTGCTAGAAGAATCCATACGTTGGTACAAGGTCTTCTGTGAATAAAATTAGGGAACTTTCCTGCATATGGGTGGGGAGATCTGGAATTCTCTTTCACAAATAATATTCTGATGCTAGGTAAATCCTTAACTTTGTTGCACCTGTTACGTTTTGCTTTTTAATTTTATCTCTGAGATTGATAGGTTTATACAAGCCAAATGTATTAAAGGGATTGGGGCAGATCTTCAAAGCTTCATGTTGTGCGGACACAAAATCAGCCATAATCTCACTAACATGCAGGATCAATTTGTGGGCCAAATGGCCAACTTGTTTTCCCACGTTTATATGCCAGTAAAAGCTTTAGAGTTCAGGCAATTTGATAACCCGTTGGCTAGCAATTGGAGGAAATTAAGAAGAAATCAAGTTTGTTCCACCAAATACAAAATGCATCTGCTCGGTGTAATTCTATCTTAAATCAAAATATACTCTAATACTTTAATAGTCTGTAATTTATGTCGAGCATTTTGTATAAGCAGCTTAGTCACTCTAGTTAATGAAGGTTGGACATACACTGCAAGTCTAGATCTAGTCATTTATCAGCCAACATGAACAGCTCAATTCAGCTCCATTTCATTTCTAATTTCAGAATTTCACATCAAGGCATTTTTTAATGTGTCCTGGTTTCCATTTACAGTAAAAGTTCAGAATTACTGAGAAGCTGGCCTCACAGAGAAAGGAAACTATGCACTGATATTCACTCATCCAGTAAGCAGGGAACTTAAATACATTAAAATGTTCTATTATTTTGTCACATCTGGTCTCCTTCATCAAAGTGAAGACTGTAAAATTAATGGGCATTCATCATGATTATGTCAAAACCCAATCGTAAGAAGAAATGGATTAATGTGCAAAGTGATTACGATAATGGCAGTATTGCAATTCCATGAAGTTTGAGGTCGACCAGGCTACAGGTCTTCCCCAGGTTGCAATCGCTTGACTTAAGAGCAGCCTGTACTTATGAACGAGTGTTTTGAAAACTAACTGGATGGATTTGCCAGCTGACGCAGGGTTATAGACATTTCCTTCCAGGTGGTAATTGGGTTTGTGGCGATATAAGGTCATAAGGAATAGGAGTAGAATTAGGCCATTCGGCCCATCAAGTCTACTACGCCATTCACTCATGGCTGATATATCGTTCCCTTCTAACCCCATTCTCCTGCCTTCTCCCATAACCTGTGACACCTCTACTAATCAAATCTATCAATCTCTGCCTTAAAAATATCCACTGTCTTGGTCTCCACAGCCTTCTGTGGCAAAGAATTCCACAGATTCACCACCCTCTGACTAAAGACAAATTTCCTCACCTTCTTCCTAAAAGAAGGTCCTTTAATTCTGAAGCTATGACCTTTAGTCCTAGACTCTCCCACTGGTGGAAACATCCTCTTCACATCCACTCTATCCAAGCCTTTCACTAGTCTGTATGTTTCAATGAGGTCCCCCCTCTTCTTCTAAACTCCAGCGAGTACAGGCCCAGTGCCGACAAATGCTCATCATAGGTTAACCTGCTCATTTCTGGGATCATTCTTGTAAACCTCCTCTGGATCCCCTCCAGAGCCAGCACATCCTTCCTCAGATATGGTGTCCAAATTTGCTCACAATATTCCAAATGTGGCCTGACCAGTGCCTTATAGAGCCTCAGCATTACATCCCTGTTTTTGTATACAAGCCCTCTTGAAATAAATACTAGCAATGAGTTTGCTTTCTTTACTACTGATATCATTGCATCTTGCGGAGAAAAGGGAATGGTTGAGTGAAAGGCCCTGCTTTAAATACACATTGCCCTTGGTTGGCCTATGTTATTTTTTAATATATTGCTGGGGACCGCATTTTGGACTTGAATGCTGCTTGGATTTCAGGCAGTTCTTAGGAAAGGAAAACTGTCGTAACCTGGGGAGGATGAAACATACCAAGGGGAGAGTGAGGCCACCGTGGCTAACAAAGGACATAGCATAAAAGCAAAATAGAAGGCAAAAACATGCAAAGAATAGTAGGAAACTAGAGGATTGAGAAGTTTTTAAAAACCAACAGAAGGCAACTACAAAAGCATAAGGTGAGAAAACTGTAATATGGAGATAGCCTGCCCAATACTAAAATAGGATACCTAAAGTTTTTACAGATGTATAAAAAAAAGAAGCAAGAATAAACATTGGACTGCTAGAAACGGTGGCATGGTGCCGTAGTGGTGGAGTTGGTGCCTCACAGCGCTTGCAGCGCCAGAGACCCGGGTTCAATCCCAACTACGGGTGCTGTCTGCATGGAGTTTGTACGTTCTCCCTGTGACCGCGTGGATTTTCTCTGAGATCTTCGGTTTCCTCCCACACTCCAAAGACATACAGCTTTGTAGGTTAATTGGCTTGGTATAAGTGTAAATTGTCCCTAGTGTGTATCGGATCACTGGTCGGTGCAGACTTCATGGGCCGAAGGGCTGTGTCTGCGCTGTATCTCTAAACTAAATTAAAAGCTAAACTACACTAAACTAAAATGATGCTGGAGAAGTAGTAATGGGGAATAAAGAAGTGGCGCATTAATACGTGAAGACACCAGCAATGTGACAGAATTTCATGAGAGATAGGTGGCAGCCATGAGTGCAGTGAGTGCTACTACTGAGGAGAAGGTGGTTGGGAAGCTGCAAGATCTGAAGATGGATAGGTTACCTGGATCAGGTGGACTACACCCCAGGGTTCTGAATGAGATAGTGGAGGCATTAATAATGATCTTTCAAGAAACACTGGGGTCTGGAATAGTTCCAGAGGACTGGAACGTCAACAATGTAATTCCACTTTTCTTCCTCGACCACAGAACCATCCAATTTCCCTCCATTAACACTCTACTCCGCCTAGCGGAGCTGGTCCTCACCTTTAACAACTTCTCCTTTGACTCCTCCCACTTCCTTTCAAGTCCAAGGCAAAGCTATGGGCACCCGTATGGGCCCCAGCTATGCCTGCCTCTTTATAGTGTACGTTGAACAATCCCTGTTCCAGGCGTACACTGGGCCTATCCCCAAACTCTATCTCCATTACATTGATGACTGCATCGGTGCTATCTCCTGCACCCATACAGAACTCATGGACTTCATCAACTTCACCACCAATTTTCATCCTGCACTTATATTTACTTGGATCATCTCCGACACCTCTCTCCCATTTCTTGATCTCACAGTCTCCATCACAAGAAATAGACTATTGACTGACGTCTATTACAAACCCACTGACTCCCACAACTATCTCGACTACACTTCTTCCCAACCTGCTTCCTGCAAAGACTCTATCCCGTACTCCCAATTCCTCCATCTATGCCGCATCTGCGCCCAAGATGAGGTGTTCCATACTAGAACATCTGAGATGTCCTCATTCTTTAGGGAACGGGGGTTCCCCTCTCCCAACATAGATGAGGCCCTCACTCATATCTCCACAATACCCCGCAGCTCTGCCCTTGCTTCCCCTCCCCCTAGTCGCAACAGAGACAGTCACCCTAGTCCTTATCTTCCACCCCATCAGCCGTCGCATACAACACATAATCCTCTGAAATTTCTGCCACCTCCAACGGGATCCAACCACTAGCCATATTTTTCCATTTCCACCCCTTTCTGCCTTCCACAGAGACTGTTCCCTTCGCAACTCCGTTTCACTCATCCCTTCCCACCCAAACCACCCCCTCCCCAGATACCTTCCCGCGTTAACCGCAGAAGATGCAACACCTGTCGCTATACTTGCTCCCTCGAATCTGTCCAGAGACCCCGATAGCCTTTCACGTTAGGCAGAGGTTCACTTGCACCTTCTCCAACCTCATCTACTGTATCCGTTGTTCAAGATGTGGACTCGTATATATCGGCGAGACCAAGCACAAACTGGGCGATCGTTTCGCGGAAAACCTTCGCTCAGCCCACGTGAACCAACCTGATCTCCCAATTGCTGGACACTTTAATTCTCTTTCCCATTCCTACACAGACCTTTCTGTCCTTGGTCTCCTCCATTGCCAGAGTGAGGCTAAACGCAAATTGGAGGAACAGCATCTCATATTTCGCTTGGGCAGCTTACAGCCCAGTGGTATGAATATTGATTTCTCTCACTTCAGGTAGCCCCGGCATTCCCTCTCTCTTTATCCCTCGCCCACCCAAGTTGCACTAGGCCTCATTTTCACCCACCAAACAGGTTACAATGGCCTGTTTCCTTTATCATTGTTACTTTTTGCATAGTTTTCATTCATGGTTTATCTCTCCACATCACCGTCTATATCTCTCGTTTCTCTTATCCCTAACCGGTCTGAAGAAGGTACTCGACCCGAAACGTCACCCATTCCTTCTCTCCAGAGATGCTGCCTGTTCCGCTGAGTTACTCCAGCTTTTTGTGTCAATCTTTGCTTTAAATCAGCATTTGCATTTACTTCTTATACATAGAAGATTGCCTGACTGGTAGAGTCATAGAGTCATAGAGTGATACAGTGTGGAAACTGGCCCTTCAGCCCAACTTTCCCACACCGGCCATTCGGTTAACATATGAGGAGGGTTTGAACTCTCTGGGGCCTGTACTTGCTGAAGTTTAGAAGGATGAGAAGGGATCACATAGAAAACTATCGGATAATGAAAGGCCTAGATAGAGTGAACGTGGAAAGAATGTTTCCAGTAGTGGGAGAGTCTAGAACGTGATGGCACAGCCTCAGAATTAAAGGACATACATTCATAATGGATATGAGGAAGAATTTCTTTGGCAAGCGGGTTTTGAATCTGTGGAATTCATTGCCACAGATGGCTGTGGAGGCCAAGTCATTGAGTATTTTTAAAGTAGAGTCATACTTTGAGGAGATGCGAAAGGATTTAAAAGGAGTGAATTGGGACATGTTGTTTTATGGGAATGATGTAGAAGAAAAATGGAGGCCATTTAAGGGTGAAATTTTAAGAGTACAGAATCTTTATGTCCCTGTTCGGTTGAAAGGAAATAGTAAAAAATGGAAAGAGCCATGGTTTTCAAGGGAAATTGGACACGGTTCGGAAAAAGAGAGAGATCTACAATAATTATAGGCAGCATGGAGTAAATGAGGTGCTTGAGGAGTATAAAGAATGTAAAAAGAATATTAAGAAAGAAATTAGAAAAGCTAAAAGCTAAAAGAAGATATGAAGATATTTGGCAAGTAAGGTGAAAGTAAATCCAAAGGGTTTCTACAGCTATATTAATAGCAAAAGGATAACAAGGAATAAAATTGGTCCATTAGAGAGTCAGAGTGGACAGCTATCTGCAGAGCCAAAAGAGATGGGGGAGATATTGAACAATTTATTTTCTTCGGTATTCACCAAGGAGAAGGATATGGAATTATGTGAGGTAAGGGAAACAAGCAGAGTAGCAATGGAAACTGTGAGATTCAAAGAAGAGGTGCGGACACTTTTGAAAAATATGAAAACGGATAAGTCTCCAGGTCCTGACAGGATATTCCCTAGGGCATTGAGGGAACTTAGTGTAGAAATAGCAGGGGCTATGACAGAAATATTTCAAATGTCATTAGAAACGGGAATAGTGCTGGAGGATTGGCATACTGC
Organism: Malacoraja senta; assembly: GCA_038087875.1. NCBI lineage: Eukaryota > Metazoa > Chordata > Chondrichthyes > Rajiformes > Rajidae > Malacoraja > Malacoraja senta. The sequence continues at coordinate 291,116 of JAXLNO010005460.1, read as the reverse complement.
GCATGTTGTTCCGTTGTTTAAAAAGGGTTCGAAGAGTAAACCTAGCAATTATAGACCTGTTAGTTTGACGTCAGTGGTGGGCGAATTAATGGAAAGGATACTTAAAGATAATATATATAAGCATCTGGATAAGCAGGGTCTGATTAGGAACAGTCAACATGGATTTGTGCCTGGAAGGTCATGCTTGACTAATCTTCTTGAATTATTCGAAGAGGTTACTAGGGAAATTGATGAGGGTAAAGCAGTGGATGTTGTCTATATGGACTTCAGTAAGGCCTTTGACAAGGTTCCTCATGGAAGGTTGGTTAAGAAGATTCAATTGTTGGGTATTAATGGTGGAGTAGCAAGATGGATTCAACAGTGGCTGAATGGGAGATGCCAGAGAGTAATGGTGGATGGCTGTTTGTCAGGTTGGAGGCCGGTGACTAGTGGGGTGCCTCAGGGGTCTGTGTTGGGTCCACTGTTGTTTGTCATGTACATCAATGATCTGGATGATGGTGTGGAAAATTGGATTAGTAAGTATGCAGATGATACTAAGATAGGTGGTGTTGTGGATAATGAAGTAGATTTTCAAAGTCTACAGAGAGATTTAGGCCATTTGGAAGAGTGGGCTGAAAGATGGCAGATGGAGTTTAATGCTGACAAATGTGAGGTGCTACATCTCGGCAGGACAAATCAAAATAGGACGTACACGGTAAATGGTAGTGAATTGAGGAATGCAGTTGAACAGAGGGATCTAGGAATAACTGTGCATAGTTCCCTGAAGGTGGAATCTCATGTAGATAGGGTGGTAAAGAAAGCTTTTGGTGTGCTGGCCTTTATAAATCAGAGCATTGAATATAGAAGTTGGGATGTAATGTTAAAATTGTACAAGTCATTGGTGAGGCCAATTCTGGAGTATGGAGTACAATTTTGGTCGCCTAATTATAGGAAGGATGTCAACAATATAGAGAGAGTCCAGAGGGGATTTACTAGAATGTTGCCTGGGTTTCAGCAACTAAGTTACAGAGAAAGGTTGAACAAGTTAGGTCTTTATTCTTTGGAGCGCAGAAGGTTAAGAGGGGACTTGATAGAGGTCTTTAAAATTATGAGCGGGTTAGACAGAGTGGACGTGGAAAAGCTTTTCCCATTGAGAGTAGGGAAGATTCAAACAAGGGGACATGACTTGAGAATTAAGGGACAGAAGTTTAGGGGGAACATTAGGGGGAACTTCTTTACTCAGAGAGTGGTAGCTGTGTGGAATGAGCTTCCAGTGGAAGTGGTGGAGGCAGGTTCGATGTTATCCTTTAAAAATAGATTGGATGGGTATATGGACGGGAAAGGAATGGAGGGTTATGGTCTGAGTGCAGGTAGATGGGACTAGGGGGAAGTATTTATTAAAAAAATTAAAAAAAATGTTCGGCACGGACTTGAAGGGACGAGTTGGCCTGTTTCCGTGCTGTTATGGTTATATGGTTATATGGTTATATGGTTAGAGATTGACAGATTCTTGATTAGTAAGGTTATGGGGAGGAAGCAGGAAAATGGGGTTGAGAGGGAAAAATAGATCAGCCATGATCGAATGGCAGAGTTGATGGGCTAATGCTCTAATTCTGCTCCTATGTCTGATGGTCTTCGAACCTGTAATTGGTTAAAAAAAACCACCAGTTTGCACTTCTCTCTATCCTTTCATTTTCTCTGAGGACAATTGTTACCACCAGCTAATTATAAAATCGCTGACTGATCTAATAAAAATGCAATAGATACCACATTCTTAAAAGAAAAATGGCGAAAAAGATTTAAAATTAAAATTTACAAATCTAACCTCTGCGAACAAAATATAATAGTTTTGTTTTGTTTTTTCATGGTTTTTTATTTCAAAATGCCAAACAACATTTTCTCAGAAATCACAATTAAAATAATTCAGAGAAAAAAGAGGTAAGGCAATGTTTATGAGAGATAAAAGAGCAAAGTAGAATTTGTAGTACGTCAAATACATTACCCAAGCATCAAATTGTTTGTTTCTTTCTCCATATCTGCATGCCAATATCATAAATAGACTAACTCTTCAAAGAAAAGTTGTGAATTTCCATGCAATTTCTAGCCTCTGATGTTACCTGTATTTATAATATAATTCTTTATTGCCATACCATGGAGATGATTTGTGATTATGCAATGTATGTTGTGCTGAGTGACTGCATGGTTCAATAAACGTTAATTTCTCACCTACTCTCAATACACTCCTGAGTTCCCAATTCCTATAACAAGTTGCATCTGAATTTAGACAAATTTCTATGATTTTGATGCTGTTCCAACACTCTGATATCTAGTATTACACTCTACCATGCCAAATATATTAATGATTTGGAAGAGGGAATTAGGAGCAACACTAGCAAGTTTGCGGATGACACAAAGCTGGGTGGCAGTGTGAACTGTGAAGAGGATGTTAGGAGGTTGCAGGGTGACCTGGACAGGTTGAGTGAGTGGGCAGATGCGTGGCAGATGCAGTATAATATGGATAAATGTGAGGTTATCCACTTTGGGGGGCAAAAACAAGTGGGCAGATTATTATCTCAATGGGGTTAGGTTAGGTAAGGGGGAGGTACAGCGAGACCTGGGTGTCCTTGTACACCGGTCACTGAAAGTTGGCGTGCAGGTACAGCAGGCAGTGAAGAAAGCTAATGGAATGTTGGCCTTCATAACAAGAGGATTTCAGTATAGGAGTAAAGAGGTTCTTCTGCAGTTGTATAGGGCTCTGGTGATACCACATCTGGAGTATTGTGTACAGTTTTGGTCTCCTAATTTGAGGAAGGACATTCTTGTGATTGAGGCAGTGCAGCGTAGGTTCACGAGATTGATCCCTGGGATGGCAGGACTGTCATATGAGGAAAGATTGAAAAGACTAGGCTTGTATTCACTGGAGTTTAGAAGGATGAGGGGGTATCTTATAGAAACATATAAAATTATAAAAGGACAGGACAAGCTAGATGCAGGAAAAATGTTCCCAATGTTGGGTGAGTCCAGAACCAGGGGCCACAGTCTTAGAATAAAGGGGAGGTCATTTAAGACTGAGGTGAGAAAAAACGTTTTCACCCAGAGAGTTGTGAATTTATGGAATTCCTTGCCACAGAGGGCAGCGGAGGCCAAATCACTGGATGGATTTAAGAGAGAGTTAGATAGAGTTCTAGGGGCTAGTGGAGTCAAGGGATATGGGGAGAAAGCAGTCACGGGTTATTGATAGGGGACGATCAGCCATGATCACAATGAATGGCGGTGCTGGGTCAAAGGGCCGAATGGCCTCCTCCTGCACCTATTTTCTATGTTTCTATGTTTCTAAAAAATATGCATTGAGTTAGGCGCATGTGTGTGCATTAATGAATGTGACCATACATGTGACCAGCCGTGCTGCTTCTTTGTTGGTCGAAGAGATATCATACAGCCCATTTATTTTGCATTAAACTTATTGAATGTGATATTCAAAATGTGATGCTTGACCCTTTACCATCAATACAGCTGAAAACAGCTGTTGGTTTATTCCCCAGTGTAGCCACAGGTTGTTTCTAGTATTAAAGTCTGTTTTTGTTGCTAAGCATCCAATACATAGTTTTCAAGAATCCTCACAAGATCTGTTTCTTATTTGTATCTGCTTTTTTGTTATTAAAATTTTCTATAAGAGGAATTCCATTCCTGCAATGGTTGTTAAACTGAATATGTAAATAAATGGCTTGAATAAAATATATTAGCAAGGATTTTGACTGCAAGATAAACTGAAAGATTATTGCCAAGAAAGGCAATGAAAGTCATTTTTCACAGAAATAAGACCATTTTCCTTCATTAACAAATTTCTACTTATGGATAGTTCTTATTGAAATAGAACTTAATTACAATTCCCTTATCAATAAATTTCTCCAATGTCCTCCTCATGGTTGCAGTTGTGAATTAAAATGAATAGATTTTCATCATCACCCTGCAATGCAGGAATAGTTTCCTTGTGACGTCTTCACAAATGCAGTATGGCACAAATGGATTGTGATTTGTAGTTTGGTTGCAAGGCAGAACATTTAACTTATGCAGGTGTTCAGTTTTCAGTCTTTTGCTACAGACATAATGTTTTTTACAAAGCATGCACACCATGTGATTATCCTGCCAAAAGGATTACAGTATGTCCACACACATACTGTAGATGCAGAGAGTTCAATGCATTCAAGCATATTAATACCCCTGTTATGGTTTCAGCAATGAGATATAGGTAACTTTAACCTATATTTCATTGCTGAAACCAATATACACACAATTTACTCACTTGTATATGGCTTACATAAAATAATACAGCACAGGAACAGGTCTATCGGTTCACAATGTGTTCTGACCATAACAGCAAATTAAATACAATCCACCTGCCTGCACATGATTCCTATTTGTCCTTTTCCTGCATGTTCATGTGCCTATTTTTAAATGATGAACATCAAGTAATATATATTTTGGGCAGCACAGTGGTTGCCTTACAGCGTCAGAGACCCAGGCACGAACTCCCATGTACTAAGCCATGCAGACTGTTCCTAATCAGAAGTTGCCCATCCAAATGCCTGTATATCCTATCCCTAAGAATACTCTCCAGTAATGGCTCTGTCCTACGGGTTTGCGGTCATTGGCGGTGAAGCGCGGCGTCGCCGGAAGTGGGGACCGCACGGCAACCACGAGAGCGCCGCACGGATGCTGCGCGGGGGGCCAAGTACGGCCGGTTCAACGAGCTTGCGGTTTCGGCTGATGACGTCTTTTGGGTCGCGGGGCTGTGGCGGGGGCCGTGCTGCACACGTACCTCACTGGCAGCGGCTGTGGCGGCGGCCGTGCCGCACACGTGCCTCGCTGGCGAAGGCTGTGGCGGTGCAGGTTCGACTCACGACGCTCGTGCCTCACTGGCGGCGGCTGTGGCGGTGACCGTGCCGCACTCGTGCCTCACTGGCGGTGGCTGTGCGGTAGGAACATATTTTTGGACAGTGTTGGGTTTTTTTTGGCACCGTGCGGTGTTGGGAACAACGCCGCACGGCCCCGGAATTGTGCGTTTGACCGAGCTCGCGGTCTCTGGCGGCCCAGGAGCGGTAGATAGTTCCTGTTTCGCCGCCAATGACCGCAGACTCGTGAGACAGGCCTTTAACTTTCCTACTACAGATGTTAAGCTCACCGGCCTATAGTTCCCAACATTTTCTCTGCAGCCCTTCTTGAAAAGAGGCACAACATTTGCCACCCTCCAGTCATCCAGCACCTCTCCAGTATTTAAGGACGACTCGTAAATTTCAAACAGGGCTCTCGCAATTTCCTCTGTAGTTTCCCACAATGCCCTCAGATATATCTGGTTTGTAAGTTAATTGGCTTCTGTAAATTGCCCCGAGTGTGTGGGACATAGCACTAGCGTGGGGGAGGTCGATGTTCGGCATGGACTCTGTGGGCCGAATGGTGGGTGACATTTTGGGTTGGGACCTTCTTCAGAATGATAATAGTAGGGGGAGAAAGTTAGAAAAGAGAGGTGGGGGCAGGACAAAGCCTGGCAAGTAATAGGTGGATGCAGGTGTGGGAGGTTTGATGGACAGGTGGGCGGGGCAAGTGAGAAGCGCAACAAGTAAAGAGGAGACAGGGTGTCAGGTAAGAGGAGGAGGAGTGAAATGCAGAGCTGTAGGCAGCAATGTATGTGCAAAGTGACAGAGGTAGGGAAAGGGGGGATAATATGGAGGGAGAGGACGGGGATGCAACATAAATTGATGAAGGAGCGGGGAGACTAGGGGAGGAGGGGAGCACACTGGGGCGGTAGCATGTGAAAAAAAGATGGGGTAAGGAGGTTTCACTTGAAGTGGGAGAAGTCAATGTTCATGTCCAAGCGGAATGTGGGGTGCTGTTCCACCAGTTTGCACATGGCACCAATCTGGCAATGGAGGAGGCCCAGACAAGAGAGGTTAGTGTGGGAATTGGAAAGGAAGTTAAAGTGGTTAACAGCTAGGAGATCCAGCAGGCCTTGGAGGACTGCTCCTCACATCAGTGCTCCTCAAAATTGTCACCTAGTCTAAGCTTGGTGTCATGCCTGTGAAGAAGGTCACATTGGGACATCTCTCCCTGCAATTTTACATTTCACTCCACTCCGAGGATTCTCTTGAACTTCTCCAGGTGTGCTATAACAAGTATTCTTTTTTTTTTTAATTAATATTTTTATTAGAAGCAAATAAAGTATAGTAACATATTATAATAGAAAAAAAAACTTTTCATATACATCAATCATACATTATTAAAATTGTCAATTGTCAACTAATTCTGCTTCTAGTGTTTTAAAAAATATATATATATATATATAGAAAAAGAGAGGTAGAAAGAAAAAAGCATTACAAATATTGAGAAGAAAAAAAAGAAAAAGAGGTGGAATGAGTTATTTATAATACGTCATTGGAGATAAGTTCGTAGGTTATGATAATTTTACATCTAATCCTGAGTTCAAGCTTCAGTTGGGTTTTCGTGCTGGGCCCATCTATCCCTTCAAATAGTTAATGAATGGAGCCCATATTTTAACAAAAAGTTCTTGATTGTCCATTAAGACAAGTCTAATTCTTTCTAGATGTAGGGTCTCCGACATTTCCACAATCCACATTTTAATTGTGGGGGTTATAGGACCTTTCCAAAATTTTAATATTAATTTTTTCCCAGTTATTATACTGTAGTCAAGGAAGTTTCTTTGACTTGTTGTGAGTATTAAACTTTGTTCTGATATCCCAAGTATTATTAATTTTGAGTCTGGATCCAATTTAGTATTAACAACTTCAGAAATTATTTCAAAAAAATCAATCCAGAATTTTTTGATTTTTTATACAATTTGCAAAAGTATGTGTTAAATTGGCCTCCAGATGTAGGCATTTATCACAAATAGGAGAAATTTGTGGGAAGATTCTATTTAGTTTTATTTTGGAATAATGTAATCTGTGTAAGACTTTAAATTGTATTAAAGCATGTCTGGCATTTAACGAGCATTGGTGTATATGTTGTAACCTTTCGTCCCAAATGTCTTTCGTTATAGAGTGACCCAACTCATTTTCCCATGTTTGTCTATATAGTTCCATCGGTGGTACCTCATTGTTTAAGAGGATGTTATAGATATAAGCTATTAATTTTTCAGTGTTAGGATGCTTATTCAAACATTCATCAAGAATTTCTGGTTCCCTAGTCCTATATACTTGTGTATTAGATTTAACATAATCTCTAATTTGTAGATATCTGAAAAAATTATTTGAGTGTAGTCCATAATTCTGTTGTAACTCTTGAAATGACAGAAAGATGCCTTCCCTATAAAGATGTCCAATCTTTTTAATTCCATAATTTTTCCATTGTATAAAACCTCTATCCAATATGGATGGTTTGAATAAAGGATTATTTACAATGGGAAGACATAGTGGTATATTATTCAGTGTTAAAGCTTTTTTTAATTGTTTCCAAATTTGTATTCCACTATGTATTATAGGGTTTTCCTTATAGTTTTTTTATGCAATTTTGTGGGAGCAAGTATAATCGAACCAATTTCAACAGGTAAACAGTCTTCCTTTTCCATCCTTAACCAATCTGGATATTGATCCATTTCTTCCAGCGAGAAATTCATGTTTTTAATATAGACTGCCCAAAAATAAAATAAGAAATTTGGCAAAGCCAAACCTCCGTTGCTCTTTGACTTACATAAATGTTTTTTACTTATTCTATGATTCTTATAATCCCAAATAAAGCTTGTAACAATGGAGTCGACTTTTTTGAAAACGTTTTTTGGAATATATATCGGAATTAATTGAAATAGATACAGTAGTTGCGGTAAGAAGATCATTTTTATAGCATTAATTCTACCAAGCATTGAAATGGGAATTGTTTTCCAGTACTGAATATTCTTGTGTAATTTATTAAGTAAGGGTGGAAAATTTAGTTTAAATAAAGAGGTATATGTCTTAGTTACATAGATTCCTAAATATTTAAGTTTATCTTTAACTATTTTAAAAGGGGATTGTTGCAATGTATTTGAATTGAATTTTGTTATTGGCATGATTTCACGTTTATTCCAGTTAATTCTATATCCTGAGAACTGACCAAATTGAGTTATTAGATTTAATAGATTTGGAATACTAGTTTCTAACTTTGTGATATATATTAGTACATCATCTGCATATAAGGACATTTTATTCCTTGTATCTCTAGTGTTGTACCCGTGTATTCCTGGATGGGTTCTAACGCTTTCTGCTAATGGTTCAATTGCAAGAGCAAATAATAGTGGGGATAGTGAGCATCCTTGTCTGCAACCTCTAGAAAGGTTAAATTTAGCTGATAACATTTGGTTTGTTAATATTCTAGCTGTTGGATTGGAGTATAACAGTTTAATCCATGTGCAGTACTTCTCTCCTAGTTGAAATTTTTCCATTACCGAAAATAAATATGACCATTCTACCTGGTCAAATGCTTTTTCAGTATCTAACGATATAATTGCTAGATCTGCATTAGGAATTCTATTTGTATATATAATATTGAATAGTCTTCTCAAATTATAAAATGAGTAACGTTTTGGAATAAAACCAGTTTGGGCGGGGTGTATTAATTTGTTAGTCACTAAGCTCAATCTATGAGATAGGATTTTGGTTAATATTTTTTGATCAGTATTTAAGAGAGCTATTGCTCTATATGAACCTGGGTCTTCAGGATCCTTATCTGTTTTTGGTATAAGTATGACTGTAGATTCATTTAGAGTTTCTGGGAGTTTCTGTTGAGTATAAACGTATTTGTGTAGTGTCTGTAGGCGTGGAGAAATCAGATCGTAAATTTTTTAATAAAATTCAGAGCTTAGACCATCAGGACCTGAGGCCTTTCCGTTTTTTAAAGATCTAATTGACTCTTCGATGTCTTTTACCGTAATTTCTGCATCTAGTGATTCTCTCTCTTTCTGATCTAAACCTGTAAGGTTACATTTCTGTAGAAATGTTTCCATTCCTGCTGATTGTTCTGTCGTTTTAGATGAGTACAGTTTTTGATAGTATTGTAAAAATCTATCATTAATATCTGTAGGCAGTGTTAATATTTCTCCCTTGTCTGATCTAATTTTGTAAATTGTTTTTTCCCCGTCCAGTTTACGAAGTTGACGCGGTAATAGTTTTTGTGGTTTATCACCAAATTCAAAGTTTAATTGTTTTGTATATTGATATAGTTTTATAACTTGGTCTGAGTATATCTTGTTTAACATATTTCAGTACTGCAATTTTATTGTGTTTTGCCATAGATGGTGCTATTGCATTTTCTATGTCTAATTGCCTTATTTCCATTCCCAAAGTCTGTTGTTTGGCCCTATTCTCTTTATTAAGAAATGATTGCGAAGAGATTAGTGCTCCTCGTACAAATGCTTTAAATGTTTCCCAAAGAAGGGAGGCAGAGATTCCAGGGCTATCATTAGCATCAAAAAACATATTAATCTGTTTTACGAGATATTCATTACATAGTATTTCTTTTAAGATTTGGGGATTAAGTCTCCATTGTGACTGTGTCTCAGTCATTCCATTTAGTTTAATCATAAATGTTAGTGGAGCATGGTCTGATATTATAATATTATGATATTGTGAGTTATAGGTAAATGGGATAAGTTTAGAGTCTACTAAGAAGTAGTCTATCCATGAGTAAGTTTTATGCACTGGTGAGTAAAATGAGTATTCTCGACCAGATGGATTTTCAATTCTCCAAACATCCTTAATATTGGTAGTATTAATATATGAATTTAAAAATTCACTTGATTGAGATTTTGATTTTCTTTGAGTTGATGATCTATCCAAATAAGCATCCAGTGTACAATTTAAGTCTCCACCGATAATTAAGTTATGTTGTGTACATTCCGGGATAGTGTTAAGTATTCTCTTAAAAAACAGGGGGGCTATCAAAATTAGGTCCATACACATTAAGGAGAGTCACTTTTTTTGAATATAACTCCCCTACTAATACAATATATCTGCCTTCAATATCTTCTATCGTTGATATATGTTTAAAGGGTATACCTTTACGAATTAATATTGCAACCCCTCTAGATTTGTGTGAGAATGAAGAGTGATACGCTTTAGCAATCCATTTTGTTTTCAATCTATGTTGTGCTTCCTTTTTAAGATGTGTTTCCTGGAGAAATATTATATCTGCTTTAAGTGATTTTAAATGAGCTAATACTTTACCTCTCTTGATTGGTTCATAAATTCCCTTAACATTCCAACTACTGAATTTAATTCCTTCACCCCCAATTTTCCTATTAACGTCTTGCATCTTGTGATTAAAGTGGTCTATGTTAGAGCAGATGGCTCAGCATACCAAACCCCACCTTATACCCAAACATCAGGTAGATGAATTTTAAGTCCCGTCGATTTACCATCCGGACATATCTCCCTAAATAAAATATATAATTCCATTCCAAATACAAAATATAATATAACATAAGATAAAAAAGATAAAAATAAGTTGCATTAATAACGTGTAAAGAGTAGAAAAAGAAGAAAACTACAACTATGGTTAGTGCAGTTAGTGATAGCCACCCTAATGTGGCTAAGCATCTAAGGACTTCCGTAGCTTTTGGTAAAAAAAAAAATATTACTAGCTCCGTACTTTCGTAATTGAAAGGAAAGTTTCAATTACAATGAAAACAATTTATGGGGGGGAGGGAAACAATAGTTATATTCCATAATTGAAATAATTATTAGTCTCCAATTAAAATGTTAGTTGCCAAAAAATAAAAAAAATAAAAAAACATTGTTAAAGAGTAAAATCGAATTGGAAAGGAAGTTAAAGTGGTTAACAGCTAAGAGATCCAGCAGACCTTGGAGGACTGCTCCTCACATCAGTGCTCCTCAAAATTGTCACCTAGTCTAAGCTTGGTGTCATGCCTGTGAAGAAGGTCACATTGGGACATCTCTCCCTGCAATTTTACATTTCACTCCACTCCGAGGATTCTCTTGAACTTCTCCAGGTGTGCTATAACAAGTATTCTGATGAGATTCATCTCAGTGTGGTATGACAAATGCCCTGCTCTTGACTCCCTGAATCTGTAGAAAGTGGTGAACACGCCAAATCCATCACAGCCTTGTCACTTCCATTCAGTTCATCTTCATGATGCAATGAATTGGCCAGACTGGAACTACCATTAAGGATGCCTGCCACCCTCGCCATTCCCGTTTATCTCCTCTACCTTCTAGGAGCAGATACAGGACCTGGAAACCTTGCATGTCTGGAATGTAGAACAGCTTCTTAAGGGCCTGTCCCACGAGCATGCGACAGCATGCGGCAAGCGCGACATAACCGGAAGCGGGGGCCGCGCAGAGGTCGAGTGATCCCCGTACAGGGCCGGTCCCACCAGCATGCGGCTGCATGCGGCGAGCATGACCAAACCGGAAGCGGGGGCCGCGCGGAGGTCGAGTGAGTGACGTGGAGTTCGAGCGAAGTCCGCGGTAAGTTCGCGCGTGATGTATGGCATCAAGACGCTGCGTACGGCGTCAAGACGGTGCGTACGGCATCGAGGCGGTGCGTGCGTCGTCGAGGCAGTGAGTGCGGCCTCCATGCAGCAGCACGCGGCCTCCATGCGGCAGCGGGCCTGCAGGCCGTTGCCGCACGGAATTTTTGAACATGGTCAGTTTTTCGGTGCCCCGCGCAATGTCGGGACCAGCTCCGCACAACTCCATGCAGCTCCCGCGATCGAAGTGGGACCGGCCCCGCGAGGCCGCACGGCTAGCGCGACCACGTTAGGTCGCGCTTGCTGCATGCAGTCGCATGCTCGTGGGACAGGCCCTTTACCCACTGCTATTGGATACCTGAACCAATCACCCATTTCACATTTCATTCTCAGAGGTGCTGCCACATAATCTCACTCTTAACTCGACTTTAGCTAGTTATTTTATTATTATATTTTATATTCATTTACACTACTTCCACTTTGCAGTACCAATCTTATGTTTTGTACTCATATTTATTATCATACTTATCAGTACTGTAAGTATACTGTTTACTCTGTGAGCTTCATGTGAACAAGGAAATTCATTGCATTCTGGTGTATATGACAATAAACTAATCTAAATCTGATCTGACCGGTTCATCTACAGTGCATTCTATAGTTGTAGCACAGGAATCCGGATGCTTCATCGCTCCACTCCACTTTGAGATGCAGTTGACTAGTGCCTGGAAACTGTCTTCCCATTTCCACTAATGTCCATATATATCATCTCAAACGTTCTGCTCGATCATGACCAAAGCTGCAAATGGGGATGTTTTTGGTGACACTCTTACAACTATGTATAATCCTACATTGGATTTGCTGCTCAATGTTTCAAGATTACTGTTCAAATAGAACAGGTAAGCAAAGCTTCCTATAAGTATTTTCATATTGACTATTCTTGTGATGATAAAGTATGCAAAGTATGATTTTTGCATCAATGATTTTCCCTCTAAATACCATTTATTATGATTTAATGCATCTCTGCTCACCAGCATAATCAAGGACCAGTCTTGCCCCGTTCACTGCCTCTTCTCCACCCTCCCAACAGGCAACAGACACCGAAGTTTGAGAATGCATGTCCCCAGATTCAGGGACAATTTTTTCCCAGTTCAGCTTATCAGGCACGTGACCAGCTAGAGTATGGTCCGGACCTCCCATCTATCTCATTAGAGATTTTTGAACTGTCTTTAATTGGACTATTTTGGACTTTATCTTGCACTAAATGTTGTACCCTTTTTCCTTATCTGTACACTGTGGACGGCTTCATTGTGTTCATGTACAGTCTTTTCTTTGACTGGGATAACATGCAACAAAAAGCTTTTGACTTTTCTTCAGTACATGAGACAATAATAAACTAAACTAAACTAACTAAACTAACTTACGGGCGGCACGGTGGCGCAGCGGTAGAGTTGCGGCCTTACAGTGCTTGCATCGCCGGAGGCCTGGGTTCGATCCGGAGTACGGAGTTTTACTTTCTCCCCGTGACCACGTAGGTTTTCTCCGAGATCTTCGGTGAACTCCCACACTCCAAAGATGTACAGGTTATTAGGTTAATTGGCGTGGTATAAGTGTAATTTGTCCCTAATGTGTGTAGGATAGTGTTAATGTGCGGTGATTAACTCGGTGGGCCGAAGGGCCTATTTCCGCGCTCTATCTCTAAACTAAACTTATATGTAAATCATGACATAATGGCACCAAAATTGCGCTAATTAATATCCTCACCCTGCTACTGGCTCCCTATCTCATGGCCTTTTTAGTTAATGGCTTGGATCAAAGTAATCTCTCAGGGTCTCGACCCAAAACATCACCCATTCCTTCTCTCCAGAGATGCTGCCTGTCCCACTGAGTTACTCCAGCATTTTGTGTCTACCTTCAATTTAAACCAGCATCTGCAGTTCTCTCCTACACAGTCATCTCTCAGTTCTGGACAATATCTTTAGCAGAATAGTTTTAAGTTTAAGTGTTGCCAGACGATTTGATCATGTAATTTCCAGAAGCATGTGGCGTATGGCCAACTCTTGTGCTGAACACCTATTGTACACTTTTACATCACATCTTTTTAACATCTGATGATAATGCCGAAGTAGACTCTTGATTCTACATTCCTTAACCAGGGAAGCATCCTCCCTGCAGAACTTTGCATGTTTCAATAAAACTACTTGTCATTCTTTTAAAATCTAGAGAATGTAGAACTAGTCAATTTGGTCTCTCCTCATATATAGGGTCATAGAGTCATACAGTACAAAAACTCATTTCATTTGCCCTTGTTTGGCCCATATCTCTCAATACCTTTCCTGTCCATGTACTTGTCAAAATGTCTTTTAAATGCTGTTATTGTACCTGCCTCAACTACTTCTTAGAAACATACAAATATAGAAAATAGGTGCAGGAGGAGGCCATTCGGCCCTTTGAGCCAGCACCGCCATTCATTGTGATCATGGCTGATTGTCCCCTATCAATAACCCGTGCCTGCCTTCTCCCCATATCCCTTGACTCCACTAGCCCCTAGAGCTCTATCTAACTCTCTCTTAAATCCATCCAGTGACTTGGCCTCCACTGCCCTCTGTGGCAGGGAATTCCATGAATTCACAACTCTCTGGGTGAAAAGGTTTTTTCTCACCTCAGTCTTAAATGACCTCCCCTTTATTCTAAGACTGTGGCCCCTGGTTCTGGACTCGCCCAACATTGGGAACATTTTTCCTGCATCTAGCTTGTCCAGTCCTTTTATAATTTTATATGTTTCTATAAGATAGCCCCTCATCCTTCTAAACTCCAATGAATACAAGCCTAGTCTTTTCAATCTTTCCTCATATGACAGTCCCGCCATCCCAGGGATCAATCTCGTGAACCTACGCTGCACTGCCTCAATCACAAGGATGTCCTTCCTCAAATAGGAGACCAAAACTGTACACAATACTCCAGATGTGGTCTCACCAGAGCCCTATACAACTGCAGAAGAACCTCTTTACTCCTATACGGAAATCCTCTTGTTATGAAGGCCAACATTCCATTAGCTTTCTTCATTGCGTGCTGTACCTGCACGCCAACTTTCAGTGACCGGTGTACAAGGACACCCAGGACTCGCTGTACCTCCCCCTTACCTAACCTAACCCCATTGAGATAATAATCTGCCCCCTTGTTTTTGCCGCCAAAGTGGATAACCTCACATTTATCTATATTATACTGCATCTGCCATGCATCTGCCCACTCACTCAACCTGTCCAGGTCAACCTGCAACCTCCTAACATCCTCTTCACCGTTCACACTGCCACCCAGCTTCTTCTGGCCATTCCACATACCCATCATCATCTGTGTGAAAAGTTGCCCCTCAGACTCCTATTAAATATTTCCCCTCTAATTTTAAACCTATGCCCTCTAGTTCATGATTCCCCTACTCTGGGGAAAAATACCCTATTTCTTCACCTTATCTATTTCACTCATAATTTGATACTCACTCCTCGGCCTTCTGCGTTCCAAGAATAAAGTCCTAGTTTGCCTAATTTGTCCCTATAGCCCAGGCCCTTGAGTCCTCATAATAATAAAAGCTTTATTTCAGACACAGGTCCATAGAACACATCAAACAGTATAAGGAGATACAAAAATACATATAAAATTGCATATTAGCCTATAAGATATACAAGCTATTGCACCAATGCCGTCTTAGCCTAGAAGTGAATCTATAGCAGCTTTTCAGAGGGCTGACTAGGGCTTCAATTATGTGGTTCTGACTTATCCAGGCGACACGTAAAACTAAACATCAGCTGTCGTAAGAGTGCCTCACAAGTTGGCACTCTAGTGGACACAAACAATTGACTGGCACTATGCCATCTAGGGACACGAAGTAGCAACCTCATTGCATCATTGTATGCTACCTTGAGCCTCTACATACTCTTTTTCTTATAATTAGACCACAATTGAGCAGTATATAACAGTGTGATGTAGGTTCTGAACAGTGAACACTTCACAGAGTCAGAGCACATAGAAAACTTCCTTATAAGCATGTTAGCTTGAAGATAACTTTTACAGCGCTGTCGGTAAATTTTACACTAGTCCCTCATAAATCTTCTCTAGAGTCTTAACAGTTTAATAGCATCTTTCATAGAGTGCAGAAACAGGCCCTTCAGCCCAAATTGCCACACCGGCCTACATGCCCCCGCTACACTAGTCCCACCTGCCCACATTTGGTCCATATCCCTCCAAACCTGTCCTATCCATGTTCCTATCTAACTGGTTCTTAAACGTTGGGATAGTCCCTGCCTCAACAACCACATCTCCAAGGTTGTTCCATCCCTTTGTGTGAAAATGTTACCACTCAGATTCCTATTAAATCATTTCCCCTTCACCTTAATCCTATGCCCTCTAGTCCTCGATTCACCTACTCTGGGCTGGATGCCCTATAATAAAGTGACTAAAGCTCAAAACAAAACTTTAAATATGGCCTCACCAATGTCTTGTAAAACTGTAACGTAATGTCCAAACTTCTAATCTCAATTCCCTTACTAATGAAGCCATACCTCCCAAAAGTCTTCTTCCGCACCCTATCTACCCCTGATGATACTTTCAGGGAAGTATGTACTTTTACTGCTGGATCCCTCTGCTCTTCAACAGTGGACTGGGCTTATATTCACTGGAATTTAGAAGGATGAGAGGGAATCTTATAGAAACATAAAATTCTTAAAGGATTGGACAGGCTAGATGCAGGAATTTTTTTCTCTATGTTGGGGGAGTCAAGAGCCAGGGGTCACAGTTTAAGACTAAGGGGTAGGCCATTTAGGACTGAGATGAGGAAAAAAAAATTTACCCAGAGAGTTGTGAATCTGCAGAATTCTCTGCCACAGAATGCAGTGGAGGTTAATTACTGGATGTTTTCAAAAGAGAGTTAGATTTAGCTCTTGAGGCTAGTATGACTATGATAAATCAAGTTTCACTGTATTGGTACATGTATTGATAAAATACCTTTGAACCTTTGAACCAAGGATATGGGGGAAAAGCAGGAACGGGGTGCTGATTTTTGATGATCAGCCATGACCATATTGAATGGCGATGCTGGCTCGAAGGGCTGAATGGCCTACTCCTGCACCTATTTTTCCATGTTTTCTATGTTTTCTAACAGTTCCCTGGGCCCTACCAATCACTGTTAGGGTCCTGTTCAAGTTTTACTTCCCAAAATCCAATGCCTCATATTATCTGAAAACATTGCCATTTAGAAAACAATCTTTGTTGCATCTCTTTTGCATCAAGTAAGGAGACTACAACCGGAGAAAATACTCCAGAAATGTCTCATTAAGACCTCATATAATTGCTTTCAGAAGTCTTTAGTCCTTTACTCAAATTCCCTCATAATAAAGGTCAGCATACCGTATGCATTCCTTAAGCTCGCTGCATGACATAGTAAGCTATAACGGACAGGAACAGTGGTAATGATTTTTCACTGAACTATTGCAAGCACCAAGTTTAGCTCATAACCAAACAGTTTGAGTATTGAATTCTTCAATTGTAGGTAACTACTAACCCAGAAACAACCTCCCCCCTCTCTTCCCTGTGCCACATCTGGATGTGTACCCATTTCTCCCATGATCCCATCCCCCCTTTCCTCTTCTTCCCATCGCCTTCTATATTCCTTCCTCCGTGCCTCTTCTCTCCTTATCTTCTTATCTCACTACCTTTTGTCTTTTCATCACTGGCATTTATCCAACCATCCGCTTATCAAAACCTCCCATACCTGTATCCACCTATCACTTGCCAGACTTTGGCCCGCCCCCACCTCTTTACTACCTTTCTTTCCCCACTACAATCAGTCTGAAGAAACGTCACCTATCCATATTCTCCAGAGATGCTTCCTGACCTGCTGAGTTGCCCCAGCATTTTGTGTCTTTTTTTTGTAAATCTGCATCTACAGTTCCTTGTATCTACAAAACCTAGCTGTGTCACTGTTCAATAGGAGTGGAACTAATAACTACCCCGACTGGCTATATCAGAAGCCTTATTGTGAGCCACTGAGAAGTCATTCATCTTGTATTTCAAACAATAGGCATATTCCTTAAAGAGAATATTGTTATGCCCTGATAGAGCCCTCAGCCAATCAGTACAGTCAATAATTTCAGACAGATAAGGAGAAACTTGTTTATTAGAGTGAGATGAATCTTTGGAATTTTCTATGCTGGAAGGCTGTTGAAGCTCATTCATGAAGTTTATTGATAATAATTTCCTGATTATTAAAGGAATCAAGGACGAGGGGGAAAGTACAGGAAAATGACATTGAAGTCGCTCAGCTGTGACCTTGATGAATGGTGGAGAGGGCTCAAAGGGGCAGGTGTCCTGATCCTGCCCTTAATTCTTATGTTGTTATTTTCATGCATGGAGGCCTTTAACAAACAGGCCAATCAGGGCTGGCAACAAATTACGTCAGGCAGAGAGTTGCCTTGGTAGGCCCATTGTTTGCTAGGAAAGGTGATCTCAAGAGGGATACAATGTGGTGAACTGTGGAACTTGTCAAATGACTAGAGTGGAAGAAAGGGGCAAGGGGGGAGGGGAGGGGAGGGGAGTGTACCTATACCATTTGTTGGATTCAGCATTGGCAGAAAGTGGCATAGAGGTGTTGAGAACAACTGTAGACACTTGCCCCAAAGCATATTTTTGCAGTGAATTCCAGTCAAGCCCATGACTTTGCATGCAGACACAATACAATTAATCTTTTTTTAAATATGGAAGTTACTTTACCTCAAAACATTCTGTAGATTGGTTATTGCATGTGAACCAATCATAGTGAAATAGCATCACTAACCCCACCTTACTGTGTGATTCATACTAACACCCACTTCCTACACTGGTCAGTCTTGGAAGCGGTAACAATGAACTAACAACTAACGACCTGCTGTACCGCTATAATATGGGTACTGATTAAAGATGATCTTGAACTCCAGATTGTACAGTTTGCTTATTTACATGGTGTCATTAAGCTTGGAGTAACCCACTGCGTCCGTTTACCAGTTTTTATTTCTGTTTATCCGTTTTTTTTCTTGCTTCGCTATGGCTCAATCATGCAGAAAGCCTGCATTTCTTCAATTCTGACATCGGTGAAAGATGGAGACTCTTTGAAATTGATTACGAACACTACATCAATATCGTCCACCGAAGTGAACCAGACGCTGTCAAGGCTTCCCTCTTACTTAACCTGGTGGACACGAAGCCATGATGAGAGCTCGGACTTTTGAATACACCAGCTGTCCTTGACGACAACGATCAGGTAGGTGTGCCTGCCGAGTCTATGCGTGACCCCAATGTTTTACTGCGTAAATTTCGTGAACAACGCGACCTGCCGTCGAACCGCATTTTAGAAAGAGCCAAATTCTTTGCGAGACACCAGCTTCCTGATGAGCCGGTAGAGAGATTTATTTGTGATTTAAAATACATGGCTCAAAGGTGTCGGTACCAATTGCCCAGCAGAAGCTGGCGCCACAGGTGCTGAAGTCAGCCACGATCCAGAAGCGCATCCAGGAGAAACACGACATCCAGAAATGATCACATGACAAGTCCAGCAAACCACTACTACCAGGCCAAGTCGTCCGTTTGCAAACAACTGTGGGACATTCCCGTCTAGGTTGCGTTGTTGGCCTGTCCAAAGAACCCCGATCCTACCTTGTTGACATCGATGGCGCCTTGTACCGTCAGAGCCGCCAACACTTGCTAGCTGTGAAGGAACCACGTCCACCACCAGCCGGTCCTTTTGCTCCACCTCTACTGTTCCAGCCGTCTGCTGCCATGGCCACCACTAGTTCCACCATGTCCCTTACTCTGCCACGACCGGCGGCTATGACTAACAACAACACTACCTCACCCGCATGCTCCCCCTGTCGGTCACCACGAGTGTCCCCTGCTGCTTTCTCACTTCCGGGTTCACCGCCTCCCTCTAACTTTTCTGGCGAAGGGGGAGAGGGCTTGGTCCATACGCGTTCGGGCCGTATTAGTAGACAGCCTGACAGATATGGCGAGTATGTTTGAATTTTGCGACATGTGTGTTTAACTATATTCGCTCTTTACGGAGAAGGATGTAGATTGGTTATTGCATGTAAACCAATCATTGTAGAATAGCATCACTAACCCCACCTTACTGTATGATTCATACTAACTGGTCAGTCTTGGAAGCGGTAACGATGAACTAACAACTAACGACCTGCTGTACCGCTATAATATGGGTACTGATTAAAGATGATCTTGAAGTCCAGATTGTACAGTTTGCTTATTTACACATTCCAAGTTATAAATGCATTTACTGACTATTCTAAATCTTATCACGTTTCAGAACTGGGCGCTGTGGACTCGGGTGGAAGGTGGCTGACGAGAGGTTCCCGGTGAGAGGGCCTGAACATCGGGCCGCCCGTAGCGGCAACTACGGGGTGCTCGGGAGGCCCCGACCACGGGTGAACATTGGGGAACATCGGCGAGGAGGCTGACTGGACTTTGGTTCCTTCCCTCATAGTGGGGAACTTTGGTGCCGCTGTGGGGATGTTTGTGTTATGGACTACTGGGTTCTGTGTTTTGTGTTTTTTGGGGGGGGGGTTTGTATGACTGTAAGGGAAAAAGAATGTTGTTGTCTCTTCATTGAAGACAATGACAATAAATTAAATCAAATCAAATCAAATTATTTTGTTGTTCATACCAGCGATCAAAAGACTATCAACAAAAAATATCTGCCACATTTATTACTCAGGCTGGCAAACAATTTAACTGTGGCTTGCTTAGGCCATGTCTTGGTATACATTACAACTGTTGTTCCTTTCAGTGGTTCTACTTCCAGACCTAGATTGTTGTAAATGGCAAGAAGATGTGGTGAGTTGCTGTGGTATTTCCTGAAAATCAGCAATTAGACAAACCATTGGGTGCAATGTAAGTTCTTAAAATCATGACTAGACACCACAGAAAAGTATTCCTAGGTACTGAAAAAGATTGTTAACACAAAAACAAAACTGTTGCAACAAACTGGAAACAGATGTATTTAAAATGTTCAGATTCTGTTGGGAGGAGGATTTGGTGATAGTAAACACATAACAAATAACAAACTCCCTCGCTAATGTCTACTTGCAAGTGTGGTCATTATTCGCAGTGCAGAATGGGCACTGCAATCCATCCCTGTAAGACAGAAGGAAATGTGCTAGCTATCGGCTGATCGCACAACTAGAGAGGTCCATTTACGCATTAACTCTTCAAACACAGGATGAAAGCTTTGCAACAAAGAATTTATCAGTAAGCTCATATTAATTTGCTAATCCTGTTGAAATGATAAACCCTGAAAAGAATTATACAGGTGAATCCAGTCAAAATATAAAAGTGTTCTTTGATGCTAGTATTTGTTTACCCATTCATGTTTTTCTAAAGCACTTGCAGTACACTAGATTTTCAAGTGAGTTACCACCCTGTGAAAATGAGATTCAATACAAATGCAGTGTTAGCAAAAAAATCTGTAAAGATTTTTCCTTTTCTATCCTGATATAGTGAAGTTTGCTGAACCAATTGGAATCTACCCATGTGGTTTATTCCATCTTGTATTTCAAGACAAAATAATGCAAAATTAATGCTACCAAGACAGGTGGGCTGGATATTGGCTGGGAATGCAATGAAGGAAGCTGAAGTATGGCCTTATAGATATTTAATCATGATGAGCATGGTAGATTGGCTATTGCATGTTAGCCAATTACAGTGTTTATTATTAGTAACCCCCGCCTAGTGCATAATTTATAATATTAGGAACTCACCCACAGCAACACTAGATGCAGCAGCCTGGACATGTAATGTACTGCATATTCAATATTGTGGAGTTCATTAAAGATGTTTGTACCTTTAATTGTGTACGAGTCCAGTAATTACATGGAGAAGTGGGATACGAACCCATCCGAACGCATGTCTCCATGGAGTCATTGCTGAGGTTAGCGACCCGTCTGATTGGATTTCCAATATGGTCGTGACGACTAAGAAAAACAATGAAGAGATACGTATTTGCATCAACCCCAGAGACCTGAACACCGCAATCAAGCGCCCGCACTACCCGATGAGAACCACAGAGGACGTCGCTGCGCAGATTGGAAACGCAGCAGTGTTCTCAGTCCTGGATGCTAAAAGCTCTTTCTGGCAAATACCATTAGGTCCTGCATCATCCAATTTGACGACTTTTGCCACACCATTTGGCTGCTGCAAATTTTTAAGGATGCCCTTCGGCATCAACTCCGCCAGTGAAGTTTTTCAACGAGCAATGGAACAATTGTTTGCAGAATATCCATGTGCCATGTAATTACCGGACTTGTACACAATTAAAGGTATAAACATCTTTAATGAACTCCACAATATTGAATATGCAGTACATTATATGTCTAGGCTGCTGCATCTACTGTCCGCTGTGGGCGAGTTCCTAATATTCTAAATCATGTACTAGGCGGGGTTACTACTAATAAACACTCTAATTGGCTAACATGCAATAGTCAATCTACAAGCATGGATAATGTTTTTCCTCCAGAGTAGTCTAAAACTGGAGTGCATAAGTTTAAAGTGGGTGGGGAACGATTTAAAGTGTTTCTGAGAGATATGTTTTTTCACACAGAAGGTAGTGGGATTGTGAACGAGGTGCCAAAGGAAGTGGTAGAAACAATTAAAATACTTTTGGATAGCTTCATGGGATTGGAGCTTGTTTGGGCTACATTGATGTAGCATTTGTTACATGTGAAAAACATTACAAAATTCAGGGTCTATCATGACCAACAAATGAATATATTGGGATATGAAGCAAGTCATTGAGAGTACATGGACTGAATAAAGAAAAATCATGTTTAAGTTCAGTTCAAGTTTATTGTCATATGGTGTGGTACAGGCACAATGAAAAGTCTTGTGTGTAAGTGGCATCACAGGCACAAGAAGCAAACACTCAAAAACAAATTATAGATAAATTAGATAACATTATAATGCTAAAAGAAAGATTGTTAAAAAAAAGAAGAAATGAATGCAAAAACATAATTAGAAAACATAAGTCAATCATAGTAGAAGAGGTTTCATTGTCGAGGTAGAATCAGGGTTGGTTCAAGGACCTAAGAAAGTAGCTGTTCCTGAACCTGGTGGCAGGGATGTCAGTCATTGTACCTCCTGCCCTGGAATCCCCTTTTGGCTCTCTGAACTCCAGCAAAATAAATAGACATACTTTTAGAATCAAAGCAGAGGAATAAGTTTTAAAATTTCCAAGCACAAGTGCGAAGAATAACACTGGTATGTATATCCTGTGAACGTACCATGTGATCAACCGTTCCTGGTGTTCCTAATGTTGTGAATGTTGAACTGTCTTGAACATTTGCTTGCAGGAGAAAGGACATGTTCTGTGCGCCTGTAAGTTATTCTGCTTAATATAGCAGCTTAAAAGTTTAAATTACTAGCTAATCTCGAGTGTCTAAGTGAAAGACATATTGACATTTGACATAACACTTTTTGGCCCCAGTGAATATTTGGGGAATAAATCTGTAGTGCTAGTAAGATGTATTACTCAGAAAAGCTGATCTCCTAAT